>JAQMYF010000009.1:1813392-1825215 GCA_030014195.1 Neosilurus mollespiculum
ATAGTTGAAGTGTACCTGTGATGAAAATTGGAGACCTCTCTCATCTTTTAAGTGGGAGAACTTGCACAATTGGTGGCAGACTAAATACTTTTTTGCCCTACTGTATATAGTAATAACAAAAATAACAGTCTTTAAATAAAACCCTTTACTTTTATTATGGCATTTAACCTTTCAGGCATAGTGTTCACATTTTTTAATTTCTTCAAATGCTAAACTATTCCATATGGTTTGAACTTCATTCATGCTATGCAAAAGTAAAAAAAAATATATTATCTACTTGTTGGAATTATATTTTTGGTTCTCATTGCCTACAGTAGCATTGTTCAACACATTTTCACCAAAAAATTATAGAGAAGTAATTTTTTACTACTTTTTATTAGGAGCCCTTTTAGACAAAAGAGGTGATATATAATCTTCACTGCATACTACTGTATATATTTTAAGGGTGGCACGGAGTGAAAGGTATGAAAACTTTAGATTGCTTTGCATTTGGCACTGACCATGTCTCAATCCTGACCAGCCCTATATCACGATGCTCCCACCATCATGCTTTATACTGTAGAAAAAGTCCTAAGCATATAATAATGCAAGCTTAGTAAATGTGGAGATCTTTGTCTTTTGTTGTGTACAGTATCTACGGGTGCGCTGCAGTGGAGGCTGCGAGTTCCTCACGCGCTCAGCAAAAAAAGTGCAAGGCTCACTAAATCAAAAGTTCATGTTTGTGGATGGAGATCGTGCCGTGTCCGGATCATACAGGTGTGTTGATTGTGTGTGTGTGTGTGTGTGTGTGTGTGTGTGTGTGTGTGCAAATCTAGTGTAACATTTTTAGCTTATTGGATCAGAGCATCATCTCCTCATAAAACGTAGCTATCAGCCTCAGGTACGTGGGTAGGTATCTATAGGAAGAAGCCTGTGAGCAGTCATGGAGCCACACCCACTGGTCTTTGTTTGAGCAGTAAAGTGCCTGTGGCTGTTATGCAGTAAATATCCTACAGGTGCATATTTTTACAGCAGACATTAGACTTATACCCAGGACTGGATTTGTACATGAATACATACTGTAATTAAGAGATCAACTTTAATCCATCTTAATTCCAGCATCTGAGATTTAACCATTTTGTAGCAAATATATTAAGGGTGTGTTGTTATAGGAAAATAATCAGTGACTGGGTGGGAGATATTATATCTCTAACATTTTATTTTTCTTCAACCAAAGCAACTTGGCAATGATTACTTTTTAGGGGTCTAAGTAGCCAAATTGCTGGAATTCTTATTGCTACACCATAAAAGTTTTGACATGGCAAAAATTTTATAGGCTAGAGGAACCAAATTTGGAAATTGGTGTCCTATACTCACTCAGGTTTTAAAAAATTGCCTCAATTGGCCAAATATATTGGGTGCTATAACAAGCCAATACTTTTCAGTGAATAACGGTTAAACTCTTTTTTTAAATTTTTTTTTTTTATAAATTTTTTTTTTTTTTTTTGGTGATTTCCTGGCTATACATGAGAAAAAGTCAGTGGAGTCACTGTATGTAGTTTTAATCTAAAAAGAAATACATTACATTATTTTTATTCATAGTTACATTTATTGTTGTGGAGTGTCTGAGAATTCAGTTGTGGCAGGTATAAACAGTTCACCAGGTTTCGTCTTGAACTTAGAAATGAGTAAAATAAAAATAAACAAGTCAACTTGTCATGTTACTAAAAAACCACAAAGCTCACACTGATCTCTCTGGAAGTAGGTTGCAAGTTGATGTTATAGAAAACAAATCAACACCTGCTGTAGCATAAAGAATATTATTCTATAAAGTACTTACTAACCTATAGCTTCAAGAAAACACCAACTGCTTCTCTCGAAGCTGCAAAATATCATATCATACACTGCAGCTAGCTAATGGCTAACTTGCCAGTTGGATACACTGCAGTCCAGATGCATGATTTATTGCCCAATCATCGACCAATCATGGATTGTGCCGTTGCCGTATAATGGTCCCTCTTATATAACTCTATAAACGTGTCACTTTTTCCCAAGAGCATCGGACTGAGCTTTCTTCTATTTGCCCTATTCAGATAGGATTAGCATGAACTTATGAAACAGTTCAAACAAGGTTGGGCAGAGTAATTATTACTAGAGTAGCTATAGCCACTCAAATCTTTACTGTCAGTATAGTTTATGAACTGTGCAGTCCCACGCTTGCAAAGATTACAGTGTCTTTTATCTACCTTATACTGAGCTGCTAGTTAACCCAAGGCAATTATCTGTGAATTGACATATGTCAAGCTGTTTTGTGGTTTTTCATAAATTAATGCACTTAGGGCTCTACTTGTGTGGACAGAAACCCTGCTCTCATCCCTCTACAAGCTCTGTGTATATTGGCTTCAAAGTATGATGAATAAATGTAGCATTAAATCAGAAATCCAGAAGCAGATTTTTCCTTTTCCATGTGATGATAACAGATTTTCAGATTTTTTTTTTTCATGACAAGCTGGATTTTATTTTTGGTCTTAACTAGGACAGTTTATAGCTGTATAGCTATACTAACTCATGTAGTAAGTGATGTTATTGGGACGTTCTATGATATGAACTTTTGTTGTATATGAATAATGTGTCAATCTTTACTATATAAGATAATTGGCTGTGTAATTCTGTTCAAGGAATAAAACACCTCAGAACATGGGGTGACTGAGAACTGAAAGCACATATGGATCAAATATTAGTGTTAGTGCTTCTTTGTGAGTGGATTTTTGGTCTTTCCTGATTAAAAAAATAAAAATTAAAAAATGACTTAGCTTGCAGCATGTGTGGAGAAGAGGTTAGCGCAGATGACGAGCAATGCAAAAAGTCTGATTTGTGTTTATTTTAAAAGTAAACCTGTTTTAGCCGACTAAAACATGCTTGGTTTGAGTCTGACATTCCATTTGCGTTTGTAATTTGTTTAACAGCAAACAAAGAATACTAAGAATATCGGGTGACAAATACGTCCATTGTACAGTTAAAAAGATTTCACTGTATAATATAACATGATATTTACTCTTTTCTCAACAAACACATAGCATTTAATCAAATATCCTGTTTTCTAATGTCTTAGTACAACTTCTTGCCTAATCTCTACAATATGAAGCACTCTGACTGAAGAATCTGACAAATGTCTTTCAGTTATACATGGACTTCTTCCCGCTTGGACCGCAACGTCATCATGGTCCTCACTGGGCAGGCAGTGGAGACCTTTGACAAGCAGTTCCGTGAACTCTACTTGACCTCCTGTAGTGTCAGCCTCTCCAAAATAAGTCTGGCTGACACCCCTGAGCCTGAGCCTCTCCATCTCCCTGCACCAGCCACTGTCTCATCAGTGGCTGTTGCCAGGAAACTCATCAACCCCAAATATTCCTTGGTGGAGACGTCAAGCCGAACTTCATCAGACAAAGCCCCAAGTCCCAAGGACAGCTCGCAGAATCAATTGCCTCTGCCAGTTAAACGCCAACGTGACCTAATTGAGGAAATGCCCAAACACCCAGGGCTCATAGGGTTAGCGAAGGCAGAACTCATTCCCTACCTACCCACATGGCCAGAACCGGACCCACCTAGTGATGTCATTGGCTTTATCAACATTCGGGACACAAGCAAACCATTGCAGCCGCACTTGATGCGCTCGCAATGGTTTGAAACGTCACAGGCTATTCGTTTCAAGGACCCTTTTACGGCGCCACCAGAAGACCCACTGCCTGAAAAGGCATGTCCACGTGTTAGAGCTTCCCACACCTCCAAAGCAAAGCCACCAGATGCCCATGTGGAAGCAGCAGATAAACCTGATGGAAAGGAGACCAAACAACTTCCATCTCCACCCCCAGACACTGTGAAACCTGACAACTCTGTTTCGCCTCTTAAACCAACACAGCCTGTTCTGGATGAAGCTCAGACACAAGTTCCTCCTCCAGGACCTCCTGTGCCGAAGCCACGCACCCTACAGCTAGTGATGACTGCAGGTGATGGACCTGAAGACATGCAAGTCAGTGTGGTCAAGAGAAATGAAATGGAACTTCACAAGTCTTCCAGCTTGGATGAGTACAGAGACGCACCTGAGGAGCCTAATTCAGTGTCTGCCAACAAGGATTCAGATGAGCAAACTGTAGACAATGACACGGACAGTAACAAGAGTCCTGGCTTGGACCATTCGATACAAGACGAGGGCTCAACAGCATCTGAAGAGTATTACGAGTGTTCCGACCCAGGGCTGAGCAGGCTCGCTAATGGTGGACCAGTTGGGTCAGGGCGGCATGGAGAGCATAACTCTGTGAATATAATGGCTCGATTCTCGCAGTCCATGTTGGACCTGAGGCAAGATAACAGCACCAGTATGGAGCCCAGAGACAGGAACTTGCTGAACGAACAAAGCAGATATGCAGGAAAGGTAGGGAAAGTAAATATATTTGTGTGTGTGTGTGTGTGTGTGTGTGTGTGTGTTTAATGTGAAAGCAGAAAGTGATTTTTATCGTGAGCTGTGTTATCTTTGTTTCCAGTGCCAATAAACCTGGGTGTGTCTTCAATATATGTGGGTAACAGATGTGTGTTTATAGGCCATGTGTGCCTGTATGCTAGGAAACCTACCAGGGTGTGTCAGAGTGCATTTCAGCAGGTCCAAACATGCATGCTTTAATCAGTTCGAAACGGATACATCTGTTCTGACAACAAGCAGAAGTAGCTGATGTGGTACCGTATGCTATAGAGGGGTCTCTACAGACTGAATCAAAACTCGGACAAGAGCAGGGTTTGGAAGTGGCCCCACGTAGATGGACATTTTCCTCCACTTTAAGGGACACCCCCCACACCCCAACTGTCTTTTACCACCCGTCATTTTATGTGGAAATGGTGCAATTTTTTTTGTTGGATGAGTTTCATAACAGCTTTTAAAAAGCCCTGTTCGAACACGTCAGATCAAAATTATTAGTTTCAAGATGATATGATTTATGATGCCAAGTAATCCAGGTATGTAAGGGGTGTGTTTATTTGGGGACAGGTGGTAATATTAGAGCTAATCTACCTAAAAGAAGGAATATTGAAATATGGCATGTAGGTCATTATTACTGTGTATGTTCTGACATATGTACTGTAGTTATCCTTGCTTAAAAATTACTAGTTGTGTTATAGGTAAAATTTTGCTATTTTGGAACATATTATACAATGTTTAATACCTGGGTAGAGCACCCTGCTGATCATGCCAGGAAGGATGATGAAGATCATTGGCAGTATTTTCAGGTAGCTGGCGAAGATCGACGCCCCTTTAGCATGGCTCAGATTTTTTGCCGAAAGCGATCTCTGGACGATCACCTAAAGAGTCGCAATGTTGACCAGAATTATTCCTATTACGTAATGTTTTTAGCATTTATCATGCATACTGCACATAGAGATTGAAACATTGCACAGATTTATATGTTAGCTGGGAATTTTGTAGTTGTGAAGTCGAGATGAGCACACTTCTGCATGGTTTTCTTCCTTCACTACCGGAAATGCTAACAATACAATTTAGTAAGCATAGCTCTTTTAGATTTTAACAAAACTTGACCAGTTGCCTAATACTAGCTGAATGATATGAACTTGATAGTATTTGTACACCATACAGCATGTATACAACATAAGTAAGTACACCCCTGTGCAGTAAACTTAAATGGCAAAAGATACCAAATTATATCAGTAAGAGCATTAGTTCTAAGTTGTACAGTAGAATATTTCCTCTTATGGACAACTGAGATAAAATTCTTGAGCAATTGAGTATACTGAAAATACAAACCTCTAAAATAAAAACTCAAAGCAACAAAAGTGAATACAAAAAGTTGAAAAGCTGAAAAGCAAAATTGTTAAAAACTGTAATTTCCTGCTGGCCTGACTGCTTAAACATTATGATTACAATGATAAAATAACCTGAAAACACCATAACTTTCTCACTTATGCACTCATTAACTAGGTCTGTCTGCTTGTTTATATGAAGTCTGTTAATAAATGTGGCAGAGGAACTGAAAAAATCTGACTGAGAAACTTCAGTAAAAATAAATCAACCCTCAGCTACAGTAGTAATCAGAGGGTATAGAATGTATCATCTTACCCTTAATCCGAGGGGTATGCAAATGTGACAGCATGAACAGTGTGTTACTTACACAATCTCTCTCTGAAAAACAGATGAGCAATGCTTCAGAATTGGCACAGGGTTTAATCATTGGAACTCGGAGTATCTATGATAAGTGTTTAGGGCACTGCATAACATCACCCTTTATAAACAGTATCCAAGACTTTGCTTGATCTTAGGGACAAAACTGTAAGGTTAAACTTAGCTATAGAACAGCCAGGAGCGAGTACCACAGTGAACTTATAGTCCTGACAGTGAAGTGAAGCGGTGGGAGCATGATCATACAGGGCTGCAGGAGAGTAAATGGTGTTTGGGAGATGATCTTTAAGTGTGGATAGTCCAAAGACCTAGCCAGAAAGTTCCAAAAGTCTTGGTCAGAACCTAGTCTCCAGAAGCCTTGTGGAAAAATCCAGAGTGAAAACTGTGATCTGGCTTAGTATGTATGCAATTCTACTGAATGCCTTTGGGGCATTTTTAAGAACAATGTAGAGAGAAAGAACAACGTCAGCAAAATAGTTTCTGAAGAATGGTAGAACATCTTTCCAAAAAAATTGTGCAACACTGATATCCTCCATGCCAAAAATCTAAATTAATGAAAATCTAAAATAACTGAATCTCAGGAATGAAAGGTTTACTGACTTTTGTTTCACTGAGTTTCTATTGTGAGGCCTGTGTTTCATGTAGTATGCTGAAACTGTTAGTTTGTACTTGGATTAGATTGAAATAATGAAATTACTGTAATTTCGGTTAATGCAATCTTGACTCATTTGACTTTTTAAGTGCTATTGCACAGAGTCCAGGGCTGTACTAACTTCTGCTATATACTGTATCCTGTGGGAAATTAACACTCGATCTTCGAAGAAACAACTCTGTACCTACCCAGTAAGGTAACTTAATTAGCAAGTGTTCAATATCTATATTGTCTGCTACATTAACCAACTTTGGTAATTAGCTAGTGTATAGAAAAAAAAATTCAGATGTAAAATAAAAAGTCAACAAAGGGACAATATTTTGACGTAAACTTTTTATCGGTGTACATTTAAAAAAATTTCTCCTTAACTTAAAAACCCTTGGGAAAAAAAGTAAGGCGGTTTTATTGGCTGATAGTTTCTCTTAGTATCTGAGTATTTTATAATTTTTTAACATAATTTGTTTGAAGAATATAGCAAAATGCTGTGTCACAGATGGGACATGAGCGTTTGTCCTCTACTATTTACAAATATAAGAGCTTTTGAGAATTTGATATAATATTGAAACAATAGCTATTCAGGCACTTTGATATCTTTATTATCACAATTTAACTAAATTTTTTTTTCATATTGGATTTTTTTTTTCATTATCCACGGACTAAATATTATCTATTACCAAATTACTAGTAATGTAGTGTACTTACATAATAATATACTAAATACTAAATAGACTTAATCTGGATTTGAAGAATAATTATAAAAATATAACACTATTACGTATAAATTTTAATATTCTATTAAACATACCAGTTTTTTGTGTTACAGTTGAAGGAAGAACAGCATTGCTTGGTGTATATATTTAGATGTCAATATTTGTGGATTAGCCATTTGATTTTTGACAATACTGCTGGACACCTGAATCTGACCAAATTTTTTATTTTTTAAAAATGCAAATACATCTGGAAAATAAAAGTCAATTTACTGAATGGGAAAGGGTGTGGAATTCGAACCTTCTTCCACCAGTCATTTTTCTTTCCAGTAGAAAGCAAGTGGTTGGGACCTTTCCCTCATTTTTTTTTGTTTGTTTTTACTGGTACTCACAGGTCCAATTCACCAACATGCACCAAGATTTTGGTGTCACAAATTTTTCTTATACAGTAAACTATAAGAAAACAGTTCTCTTATTAGCAACATTAACATTTTAACACAGTAGCAGCTTGCATATAAAAAATTGCCTCAGCTCTCAAAACTGTGTATTAATTTATACCCCTTCCCTTTTTCCCTCACAGGTATATCAAACTTTCGAAATCCCTAACACGCGAGAAGCATACAACAGAGCCAAAGTAGTGATCGCCAAACCAGGAGTGTACCACCGTCCTCCAAAAAGCAGCACCCTTGTAATCGGGGGACACCGATACTGGCAGGGCAAACTGGCCCCAGTGCAGCCTGACACTGGGCGTCCCAGCCGCTCTCCCTCTAGAAGGATTCCGCAGGCAGGACTCAAAACCAGCCAATCGCCAAGTCAGCGCATCTCTCATACGCAGTCTCCTTCACCAGGGAGGAACATGACGCAGATGCCATTAGGACTTCATATTTCTAAACTCTCTAGTCACCGAAACCTTAGGAGCAGAGTACCAGGAGTTATGGGTGACAAGAAGGTCGCACACGGACGCAAGGAATGTTAACCGGAATTATTCGGGACCAAGCAGAAACAATGCAGGCTAATTTTTTTTATGCCCCATGTAGCGTTGCTCCACCAGGGGGTCAGCCTTCGTGTCCCTCTGTCTCTCTGTCCGTTTCTCATGATGTCCCACCAGTGTGTCACGTGACCTACACTCAGTGACATTACCTAGTGATTTACCTACAAACTCTGTGATGTCACAGAGATGGGCACTACCCTGGGACATTCCATCCGCACATTTTTATGCAATGCTTTTAGTTTACTTCAGCATGTGACTACAAAAAAAGATGTATGAATTAATTTCTGTAAATTACTGTATGCCCTGAGGTGCTTTTGGACCAATCATATGGTTCGGGTCAGTGGATTTTCAAATGTCCTTTCTCCAGTCTACTTTCAGGACTTATTCCCACGTGGTATCTCTGGGGATCGTTTTTAAAATGTTGGACGCAATTTAAAGAAAAAGGGTGGAACTGATAATAAAGATCTGTTTTATCACGTGCTAGCCCAAACAATTTGTTGGGTACCCTTTTTCTTTTGGAATATTTTCTCTACAGTTTGTCTAGAAGACATTTGGAAAGAGACAAACAAGCACTCAATGTGAACGAGGATTTACAGCAAAAATCATAGCAGGAGGCACATTACGATCGCTAGATTAGCATGGACTGGACAATTTGTGTCTCGCGCATCATGTTATGGGGTTTGCTGTGGATTGAAATGGTGATGGAATTGGGATTGGTGGGTGATAACGTGTATATTACAAACTTTTTTTTAGGGTTTTTTTTGCTTACACAAGATACAACAAAAGAAAAACAGTGTTTGAATCTTTTCCGTCATCTTGCACACAAGATTTGCACGTTACTGTCCTCGAACAGATCTTCTCTTTCAGAGAGGATCAGATTTTATGAAACAGGTATTGATGATTGCTAATGGTACATGTTCAACCTAAACCAAGAGTTCTTTTGCAGCTGAGGTAATGTATTTAAATTTTATTTTAAATGATACCGAAGAATAAAAACAAGTTTTCTTAAGTGTTTCTTTTTCCTGGTCTTTGTTACTGAATAGGAATGTAATACATTATTTTGATTCAGTAATACTATCTTTCTCATTGTTTCTTCATTTTTTAAAGCACACTCCTTAAACTGCACAGAAATGCTGCTCGGCATCGTTGCTTGGGATCACCCATGTTGTTGAGATGGTAATTTAAGCAGGTTTTTTCAGAGCGAAACATGTTTTTTTTTTTGATTGTTTGTTTTGTCCTTTGTTTTGCCTGAAGGAATTTGGACTGAGATGGAAAATTTTACCTGGCTCACTCTCTCTTTTCTTTGTTTCTTTTTTCTTTCAAACCAATTGCAAACAAACCTAGCTATTGCTAGGTTTCAAGGACTTTATTTTGACAAAAGTTCTTGCCTTAAAGCTACAATGTGTCTCCTTAAGATATTTTTTTTTTTGTGCTTGTTGATAGATTTACTGAAGACCTTCTTGAAATTAGTAAAATTTAGCCACCTAGCATGCCTTTAAAGTGAACATGCTACTTAGCATTAGTCAGCAAACTAGCAATCCTACTCAGCTAACCCTATTTAAAATATTGTGCTCTTTAGTGAGATGCTAGTGAGTCTGTGTCTGATATGTTGGTATATTTTTTTGAGTAGTTAGCAAACCGAAAAGGCACCTTACTCCTAAATGGTGATGCTGAGATGCTAGCAAGCAGTATTGCATAGAGGTAAAAGGTCAGATCATTATCATTAACTCTCTGTGTATGTGTGTGTGTGTGTCTGTACCTGATCAGTACACCAGTACCAGGTAGCCAGGATGGTTAATCCGAGTGTCATTCCCGGCCAGGGTAGATCTCCATGCACTGGATCTCGGAAGAGATGCATGGCATCAGGTCGAGGCAAGTGGCATGTAGTGTTCGGAATTATCTTTGACGGCACAGCCTGGAGGTACACAGTCTCCAAATTTCCATAGCCACCAATCTTGTTAAATGCTAAAACAAACAAAAAGTAGTCTCATATTAGAACGGTACAAAAGTATATGAAGATACAACACAACCTCTTGGTTCATGGGCTACACTGGTATTCTAATTATGATGTCATTCACAGAAATATAAAAAGAGGATATAATGCTGTGCATAAGTATTTACACTTTAAACTTCCAAGATTAATCATGAAATCTTTGATTGCATAAGTTTTTACTCTCATTGCTTCAAAACCTACAAATTACTTCAGCTACGACCAATTCCTCTCAGCAGTCACCAAAATGAACTTATTGGACCAGTGTGCAAATACAGTGCCACCTAATCCCGACATAAATAAGCCTTTATTAAAATATCAAAGTACATACACAAAGACCAAGGTGGTATCAAACCATGTTCCAGACAAAGTTTTGGAAAAGTATCAATCGTGGCTTGAAACATCCTGAAAGAAATGGGAAGAATGCAGTATAACTGTGAAGTTGTGGAGACCGAGTAAAGAGAAGCAGCAAAGAGGCCAAGCATAATTCTGAAATAGTTGGAAAGAAGCCATATAAAAACCTGTTTGGAGTTTGCCAAGAAGTTGGACACTCAGCAAACATATGGTCTAAAAATGATCTGTTCTCTGGTCTAATGAAACCAGAACAGAAGTTTCTGACCTTGACACAATATGTAAAGTTTTGCGGAAACCCAACAATCTAAATATCATCCCCACTGTGAAGCATAGTGGTGGTGGTAGCATGCTGTTGTGGGGATGCTTTTCATCAGCAAGAACTAAAAAAGTCAAAAGGTTGCAGCCAAATTCAAGAGAAGCCAAGAAGTAAACATATTTCAGTCTGAATGAGATTGGAGCTTGAGTTGTTGGTCTGAAAGAAGGTCAAAAATATGAAGATCCAGGTGTATAAAGGTTATCGAGATATCCAAGAAGAGCAGTAATCACAGCCAAAGGTGGTTTTACCAAATTTACATGTACACCCATGAGTGATAGGGTGTTACTTTTTCACAAACAAACAACTTTTTTTTAAATTGTATAATCAGTTAAAGTAAAATGAAAGGCAAGCCTTCCAAACTGTCCTTTTACACATGAAGGTATGTATTTTCATTATCACATGGTTTTTATTTACATTTTCAAAGTTACAATCTGCTGAAATCCATTTGACAGTTTACACTAGCCAGTTTGAAAAGACAAGAAATCAGGAAAATACGATGCAAATCCACCAGTTCTTATAAGGAAAGTTAATAGCAAAAATAACAGTATACAGATATTAAACTAACAAATCAGATATAAACTAGACTGAGTGCATTTCCTGCAGAAAATGCGTGTGAATGCTGATCAGCTGAATGGATCGCTGAAGCAATGCTG
>JAQMYF010000009.1:1894538-1908779 GCA_030014195.1 Neosilurus mollespiculum
ATGCGATTAGTTCTGTCTCCTGAATGGGGCTAAAACTCTCTAATTGCTGATCTAATGGTGGTGTATTATTGTTTACCATTTTAGTTAATGACATTTCTGACTTTAAGTTCAGGGAATAAATTTTTTGCCTTATATTTTCAATTTTAACATTAAAAAAGTTCTTTTTACTTTGATCTCACAATCTGCAAAAATCCCATCTAACACTGCAGTAACTCCGTTGAAGAACTATACAAATCATCTCCAATGTTTTTTCATTCTATAACTGTCTTTACATTAAATTAATTTTACCCACAAAGTCTTATTTCGTGCACACGAGATTCAGTCACATGATGTCTATTTTTAGCTACTAAGCTCTGATGACTTTTAATAGTGTAACTCCGTTCCACTAAAAACTTACCTGTTTTTCACTGTTTGCTTCTCTGTGCCTGTGATTACAGCACAGCAGTCAGGATGAAGTCTGTTCTCTCACCTACAAGATGGCATTGTTTGCTAATATTGTTGCACCCGATGCAGGGGTCACTGAGAAGAATAACCAGAGTGCTTCGGAAAGATATGGCTGATTCCGTTTTATTTCCAAGAGATGAATTTTCCGTGAGTTGGGTGAGGTTGGAGAGACAGTTAGGAGTAGATGCCCCACAGATAAGGAGAATAATAATGGATAGGACAAAAATTTAAGCATCTACTGCATACAATAAACACACCCGAAGGAATTAAAAATGGAATTAAAAAACATGTTTATTTAATATGCCTGGAAAGTGAATGGGCCCCTTTAAGCCTTTTTAGGTTCATTGAGTGGATACATTGGTTGGCTGACCTCAGTCCACTCAGGTGGAGTGTAAGTCTGAAGGAGTTCAATCAACTGTAATACATTTATTAGAATGTTAAACACTGTAATTCCAGGATTAAGAGTAGACCGTGTGTCTATTATGTTTAAATAAGTGTTTACTAGAGTGCAGGGTTGCCAGTCATTCACCCAAATTGAATTTAGACATTAGAACCAAAACATTCGAAATTATTCTTGGCTTCTTACCTTTACTTTTTTTTTATTACCCCAAACCCTTCAACTGTATAGTTCCCCTAAGGGCCTTGGTGTAACATAATCATTTTTGGAGATACTTTTGCGTTACCTCACAATAATGAACTGGGCTAACATAAACATATTTTAAGGGAATGTAAATCTCAATGTATCAGAAATAACCCGCAATGACCGTTAGTGGATTGTATATGATGATTACATGTACTGCTTAAATTATGATCACCTGCCAACCCTGCTGATGTATCTGTTCAGCGGGTGTGTCTGAAGTCAAACAGCTTCTGTATCTTGTATTCTCCTTTATAGGGCATGGAGCCCCCTATTGGTCTAAGTGGATATTTTTTTAGATAACTTTACATTAGTGTTGTCAAACAACTCAAAACTGCTTTGAGAAAAAATCCTCACCAAATCCTTCTGGGGAGCTGTGATACACACCCACTCACTCACTCATTTTCCACACCGTTCAATCCTATTAGGGTCGCTGGGAGGCTGCAGCCTTTCACAGCCGACACCGAGCAAAGGCAGGGTACACCCTTAACAGCTCACCAGACCATTGAGGGCCAACATACACACACACACACACACACACACACACACACACACACACGCACACACAGGCAACCATTAATACTCACACTCACAGATCGGGACAATTTATAAAAGCCAATTAGCCTAATGTGCTGTCTTTGGACTGTGGGAGGAAACTGGAGTACCTGGAGGAAACCCATGCAAGAGAACCTGCAAACTCCACACAGACATGTCCAAGCCCAGGACCCTTTTTCTGTGAGGCGGAGATGCTAGCCAATCACTACACCTATAGTTACACTGTGGACAGTTTACCAGGCCATCGCCAGGCCAACACAAAAAACCATTTATATATAGGGTGGCCAGTACACACTCACACTCTATATACATAGGGCGGCATGTACACACACAAACACTCACGGTGTTAGCACTAACTAGAATTCTAGTTCTTGTATTCTAACATATTAGCCTGTGAAAACAGCGTAGTTATAAGGAATGCTGCGTTTGTTTGTATTAAACCGTATTGTGAAGATAAAAGCCTTTTTTATACAGATGTGACGATCCAGAGTCTCACAGTGAGCAGTTTAATATAATACCCTTCACCGTATCATTACATTCCTACTAAATTAAAATGCATGATATTTCAAAAAAAAAAAACCAAAAAACAGCTGTACAGCGCAGCATTAAATCTACGCTGTTCCGACAGAATGTGAGGTTTACGAATTTAAAAAAAAGTTTTCCTTGTAAAATTCTTTTTATTCCAACAACTGCAGGTGCAGAGGCTCTTGTAGAGTCACTTTGTTTTCAGTAGATATGGGAATAAACCCTCAGCCGTGTGTGTGTGTTTGTGTGCATGTGTGTATGTGTGCGTGTGTGTTCCAGGTTGCTAATCCAGGCTGGCATAGACATAAACCGGCAGACAAAATCTGGCACGGCACTGCATGAGGCTGCACTCTGTGGAAAAACTGATGCAGTCCGCCTTCTTTTAGATGTGGGTATACACATATACACATTATTTTGGTGTGTATTATTTTAAATATATAACATTATAATAGTATATATAGCTCTTATTGTTTTAGAAATGCCCATACCCATTTTCCTAAATAATATTTTTTTAAGTACGGTATAATTGCATAAACAAAAGTGAAAAAACCTTAAAAAAAAGAGTATAATTTTAAGTGCCTGCAATGGCCTGGCAAGCTGTCCAGGGTGTACTCTGCCCTCGCCCAGAGTCGGCAGAGATAGGCATCAGCCTCCCTGCTACCCTAATTAGGATTAAGTGGTTCAGAAAATGAATGAATGAATAAATGAATGAAATTTTTAGTGTGACGCTAAAGTATAGAAAATAACTAAAAATATTTTTCAAGCTTAAAGAAATACATTTAAAAAATACTATTTTTATTATAGTAATCATAAATGACACAACAAATATAATAATCTAAATGAAGTATTTATAAGTCTCAGTGTACATGATGTTTTTTTTTTTTTTTTTTTTTCTTCTAGAGTGGTATTAGTGCCAGTGTGAGGAACACATACTGCCAGACAGCACTGGACATCGTCAACCAGTTCACTACGACACAAGCCAGCCGAGAAATTAAACAGATGCTCAGAGGTATGAATGAGTGAGAGAGAGTGAAAGAGATTGTTGGAGGATGATATTAATAACAAGATTATAATAATAATAGCATGAATATTTTTTAATAAACATGCAAGTTACTACTATAGAAATAATGATGCATACATTTATTATATTCTACTATAATATATTATGTAGCCTTTGGTCCAATTAGAATCCAGATTTCAACAGAGTATGGTATAAAGTAGAATACATAATCCACTCTCTCTATCTCTCTCTCTTTGTGTGTGTGTGTGTGTGTGTGTGTGTGTGTGTGTGCGTGTGTGTGCGCGCGCGTGTGCGTGTAGATGCTTCTGCAGCCATGCAGGTGAGGGCGCTTAAAGACTACTGCAACAACTATGACCTGACGAGCCTCAACATCAAAGCAGGTGACATCATCACGGTAATTACCCAGAATGCAACACTTAGAGGAAAGGAGCTTTTAAGGAGAAAAAAGCAAGCAAATAAGCAAAGTAAATATTGACCTGAAAAATGGCCTGTTATTTAACAGTGGGGCTTTCACAGATGAACCAATGTGTACAGCGCCATCTGCTGGATTCAAGCACTGTTTTGAGACAAGGAGTTTCATAAAAAACAAAAAACAAAACAAAAAAAAAACACCCTTAAAAAAACCTGAATAGATCCTGAACACTGAGTTATTATATAAAAAAAATCTGTTTGATTTTTGAGGTCCTGGAGCAGCACTCTGATGGCCGCTGGAAAGGGTGTATCCATGACAACCGCACCGGAAATGACCGCGTTGGCTACTTCCCCTCTAACATGGTGGAGGTCATCAAGAGGGCAGGTGTGCCACAGTGTAAGCACATGACCTTTTGGGTCATGTGATCTACGCTGCTGACTAACTCATCCATGTGCTATTTGCAACTACATACAACAGTGCTTTGTGTGTGTGTGTGTGTGTGTGTGTGTCTCTGTGTGTGTGTCTCTGTGTGTGCATAAACAAGAGTGTGCATGAGACTAAAAGAGATGCCTACATGCGTCCCACACAGAGATTAATCTGATAATAAATTAAAAAAAAAAAACTCTTTCTTCTTAAATATCTTTAATACATTATTGATGAATCTAGGTGTGGGAAGATACAGAGTTTTTTCGTACATGTGTGTGTGTGTGTGTGTGTGTTTGTGTGTGTGTGTGTGTGTGTGCACTCACCACCTCTGAGCGTGCAGTACTTCCACACAGTGGCTTTAATTAGAATGGTCAACTGGACAGGAGGAGAGAGAGAGATGGAAAGATGATGAGGAGTGAAAAGATGATGATGATGATGATGGTGATGGTCATGATATTCCATTTATTCCAGTTGTGTCATCATTTACATCCTCCTTTTTCCTCCCACTCACTCACTGGTATCATCCCATCACATCATGCACGCAGACACACAGTCGATATCAGGTAGAAAGATACATTTATTTTGTGTGCTTTCACGTGTATTAGCCTGTTTGCCGAGTCTGAATCAGAATGAGATTCGTACTTTTCATTTCTTTGCTGTTTGGTTTGGTTTGCTATCAGACTACATTGAATTAAAGCAAAAATGTTGACTAAGTCCTCTGTGTAGGGGTTAAAAACTCTTATTGTGGTGAAGACACAAGGGTAAACAAATCTTTAGCAAGTAGCAATCAAGGTCAAAAATCACCCAAGGAGGACATGATGTTAAAAACCATATTGTGTTGCAGCAGGGCGTCTATCTGCAGTTTTTGTTTGTTGGTCCATATCTTCAGAACACATTTTTACAGCATACTTTTACAGATACGTCCTTTGGCTCAGTTTTCACCTGATGGGTCAGTTTAGCAGCTTGTGTCTAAGGAAAAAATAAACTAAACACATGGTATATTTGGTTCACTTTGTGTGAAGATGAATTGTCCAAGAGATAACTTGGAACTAAACTGAGACCAGCTGGAGATACTTGGAGAGGTGTGATCATGAAAAATGGCCTCCTGGGTCTGAACCCAAATGAGAAAAGGTTTCTGAGCAAAACTTCTGTACAAGCCATGGGTTGTCAGTAACAAACACTTTCTTCAAACAAATGCTTGCTCAAATGTATATCCATACCAAAGCATCTTCAAGCCTTTATACCATGGGTAAATCTTATGGATGCTTGTTCAAAGGAAGGGGAAGGGCTGTGAATTGGCTCCTAGTTGATGCTGAGTTGATTCAATATACAGGCCAGATTTACCTGTTAACCTCAGGTGAGCCTTCCGGGTTGCAACAGCCAGATTTACCTGTTAACCTCAAGTGAGCCTTGGGAGCAGGTGGTTGCTTGGGAGAGTCAGGCTGAAGTTTCAATTAAAGACAAATTAATTCACACCAAAAAAATGACTTCCTCAGTGTACCAAGAGGCAGCTACAAGAAGCTGGAAGGCTGTTGGTTCCTGTCATGGCTGTAGACTTTGGACACATTGGTGGACACCATTTAAGCTTCAATTTAAAGGAGTCTGTCCAAGTAATGTCCTTAGAGGGCTCTTCTGATTCAAGTGAAAGCTCAGGCATGGAAAGAGTTTGGTGATGCCAAGGAAAGGGACTTTCTGGTGGCTCAAAGATTCTCTGGCAGAACATTTGCTACCCCAGGAGAGGTAGATGATTCCATACACAAGCTCTGCTAAGCAAGCATGGGTGAAGGCTTCTCAAATACGGGGACGTGGCAAGGCGCCGGGGGTGGGGTGGGGCGCCGGCTTGTCTGGGGGGCGCAAGAGGCAAGGCTGCCCGCTCAACACAGTATAAGGAGTATACAGCAACACTGGTGTACAGTGCTGACGGAGGAAGAGAGATGGATAAGTTTGTCACAGGAATGAAAAGAAAAACGGAAGAGGCGCCAGAGGCAAGGAAAGCAAGTAACGGTAACCATTATAAAAAGACAAGGAAATATGACGAAGGGTTTACCGTGAATACGGTCGGAAATGAGGAAAGGCCGTTGTGTGTTTTATTCCTAAAAACTCTGGCAGTGGACAGCATGAAACCAAACAAATTAAGACGGCAACTGGAGACCTTACACCCCAGTTATGTCAGTAAGCCACTGTATTTTTTTCATCGAAAACTCGATGAATATCGCCAACAGTCATTTTGAGAACGCGGCATCAGTAAATAAAAAAGCATTGTTAGCTTCATACAGAGTTGCCTACCACATCGCAATGTGCAAAAAACTCACACAGTAGCAGAGGAGCTAATACACCAGGCAGCATTGGACATGGTCACAATCATGCTAGGTGAGAAATGTAGCTGACAGTTTCAAATGTTTCAGGGTTCAAGGCTTTTTTTATTGTCTGAATAGACAATATATTCAGGAAAGTAAATGCAAATGTTATGCACTTTTCATCACTTCTGATAAGTAACCAATGTTTACAGTTTAAAAAAGTTTTCAATGTTACTGTGTTAAGTCTATAAAAATGCACATCCCAGTGAATCATTTGTACTTTTTTCTCTGTTTTGAGAATCACACAGACTGAGCAGTCTTGTTTAAATGTTACAAATTCAGTTAATAAACTGAACTTGGAAATTGTTTTGAGGTTGTTGCAGATGTTATCTCACCTCATTTTATTAATCTATTTTGATGATCAGACTATTGCATGCAGAATGCTGGTGCCAGCAACTCATACAGTGGTTTGTACTGATAAATAAATAAATATTATCAGGTTCTCAATGGTATTTCAATTCGGGGGGGCATGACAGAAAATAATTGAGAACCACTGGTGTAGACACAGGACTTGCTGGAAAAATTATATCATATGGTTGGCTGGAGGATGTTTGGAGATACAAACAATGCAGGAGAGGATTAAATATGTGGCTGATAATAGATTTGATACCTACTGAAACCCCACCAGGAAACGTGAAAGCAAAATGCAGTTCTGAAAGCAACTTTACCAACATCGAGGTGGCACAGTGGCATAGCGGTTAGCACTTCTGCCTCACGGCAAGAAGTTCCTGGGTTCAAGACAAGTGCCTGACCAGGGTGTTTATTGTTTGTATGTTCTCCCATGATTGTGTGGGTTTCTTCTGGGTACTCTACGTACTCTGGGTACCCGGTTTCCTCCTTCAGCCCAAAGACATGCACATTAGGGAAAATGGATATTCCTTAATTGCCCCTATGTGTGAGTGTGAGTGTAAATGGTTGTGTGTGTGTGTGTGTGCTCGTCGTGCAATGAAACGGCAAACTGTTCAGGGTGTTCCCTGCATTCACGTAGAGTCAGCTGAGATAGGCTCCAACCTCCCCGCAAGCCTAATGCAGTATAAAGCAGTTAAAAAAATGAAAATGAAGTATCAGAACTGCTCTGTTTTGGGCTCGGAAAATGGACAAATAGGCATGAAAGGATCCATAGGTCAGAAAGCCATGAATTTCCCCCATTTTTCCCTGTACATACATAACTGTACAAGGCATGCAACACTGCATATCTTTATAGTTAATTGTTATAAATGTGTCTTTTGCACTGGAATGACTGTCATGTTATTAAAAACAGTACATACACGTTTTGATTTCCTCCTTGCATGCTATTTGAAAAGCTTTTAATTTGATAAGCTGTTAGGATCTATAAAGATTAGTGCCTAGGGTTAGCTGTTTTTTTTCTTGAACATGTTTTATTTTGTGTTTCCTTCCCCTTGTCGTGTCGTGTTGTGTCGTGTTTTGGTGTCATTTGTGTTATTATTTCCGTCGTGCCCAGGACCCTCTACTCAGCAGTATCTTAAGATACACATCCGTCCGCCGGCAATTGGCTCAGTTGCCATGGTGAACGGTGACTCCCACATTCTCTCTCTTCCCCTGACCTCCCTGCCCCCTCCTCCCTCCCTGATCTCTTCCCATCAGCCCCTGTTCACCTCATTCGGGTATAACACACCCACCTGCAGCTCATTTGCGTTTGAACCACAATCCTCCCGCTCAGAGGGGCCAAAACGGGAGACAGGTACAAACACACACGAGTGTACATACACACATACACAACCCACACACACTAGGTGCACTTTTTTAAGCCAAGCAAATGGGTAAATGTTAGAATGCCACCAGTACAGGCCAGCTCATGAATATTCATAAAACAACGTCATCGTTCATTTCCCACTACCTACTTGGAGTCGGGCAGCTTATGTCGTAATATGTCGCGCGCTGTTAGTGGCCAGCGTGCACGTGGTTCAGGGGGTTTCAAAACTAGTTATACAGTGTATACAACACATCGTATAAAATTATAGTATTTCACTTCAGCGTCTAACGGTTATGTACACTCTATAGGTAGTTTAGAAACCCCCCACCCCCATGTGCATTCTAGCTGCTAACAGCTCGAGACATTAGGACATAAGCAGAAGTAGGTAGTGGGAAATGAACGATGATGATCTATGAATATTCATGAGCTGCCCTGTACTGGTGCCATTCTAACGCTTACCAAGCAAATAATTTTCTAACCCCACCCCCGAATCAAATCTGAGCTCATTTGAATAATACAGCTTATTTTGGCAAAATTATGAATCTGAATACTCACTGGAAATTAGATTTATAAACAATATGGCTACTGCATGTCAATCATTCTTATAGGGGTGGAGCTTATTCAAGTCAATCATCTGTCATTTTTGATTGTACAGTCATGTGGGGAAAAAAAACAAGTACATCCCAAGGAAATTGTTAATTTTTTTCAAAAACATTTCACCCTCTTTATTGCGGTGCTATACTTGAAAAAAACATTGTGGCCTTAGAAAATTACAAAAGGGGTAGAGTTATGTCTGAATATTGTTGTGTAATTGTTGAATTGCTCAGTTTTTTAACTAACAAATTAAACTGGAGTCAAAACATTGTTGTCCAAGTGTCCAGTTCACGACGCAAGAAATTCAAATTCCTTTTTCAGGTGTTTATTTAGCCTTAAGGAAAATTAAAACATACAACCAATCACACAGAAGAAATTGTTCCGAGAGAAAAATCTCGGACCCAGAACCAGCTTTGCACTTGGCTTATATAGTTCCCATTCCACTCTGATTGTTCTATCATCCTCTAGCTCTTGACTCTGATTAGTCCCTCATGACATCATGTCTCAACTTGACCCTGCTCTGATTGGTCTCTCAAGTTAATCCTCACACCCATGACTGATTCCTAGATGCTGAGGTGTCCATCAAGACCCCTCCTTTTATACCTTCAAGTTCACCATCTTTTTGGTTCGCTACCATTAATTTCTGGCATTACACTTGCTGAGATTGTTTACTTTAGGCTTTTTCTGAGAAATTACATCATATGTCAAGTTGACCTGAAGGGTCTTTATTGACGCCCCCTATCGCTTAGGACGGACATTTTGTCCCTTTTCAAGCTCCGACATTTTGTACCAATATTCCGTGTTCAAAGACAGCCAAGCAATACTTATAAAAAGTGGAATGGCTCAATAATAAAATAACCTCACACTCATTTCAGGGAATAAACTCCTCATACAATAATCACATAAATCATCCAATAATTAAATAGTGCAGTAAATCATACAATTGCTCTTCTATAGGTATAATCATTAACAATTTAAATATATGTTTCATTAAAGATGACTTCATTGGACAGTTCTCCATTTCGTGATAATGAATGTTTTTAAATAAATGAAATATGATCACCCATTCCAAAGATATTACTATTTCTGTATTCATATTCATATTCATATGGATGCTGGTAATGATCAATAATTAATTCCAGTACGTGATAGGGAAGTCCAGCAATTTGCACATGATTTATGACATTATGACATTTCAGACCAAAGGCATAGGCCATAGGCATCAGTTAAAGTGTAAAGTAGTGTTAGACACCGTTTCATTGAGCAGAATTACAATTAGAGAAGTGTATAAAACTCTAAAACCCAGAAGGCACGCTGGATTAGATTAATTCGCTGATGTCATTCAGAGTCATGTCTAAAAGGCTGAGTTTACTGCCTTCCAAGAACTGTGCTGATTTTATGAATCAGCAAATCATTTTCTGAAGACGACCGCAACATTCCTCAGCGAGCCAAAAACATGTTGCTGTTACAGATCGAAGTTTTCATTAGAAGATAATTAATACTATTGAATGAGTGATTAACAGTGTTAACAGGTCATCAACTGATGATGTTTCATAAAAATAAAGGAAATTATATGCAAATATAAAAAATATAATTTAATTAGTTTGTGTCTGAGAAAATAATGTTTTTTTGTTTTTTGTTTTAAAAAAATATATAATATACAACAAATAAGCACATTGGTTATTTATTATTTCATTATATATTGATCTATATCTATACATTTGCTATATGGTTTCCCTTTTTTTTCAACATTTTTTTTTCCACATAAATATTTGTATAAACATTCGTGTGTGTGTTTCAGGTTCCCGAGGTTCTGTGTCTAGCCCCCATGGCTCCCCGACTTTAAGTGGACATCAAAGCAGTTCAAGTGAGGAAATCTGGGTACTGAGGAAACCATTAGCAGGTATAAAGTCTTACACAAACACATATACACACACACACAAACTTTAGATCACATATGCATACAAGTTTATGTTGCGCGGAAAAATTCTTGATTGATTTTAATTAAGTAGTTTCATTAAACTACTAAACAAAATTCAGATTTTTCATTTATGAGTAAACAAATAGTAATGTTAATAAAAATTAACAGATGATTACATGATTAATTTATTACCTTATTGAGCAATATATAATTATGTGATGTTGAAGAAATGCTGAAAAGGAAAACACTAGACTAAGGTCAAAGGCACTTACTTGGATGATACATCAATGAGGCCAAATAACAAGAAGGAAGCACTGTCATTTTTCTTTTGAGCAAAACACATATTTTGGGTCATACCTGCTTGGGCCCCTAGGGACATTGGTAATCTTGTTGTATTTCAACTGGACTGTATTGGCCTGGGTATAGTTCCAGCATCCCCTGCCATCCCCTCTCGAGCAGCCAGTTAAGACACCTTACAGCCTGAGCCATGGCTTGAAGCAGCACCTCTTGGTCCTCAAAGCCCTCAGCAGCTGTGTTACTACATCTTGGCATGGCTGCTATTACTTCACTTGAGGCAGGTTTGTTTTTGCCCAGCCAATGTGCAAGACAGTCAATCCCTCTCCTTTTCCAGGTGTCCAATTGAAAACAGCACACAGGTCCTGCTGTGGATCCAAAACCATGATATCCCTATGGGACTAAACACAGTGAGCCCTTGTGCCAATTTAGGCTAAGATTTAGAACGTCCAATCACATGGTAATTCCTAACTTCCTATTCCTTTCTGTTCAATGACAGTTACACAATTACAATTCAGTTGTGCTAATTTGTTCTTTAACAAAAGGTAAAAAGAAAAGAAAATACACACTCTAGTAATAATACCGTCTTTGTTCTCCTGCTCCTCTTATTGACTGTATATAAATTTACAGAGAGGAAAAAAAGGATCCTTCTTCAGCATTGGGGGCCCAAGGCTGTGCTTACACCAGACTTTTATTTTTTTTTCCAGTCGTCTCTCTTAGTTCTGTTAAAAGGATGAAAACAAGGACAGTAATGCTAACTAAAACTTCTCTGGTTCACTGTTTGTTCCTTTGGTGTTCCTTAGGTGGTGGAAGCACAGGAAGTGTGACCAGTGGACGTTCTTCAGTTAGTGGTTCAGTGGACAACGCCAACGCTCACCTCGCAAGTTCCCCTGTGCCTGTACCAACCACGCCAACTCATACACCAGGATTCAACACTCACAGTGTAAATGTACCTGGGCTACACGCACAGGCCGAGGGGGTAAAGGTGCGACAAATGGCAAAGGCTTTAGTACAAAACAACATAGAAATGTTGTTTTTCTCATTAAAACATTGCTTTCATGTGTTTTGTAGTTACTTGCAGCCGTGCTGTCTCAGTCAGCTAAAGCTAAAGAACATCTCAGAGAACAGGACCCCAGCGCAGGTACCTTACAGTCAGGTCCATTCAATCATTCATTTGCTGAACCACTTAACACCTTCAGGGTCGTAGAGACTCGACTGACTTCAGCTTCCCATATAAGAAACTTCCCCCATATAACTAACTTAACTTTTTAAAATTTAAATTGCACGCAATTTTCTTAAAATAGGATATACTGTAGTAATGGCATTTTTCATACTCTGAAGCTTCATCGCAACTTACCCAGAGTGCATCTGGTGGTCCTTGTCCTGAAAAGAAAAAAGCATTTGTTGATCCTTTACTCCAGAGAAAAGATAGCGCTGCAACAGAAAGCAAGGCAAGTGTGTATTTTGTTTGTGTTTATGATCAAAATATTAGTTTGTGTCCTAAAGAAAGAAATATTCTTTGATAAGATTATAATTTTCGAATGAAAATCTGAATTGTTAATGTTGAAGAGCTCAGAGGCCGTGGCTGAATGGCTTACCAGTGCTCAGCTCCAGTTTTATACCACAAATTTCCTCACAGCTGGATACGACCTACAGACCATCAGTAGAATGACACCAGAGGTATTTACACATTCTTACATGCTGTATATCAGGGCTATATCATACCAAGCACATGGCAATCCTATATTAAACACCTGGAACACAATAGAAATACTCTACAAAAAATACAAAAGCAACACCAAAACAAGCATCGGGTGAGGTCATGCACCCATGAAACATATGATCATGGCCCAAGGCTCAGGGGGCGTGCATGCAAAGTTCTGTGGTTGACCCTTAAATAGGACCAGGCAGAGTGGTTGTAGATTTGGGGCCTAATTTGTAAAAACATTGTCTGTGTATCCATAATTCCTAATGGATGTCCTGCAAAGAATCTTTTACAACAACTTTCCAAATACTTAACAACCTTAAAGCAACAACCATACTTTGGGAAATACCTAGCAACCTAACCAACCACCCAACAGCACTCAGCCAACCTGGGATTCAATAACAACAACATAGAAACCTCCAGGAATACCACAGCAACAACCTAGCAATCACAGAGCAACCACCTGGAATAGCATAGTTCATGCCTAGCAACATCCTAACAACAATCCATCAACAGTATCAGCAACCACTAAAAACTGTCCTGCAAGTATTTATTCTTTACAGGACTGCTAAATCCCACTAGGGTCACGGAGAGGCTGTAGCCCATCTCAGCCAACTACCGAAGGCGGGATACATGTTAAACCACTCACCAGTCTCCTGCAGAGCCAATATCCACATATAACCATTCATGCTCACACCCAGGAGCAATTGGCAAATTAGCTTAATTAACATGTGTTTGGACTGTGGGATGAATCCAGTGTACCAGGAGGAACCCCATTCAAAGGTGGGGACAACATCTAAACTCCACACAGAAACGCCCTTGCCAAGCCTGGGACTCAAACCCAGGATGTTCTTGCTGTGAGACGGATGTGCTAGTCACTATGCCACCATGCAGTGCTTTAGCAATTCCATAAGATTGACTTGGCAAGCTTGGGGCAATGAAGCAAACAGCTAGCAGTAGGACTAAATTCAAATTCAAATTTTATTTGTCACATACAAATTATACACAGTACAATATGTAGTGAAATGCTTAGTACGACTGTTCAAAAGGTAAAGAATAAACTATTAAGTAACAAGAAAAAAAAGAACAATAACTAAAACTTTTAATGGATTTTACAGGTCAGACTAGCAACCACCTCGAGCACCACAGCAATCATAGAGCACCCATGTAGGTTACCATAGTAACTACCATGCAATACCCTAACAAAGAACTCACAACACAAAAGCAACTGCTTATAAAGGTCTTGCAATGAGCAAGCCCATCAGAGCAACTTAATACCACCCTAATACGGTGGCCGGGAAGTGCAAAACAAAAATACATTTTCAGAAAACACATTTACAAACAGGATTCGAACCTGGGCCTCCCGCGTTAACAAATACAACTATTGAATCACCCAGGTGTTTATCCACCTGCCCACCTCTCCGCCGAGAAAACACCCCAGTTATCCTCCCTATCAAGGCTTCCTGTTTGTCCCGTTTATTTAATATTACTGCAGTAAACCCCAACGTTAAGGCGATATCAGTTTGTACTAATCACACATGTTGATATTGAATGTTTGAGTTGGAGGCTGTGGATCTTTAACGAGGATGAATGTCTTTCCTTCACTTTCGAGTTGTGAGGCTGCATTATTTCACAT
>JAQMYF010000009.1:1909367-1927692 GCA_030014195.1 Neosilurus mollespiculum
AATAACTACATTTGTTCACTTCCGGCCAGAACAGACTGAGTGACTCATGTCATCACTTCCGGCATTTGGTACATTCCTTTTCCGTAAGAAGGCAGTCGTTTGTATTTGTGTTTTCTGAAAATGTATTTTTGTTTTGCACTTCCGGCCACCGTACCCTAATAACGGATGGGATATCATCATAAGCACCTAGTAAACACCTGATATAATAAAACAACCATCCACTTGCCTAACCACGCAGTGGGTAATCACACTAGAGGTGCGAGAGAAAAGTGATTGATGCGAATGGCAATTCGTGGCTGTAGATTCTCATTCTCAAAATGTTCTTAAATTTGTATCACAACATTCACGGCATCACATTTTGTTCGCCTGGTTCGTGAACTCATCACAAAAAACTGAACTCATTTCAAACATTAATTTTTCACTCACAAGGAAAAATGACAAATTGTAGACTTCCACATGGAAATTGTGAGAAAAGTTTGAGACTTGCTGGCATCCGCCATATTTTATGTATTTTGTCATCATTCATATTTTATTCGTGAATAAAAACCATGAATAAAAAGCAAATGGATGAGAACAATAAGCAAACAAAAGGCGACTGTTTTAAGACAGGAGATTAGATTTTTTATAAAGCATTTGCAAACCAATCACAAATTATTGCAAATCAGTCGTGCGACTTTCTTGCGATATACATATTTAATCCTCAAACTATTCGCTTGCATGTGGGGTCGAAAAACATCTTTACATGAATTTGCAAAAAATCGCAAAAAACAAACAAAAAAATAAACTATTTGTGTCAGTAGCTTTTCTGTTGCACCTCTAGTGTGGATTAGGGCTCTAGGGCTAGTGTTCTAGGGATAGGGCTCTAGGGTTGCAAGAAGGCTGGAGCCTATCCCAGCCGACTCTGGGCGAAAATGGGGTATACCCTGAAGAGCTTGCCAGTCTGATTAGAGGCCAACAGACACACAACCATTCACACTCACACCTAGGCACAATTTGGAGGAGCTAGTTAGCCTAATATGCATGTCTAGGGACTCTGCAAGGAAACTGGAGTACCACACAGAAATGCCCTTGTGCTGCTCTTAATAAAACATGCTTTAACCTTTTAATGTTTATCCAAGGCTCACTGTCAAGGGTTGGGGTTGACAGGTCAAAGGGTAATAGATAACCATGGCACAAGGTCTGGGGTGCCATCGTTTTGAAAGGGTTTATCACAAAAACTTATAATGTGTTAATGACCAATTGTAAAGAAATTTGAAGTCATTATGTATAAACTCCAGGATCTTACAGCAATCGGGGTAACAAAACCTGGCCACAGGAAAAAGATGCTGTCTGAAATCACCAAACTGAACATTCCTGACTGGATACCCAAAGAGAAACCAGTAAGCTGTTTATTTGTGAATCAAAATCTTATTGAATTTGGTTACATTTCATGTTTTCTCATCTTTGTGGAAATATCACTCTGGTGTTCATTGCTCCCCTATCTTCATGTTACTGTAGACCAACTTAGCTGACTGGTTGTCTCTCATTGGACTTAGTCAGTACTATCAGACTCTTGTCCAGAATGGCTACGACAACATGGACTTTGTAAGTGACATTACCCTGGAGGACTTACAGGAGATCGGCATCACCAAACTGGGTACTGAAGACTGGAATTCTGAGATTACAGCATTACTATTGTGTTCTTTAATTAAAACTCTATTTAAAATATATATTGTCAATTGCCACATTTGGTCAGAAGGTCCAGTTGACAGTAGGTCATATAAAATTGACGTATTCCTTTAAGATATTGTGCCATATTAATAGCGTGAGTATTGCAAAACTATTTTTTTATTTATTACTTTGCAGGACATCAGAAAAAGTTAATGCTAGCTGTTAACCCTTTGGGAGAGCCTCCAAAAGAGGAGGACACTTTCAGTAAAGAAAAGCAGTCAGTCGAACGCACAACTCCGAAACCCCAGGAGCACCACGCTGCTCTGGAATCCACCCCTGCTCCAAGGGCACGCCGTGGAATGGATGGGCGTGGCTCTCCACGGCATACCATTCAGGGGCGTGGTATACAGCGAGCAAATGCTCCACCTCCTCTAAAAAATCCTGTGTCATGCAACAGTCCATCCCACACACCACCACATACCCCTACTAAAGTCAAAAGCTCCTCCCCTCGCTCAAGTTCCCATGCCCGCCCTGTCCCATTGCTCTGCCTTCCCCAGGGAAGCACAGCTGAGGAAGATGAAGATGGCACACCTCCTTTACCCAGACGGAAAGACCCACCCTTTTCTGGCTCATCCATAAAGTATGCCACAGTTGGTGGCTCCAACCGTACTACATCCTCTCTGGATGTTGGAGGAGTAAATCGTAGTCAGTCCTTCGCCACAGCCCGACCTCGCAGAAAGACGCGCCCTCCAACTCCGCCAAAGCGTTCTTGCTCCTCAATCTCCACGGGGAACCTACCAAATGAGGGTGAGGTTAGTCAAGGTGAGCCATGTGATGCGTTTTTAAGCGTGACATACAGAGAACGCCGCCGTAGTGACTGTGGCCCTGCATCCGAATCAGGGGTTTTAGGGGGAAGTGTTCGAGACATTGCTGCCATGCTAGAAATGTCCACATTAGGAGGCAGAGTCAAAGGTTCTAGCAGAAATCACTTCCAGGTAATATTACTTCTCTAAATTCAGACATTTATACAGATTCAGTTTCAGTTTCATGATGAGCAAGTTAAACTATAAAGAATTGACCTAACTATATCTCCTACTTAATGGTATAATTTTAGATTTGTATATGTATCCTGCCCGCGACCCTAATTAGGATTAAGCGGTTTAGAAAATGACACAATGACATATGTATTCTGTTCTCCAGGCAAGCCCAGACATCCTTAGACGAAACCGTGATGCTCTGAGTTCAGATGAAGAGCTCCAGAGTCGGCGTCGCACCATCAGTGGCCCCCTAACTGACTATGAGAACTCTACTGCACAGCAAGATGGCACCCAACAGGGTGATTTTACCCAATCTCCAGAAATGACTGACGAACCAGTGGGAATGCTTCCTCTAAAACAAACCCCAGAACCCCGCCCCCGTTCCATGCTCACTCAAGAAGAGTGGTCACGTGTGGAAGCCACAGCAACCTTGAGAAGGCCCCGCACGTCTCACAACTCTGGCAGTGAAAGGTTCCATCTCACTGAGACCAGCACTGTGAGACGACGACCAAAAGTAATAGCGCCCTCTCAGAGGGATGATGTAGCTGCAAAAGAACCGGATGCTGCTATTCGTGTAAGATCTGTGTCAGAGATGGAAAATGTATATCAAGAAAGCGATATGAGTGACGATTTCAGGCGAGCACTGAAGCCTCCAGTTTCCCCCAAACCAGCTATGGGCATCAGGAAGCCTGAGCCTCCCACTCCAACCAGGAGAGTCCCACTTCCAGGACCAGAGAACCAAAACAGTGCAGGTATTGCCAAATTTACAGATAAAAACTTTGTTATAACTCTCCTTAAATATTGAACTTTATTACACCTTTGCCCACAGTGTTGCAGGAGGCATTATGTTTTTACCCTTTATGCGCATCCGTCCAAATTCTTTGCAAGCACACTATTTTTTGAATAACCGCCTCCAACAACAACAACCTTTACCAGTTACTCAATATTAAAGGCCTTAAACTGGTACAGGTTCTGAGGTCATAGGTCAAAGGTCAAGTTCACATCAGGTCATCATAGTAAAAACTTGTGCACACTCTGCTGGCTGAATGCCTGCATGGATTTGGACCAAACCTGTACCAGTTACTCATTTCTAAATGCCCATGAACTGGTACAGGTTTTAAGAACATACATTAAAAAGATCAGAGGCAAAGTTAGGAAAAAGCTTTTATGGTGGAAATAGGTTTTATGGCATGTGCATCGAGTACTTCTTTATTTCATTTATGATCTTCTCTGATATTTTTGTCTCTCTAGCAGAGGTAAAAAAAATCCCACCTCCTGTGTCTCCAAAGCCAAGCCCTCCCCCTACTCTTCCTAAACCAAGCAAAGTAAAACCCCTGCCAACACACACAGTTATACCACCCAGTGACCTACACACACACCCACACTCTTCTACTGTTCCACCTGAGCAAGCAGAGTGCCCCATACTCAGTCCATCAACCCCAATCCCAAAAGTAGCAGAATTTCACACTTTAACCCCACGGCCTTTGACATCACCTACTCAGAGCCCACAAACCCCTCAAACTCCTTCTACCCCTGGGTCCAGCTCTGTCCCGGTCAAACCTCCAAGATCTTCCATGGCAGCGCTGTCGGTGGATATTCCCAGCCCATTTGGGGTAGAGCCCAGAGAAGCAGAAAAACCCAATGATGATGACGAGCAGAAGAAACAGAGGAATGATGTAGCAGTGTTGATGGGGCAAGAGATGGGAGCGTCCCATGTAATCACAAGGGTCACAGAGGGGTCAGGGCAGGTGCTGACAAGGCGCAGGAAAGTGGGTGTGGCCAGACAGATGCCGATAGAAGGAGAGATTGAAAACACAACAGAAGGCAGTGTATCTTCAGAGAAGATCCGGCAGGGGGCGCCAAATGCCCGATGTTTAGATGAAGCCAGGATTCATGGAGAAGAAGTGAACCAGCTCAGGTTGGATGAGACCAGTGCCTCCTTAACTGCAGCACTGGAGGTTGTAGAGGAACGGATCATGACTAAGGACAAGTATTTTATTAATAATGCTAATAATAATAATAATAATAATAATAATAACTACATTTGTATTAGAATATTAACTCATAGAATAATAAAAAAAATAAAAATAATTAAAATGTAAGATATTTTATGTGAATAAACCTTTATATGTATATTAGCAGATTTATTTATATTTATCTATTTATATCAGAACTCTTACATTCTTGTTTTTCTATCTTGCATTCTAGTTCTACAAGGGAGAATAAAAGCACAGTCAACATTCTCGACGACATCGGAAGCATGTTTGATGACCTTGCTGACCAGCTGGATGCCATGCTAGACTGAAAAAAATAAAGAGCACAACATAAATCATAGACAGAAAAGCACAGCATAGTCTTCATCCGAGTGCCAGAGCTGTTTCAAGCCACGCTTTAATTGAATTGATAGGGCAATCCCAAGCGGAATTAGGAGAAATGATACAGCAAGCACTGATCAAATAATTTTGTCAAGGATAAAAGTTATGGACCTTGTGGACCGCACAGATTTTGGATTTGAAATCTGAAATCCAGAAACATCCACATGAAGGTTTTGGAGCCAGGATGTATGGACTACTCTCATGCTGCTTCCGGAGATAAGCACAATTAAATGCTAACAAACTATTTAAACATTGTTAAGGTCAAGAAATGCTAGCAATGTGTCTGAGTGTATGTGTGTGTTTCTATGTGTGTACTATGTTTGAGCTTTCCTTCAGTGGCGAACAACATTTGTGGATTCACTTTTCAATAATAATTGGAATCACCATTTTTTGTGCTTTTATGTGAAGCCGGTTATGAGGTTTGAGGATAACTATAATTTTCAAAGGGGAACATAGGACAAAATTTAAAAAGAAATATGCTTCATTATTAATAATGAAGCATTAAAATAATATAACATTATGAGAAGCTTATAACGAACTTTTAAGGACGTACAGGCGAGGAACATTGCAGGGAATTAGTTAGCTAGCTAAAAAGAACAAGGAAAAAAGTACAACAAGCCATTTAATGGGTTCCCCTTTGAATCCATATTTTAAAGGAAAAAATAATAATAAAAAATCCTGAAATATTGTGATCCTTCTGTTGTCGCTATAGTTGTTTGTGTGTTTGTGTACTTTCGGCTTTGACAAGTCCTGATTTCCAGCAGATTGCACTGCTATTTAAAATTTATCATTTATAGATGCTACATGGTGTAGTATAAATGTGAGATCTAGTTTACAGAGTAGGATCTGGAATGCAACAAGCATCCCTTCAGTCCCAATTAATGTGAAAAAGAATCATGAACCACATTCGGAGTCCAGAGTTCATGCAGGGAAAGTTACGCGTATTCAGAGTCGGGTTACACACATGCTATGACATAAGTCATTTAGATGATTCAAACCTGTGTCTAGGTTATACCTCTGAGGTTACCACATTGTTTCTTAAGTAGAACATTTCATCCATCATTTTAAATCTTAAAAACCCAACTTGTGCTCCCTACTTATAATTATGCAGAGTATAGAATAGCACTTGATGCATCACAGTTGAGGCTATAATTATGTCTGTGCTCTGAACAAACAATTTTTCAACATTTAAACTGCTCTCAACTCTGAATACAGCCCCGTGTGTGTGTGTGTGTGTGTGTGTGTGTGTGTGTGTGTGTGTGTGTGTGTGTGTGTGAGACAAACAGTTCAGGGTCTGTTTGGAAATGCGTGTATTTAAGATGCAAAATGAAATTATTATTATTATTATTTATTTTATTTTTTTTATGTTTGGCGAATATGCATTGGCCCAATGGTGAGCGTTTGCAGTCAAGGCACTATTGGCTGAAAGAAGATAATTTAGTGTATATGTTATATAATTACTGAGGAATATTTCTATCAACTCTTCATGTTGGTCATTTTAGTTTTATGACAATCCTTGATCATATTTGATGAATTTCATTAAGGGTGAACTGTAGAGAGTTAAACCTTATATACTGTATAAAAATATGTAAACAGTATCTATGTAATATTTGAGTTATTTTGTGTACATGCTCAGCTGGCTAATGTGTTTGACCCTGGTGAAATGATCCTTGGAGAAATGATCCTCTTCCATGTAAAGCGTGTTGGGAGAATGTGGAAGTAGGAATAAATAAACTTTATGAATTATGGACACCCAAGTGCAGTGGTATATTTATTTATTTATTTTAGGATCCTGAGCTCTTTATCCTGGATCCAGAGCTAGGTCACCACAGAACACTATGAACTCCACTCAGTGGTGGCTGGAGGGTATTAAAAAGGGGGAAGCATAACTTTCTGTTATGGCATATTAAAATATGTAAAATAACAGATAGTTTTATATTTAAGAGCTCATTTCAATATTTTATCACTAATTTACACAGATTTGGAAGTGAACAATACTGCCTAGCAATCCGAACGACACAGAGTGTGTGGATCATGTGACACAGACAGGACATCGAGGCAGAGAGAAAGACGGAAAAATGGACAGAGGAGCAAAAAGACAGAACTAAATGTACATGTGGTCCATGGTAGAGCATTGCAAAGTGGTCTGCTGATTACATGAAACATCCCGTAATAATCACCATCAATCAATTATCAAGACTGCTAGTAGGAGAAAAACAATTTTTCTTTGGAAAAGCATTTTTAATAGCCTGCTATTTTGGCTTAAAACATAGTTACAATGCTAGCTGAAGGAAAACGTGACAGAAAGCTAGCTAGATTCATAAAGAACAAATTTTACAAATGAATACATCATCTCCCTACACTATTTACACTATAACTGTGTATTACTACACTATAATTCTGCTGCCCTGAGCTCAATAAATTTTGTATTGCACCACTAAGAGCCTTCATGTTGTAGCAATTAGTGGTAATTTGTCACAGCTCATCCCTGTCTATATATTACTCTCCTGGTGGGCTTCTGTCTGCCAGTTCATCTTGTCTCTCTCATGAATTGCAGCGTATCAGCCATCTTCTCAGTCTTTTGTTTCTGGATTCCCTGCTCTGTCTCTCCCCTGCCTGATGTGTTTGGACCCTTTGGTATTTTGATTGATTTTTGGATTTCCCCTGTGCTTCGGTGAGTGCCTCTATACTGTTGAACTTGAACTGTCTCAGGATTTGGATTTTGGATCACGGACTTGTGTCAGTTTGCCAGTGGTCCCCTACAGAAGCTCTGGAACTCACTGAAGTCTGCTCTTTGGTGTGCTTCCTGGAGTACAAAGTTCCTTGTCTTTACCAAAGGTACAAATATTCTTGTAATTATAATCTCTAGTCTCCACCCCACTCTTACATCTGCTGTGGTCCCTCCTAGGAGTCCTCCACTCTGTTTATAATTTCATTTCTATCTATTGCCAATAAATCACCCTATATTTACCTGTTGTGTCTAGATCCTCATTTGCTTACTGTCCTGAACTGAATCGACAGGAGACAAGTTTAAGGGAATTAATTCAAGGAATGTGTCGGTTACAACAGCATTTCTCAGATCTCCCTTCTCTTTTGCCCCCAAAGGATCAGGGATCCTTAGCAAGTGGAGGAGCCCCTCTTAGTGAACCAAAGCTATCCACTCCTAAAAATATTCAGGTGATCCCAAGTATTGTTGCTCTTTTCTAGTTCAGTATTGCAGTTCGAGCTACAGCCATCCTCTTGTCCTTCTGAAAGATCTAAGGTAGCATATGTGGTTTCACTATTGACTGGCAAAGCTAAGCTCGGGGGAACAGCTGAGTGTGAAAGAAACTCATGCATTTGTAATTCATTTCAAGACTTTGCTGCAGCCCTAAAAAGAGTATTAAATCCTGTCCTTTCAGAAAGGGAAACAGCAATAAATCTTTTCCAGCTGTCACAAGGGAACAGACCAGTATCTGAATATTTTATAGATTTTCACAATGTTTCTACTGATAGTGGCTGAAATTCTCCTGCCTTGTTTGATGCCTTCTACCAAGGATTGGCCACTCACCATGGACTCTCTTGAACCAATGCAGTTGGGCAGAACTCATCTCTCTCCTGAAGAGAGAGAGAGAGAGAGAGGAGGTTCAGGGAGAGACTGTGCATCTACTGTGGGGGCAAGGGGCATATCCTATGTAACTGTCTGCTAAAAAGGAAGGGCTCAGTGGCATTTAGGAGGCCACTACCAATCTGATCTTTAGTAGAGTCCTCCAACAGACCATAATTAACTGTTCAATTTTTACTCAACTCCAAGACTGTCCAACAGGGGGGGGTTCTTAGATTCTGCCACTGACACAGAATTCCTAGACTCTGAGCTGATGAGCCAGCTTGGCATCATATGACGTATTCTGGAGAACCCTGTTCAGGTGAGGGCATTTGAAAACCATGTTACATAAAGTCACAGAGGAGACCGAACCTGTTCCTGTGCTCATTTGTGGTAATCACCTTGAAAATCTCATTCATTTATTCATTTTCTGAACCCTTAATCCTAATGAGGGTCGTGGGGAGGCTGGCACCCATCTCAGCTGACTCTGGGCGAAGGCAGAGTACACCCTGGACAGCCCGCCAGGCCATCACAGGGCAGAAACACGCTGACAGCTATGCAGCCTACTCTTGATGAAAATCAGCAGTGGTTTACCATATGACTCTCACCATAGACAGTGAGAGACATGGCCGGCATTTGATAACACAGTTAACTGCACTGGGGGGACAGCAGTGACAATCCATTGATAGTTGGGCTTAAACCCCCGACCTGGGAATCAGTAATCCAGCACCCTACCACCTGGCCACCACTGCCCCTCCACGAAAATCTCATTTCTGATTATTAATTCTGCAACTATTCCTGTAATTTTTGGCATTTCCAAAATTTACTTCGGCTACACCGAAACAGTACCCTGAACTGTCCAAGGTTCCTGAATGTTATCATGACCTCAAAGAAGTTTTTAATAAGGCTAAGGCCTCCTCTCTCCCCCCAACAGAGCTTATGACTGTACCACTGGCCTGTTGCCTGGAGCCATGCCACCATTAGGTAGATTATATTCATTATCTCCACCTGAGAAGGATGCTATGAGCAAGTACATCTCAGAGGCTCTGGCTGCTGGGTTGATCCGTCCCTTCACATCTTCTGCCAGTGCTGGATTCTTTATTTGATAAGAAAAATGCCTCTCTCAGGCCATGCATTGACTACAGACAGTTAAATGAGATTATTGTTAAAAATAGATATTCTTCATCTTCATCTTCTTCCACTTTATTTCGGTGTTGGGAAGCAGTGGAAGCAGCCTAAGCAGTGAGGTCCAGATGTCCCTCTCCCCAGCCACTTCCTCCAGCTCTTCCAGGGGATGCCAAGGAGTTCCCAGACCAGCCAAGAGACATAGTCCCTCCAAAGTGTTCTGGGTCGACCCCAGGGTTTCTTCCCAGTTGGACATGCCCGAAACACCACACCAGGGAGGCGTTAATGAGGCATTCTAATCCGAGGCCCAAGCCACCTCAACTGACTCCTCTCAATGCTGAGGAGTAGCGGTTCTACTCTGAGCTCCTCCTGGATGACTGAACTTCTCAGCCTATGTCTAAGGGAGAGCCATGCCACCTTGCGAAGGAAGCTCCTTCCAGCCACTTGTATTTGTCCCCATGGGGATCCCAGGGTGAAAAGAATAGGTCCTCACAGGAAAGCTTCTCATAGAAGGCAACTAACCTGTGCTTTCAGTGTGGATTCCGGAAATAAAGAATAGGTATTCTGTTCCTCAGGTGAGCCTGTTGTAGAAGGGGACTAATCCGGGGCCATCTGTTTGCTGAGGGTGGCGACCCTTATTGATGGATGAAGGGATTCTGGTGGCTGAGGGTCAGCTTGGGATGCATCCCCTGTTGCCCAACACACCACTTTGACTTGGATTTCTTCTAGACCGGTGGACTAGCTCGGCCCAGCTAGTTCAATCGGCTGGTCACTTAACTGCCATCTATTTGGTGTGGCAGTAAGTAGCTTATGGATCAATCTGGGAAAAGTTTTGGTCAATGTCGTAGGATCCTCTTTAGGATTAAGTTGTGGAAGAGCCACTTCAGCTTTCCATGGGTCTTGTGGCCATTTATCCCCCTTTCTCTAGAGTATAGCATAGCTGTAATTCTGGCAGTGGGGCCACTGGATATCCGCTAGCTCTGCTGTCACCCTAGTTGGCACTCCATGGTGGGTGAGGTGCAGTGATGCTGAGATGAAGCAACATCATTATGAATACCCAAACAAATGATCTTAAATGAACTCAAAAATCTTTCATCCAGGTAATTATCAACACAGACCTTGGACGCAAACTACCAAGTTTATCTCATCCGGAAGTCAAGCCCCATCTACCTTCCATGGAGGACACAACAAAGCTCCCTCCAGAGTCAGCTCCAGCCACTTCAGGAGGTTCTCCTAATGGCAAAACTCCAAAAGGAGGTCGTGATGTTAGGAAATCACACTCCCCCAGCATTGTTCTGGCGATCTTATGCCTCCATTCCTCGCAACAATCGGTTTGAGGAACTGGAAGGTATGGAGACTGACGATGCGCCTCATCAGATTCATAGTCATGGGCGATCTCCTATGAAATCGCCTTGCCCAAAACTGGATAAAACATAATGGCTACCATTATACAGTGGAACTGTAGAGGAGTGAAAGCCAATTTTAATGAGCTGCAATTATAAGCACAAGACCATAAACCAGTTGCCTTTGGTTTGCAGGAGACTCTTGCAGGAGTTTTACATTTGACAGTTATGTTTTTTTTACCGTACTGTTGTTACATCTGCTAATGGCAAGACAGCAGGGGCTGCCTCACTTATGTTTAAGCAAGTCATATTTCATAGTCCAGTTGAACTGATCACCAACTTACAGGCGGAGGCAATGCGTTTGACCCTGGCCTTTGTTTTTACGCTTTGTTCTATTTATATTCCACCATCTTCTACTCTTCATCCTCATGACTTGCAAGCTTTATATGATGAACTTCCCAAACCATGCCTACATATAGGTGATTTTAATGCCCATAGAACTTTGTGGGACGATCCTAACCGTAATGGCAAGGGTGTTATTCTTGAGGATTTTATATCCAATAATGCACTATGCATCTTTAATGACGACACTAAAATGTATCTTCAGTCTGCCCATGGCACTTATACTACACTGGATTCGGCTTTGGCCAATCCAGAATTGCAATCAGAATTTACCTGGTCTGTTCACGAAGATTTGTGCGGCATTGATCATTTTCCTACTATTCTATCAGAAATAGATCCTGTCGCTGAATCTGAAAGCAGAATGGACCCGTTTCACAGCTTTGTGTAGTGAACAATTTATTTCAGATTGTTTTACTGATGTCACTGATCCAAACCAGTCATTCTCAGATCAGCTTTTAGACATTGCTAGAACATGTATTCCTCATTCCTCTGCAGCTCCATGCATTAAAAAAGCCATGGTTTACGGATGGGTGCAAGCGGGCTCGGTGCCTTAGAAAACCAGCAGTCTTCTGTTGCCAGCCGATGCTTGATAATTTTGGTAATGTTAAAAAGACTCGACTCAAGCCTGCAGGACATTAACATTACATTAGATTAGGTTCAGCTTTATTGTCATTACACATGTATAAATACCGAGTAACGAAATACAGTTTAGCGTCTAATCAGAAGTGCAGACAGCAACAAGTGCAATATATACAATGTATGTAGTATGTACAGTTAGGGGCAGTTATGTACAGATACAGATAAGGGCAGTGTATAAGGTAGGAATAGTCATGTACAGAATATGTACAAATAAGTTATGTGAGCAGTTATATACAGATAAGGGCAGTGTAAAAGGTGAGAATAAATTAGCATTCATTTATAGATAGCAATATACTGATGAAGTGTGGTAGATTTACAGATGTTCTATAGTACTATACAGAACAGCAAATATACAGATGTGCTATATGTGTCTATGTATAAATATATGTATGTACAGATATACAGTGTGCTATGAATGTATATACACAGATGTGTGTGTGTGTGTGTGTGTGTGTGTGTGTGTGTGTGTGTGTGTGTGTGTCATTCCTCACCCCCAGCCTGACTCTCCAGCACATCCATGTGCTGAGCCACTTTCCTGATGCACATCTGCACCAGAGTGAAGCTGTCCATGTTTGGAAACAATAACAAACTATTAATCCTTTCTCCTGCTACAGGAAAGCCTTGCAGGTTGTTTCTCGAACTTTAACATTCCTCAAACAGCTGAAGTGACCCACACGTACTGCTGAAGTACATCCCAGTACTGTTTACATGCACATGAAGAGCTGGCGTGTGAAAGTCGCCAACATAAAAGTTCCGGCCCATTTTCAAAATAAAAGTCTAATAATACCTTATTCTAAGTACGCATAAATGTGCCTTAAGTGAAATGAGTCCTTTTGTTCAATATTAATTCTTTAAGGTGGTTTCGATATTAGAATTATTCACGCCTATAAGCCCCGCCCCCAAGATCTTACACGACCATCAAAAACAAGCATTCTGATCCTATAATCCGAGCAGACGCGATGACGTCACAAGCGGGGTCTCCTAGTGTGGCGGCCATATTGGTAGGCAAACAAATATCTACCAGTTGTGCCATGAATTGCACCAAGTGTTAAAGGCCGTGCACATAAATTCTTTCATTTACCTGAAGAATTACAAAGGTGGACAGTTTTCCCGTAGTGAGACTTACACGGTTTTGGGGGTTGTTTTTTTCCTCAAACCAATTTCCAACTCCAAATTGAAGTTTTTTAGATCACCACGAAATCTTTGTGCATTTTTATGAAATTTGTGGTTCTAAAGCTCAGGGATGAGAATTTTCCGGCAGTGGGTGGATTTCCGCCTTTTTGAAAGGCAAATGGGTCATTTTTGACATCCACGTAACTCCGGTGTAAAAATCTGGTGGGTATCGTGCCGTAATCGCTGGTCATATTTTATTCAAACACGCACAGTGCTGCCCTCGTTGTGTTTATCTGTGTGGTTGTTGATATCGCCTAGTCGAGGGGAAACACAGCTGTTTCTAGTTTATTGCACATCAGCCATCGTATGATATGCCAGTCTGGTCATCTCACCGTGGCACAGCTAGCAAAGGTCAGATTATCAACACAAGTAAGCAGCACCTGGTAAATTTTGACGTCAAAGCAAAAAGAAAAGAGACTATTGGTTGTTCAGAAATGAGGTCAAACGTCCAACCATGAGCAACTTTATATGGAGATTCTTCTGTAACAAAGATAGTATTCATGGTTTTACAGCAAAATGTTCATTCTATCCTGCACACGTTTTGTAAGTTACTGACTTCAACTTATTGTCGAATTTTGCCCTGATCTTAAGAGCTAATATTAGTATGTAGACCCATTTGCTAGGTGAGGGACTCTGTCGGTCGGCCTTTTTGATGTGTTTTATCAGGGATTTGTGCTGCAGACAACACACACACACACACACACACACACACACACACACACAGCCGATGGATTTGTATATTTGTCTGTTAATGCAGGTACGAAGACGTTTATGTGTTTCTAAAATACTATTAAAATATGAATAGTGTTAAAATGAGATTATATAGTGTATTAAGGTAGCCTATGCATTAAAAATTTGTATAAGGAGCTGCTTTGTAAATTCATCATTCATTTTCTGAACCACTTGATCCTAATTAGGGTCACGGGGAGGCAGGCACCCATCTCAGCCTACTCTGGGTGAGGGCAGAGTACACCCTGGACAGTTCACCAGGCCATCACAGGGCACAAACACCCTGACAGCTATGCAGCTGCTTTGTAAATGTATTTGCATATTAATGCATAAGTTAATTTCAGTACAGGAAAATAACTAAAGTACTGGATTTTAGAATTCAAATTATTATTAATTTGGTCTTAGATATTTTATTTCATTAGATGTCATTTTTTTTTTAAATATTTTATTTTGTGTAATTATGTTTATTTTATTGTAAAATATATTTTTGTTTGATTTGAGATACACTTTAAAAAAAAAAATAGCAGCAGCATCCTTGACTGCCTCCCATTTTCCTCCTTTTCCTTCTAAGCTTGTTCTCATCCCTAAAAGCTAGATACAGCACAAAAATTTCAACATGGGTTTAAAACTGCATCTAGTTTTGAATAAGTAGCAAAAAATTTGTAAAGCATATAGCCATGTTTAGGAGTAAAGCATATAGCCATAGTTTTTGGAGGTAAATAAAACCATTACTTATTATTATATGCTACATGAAACTGGCAGGAGCAAATTGGTTGAGTACCTTTGGATAATTAACAATTATTCATCTTTATACACCTCACAATGTTTAAATAATTTAAAAATGATGTTGTTGCCCTGATGATGGGGGTGGAAGAGTGGTTAAGGCTCTGGGTTACTGATCCAAAAGTCAGGATTCAAACCCTTGTCCCACCAATCTACCACTGTGGGACTCTTGAGCAAGACCCTTCCCTCATTATCTCAGTTGAGTAAATTAGATTAAAAATGTTAGTTTCTCTGGATAAGGGCATCTGACAAATGCTGTAAATGTACTTATTTTGATTTGATGTTTTAAAACACTGTTGAAAAGGTTAATTTATTTAGAACTTTATCCTGTTCAGAGCTGCTGTGGACGTAGAGAGACACACATTCACTCTTAGGGACAACATAGAGATACCAGCTGACCCTATGAGCATGTTTTTGGGATGAAACCTACAGTGATACAGGGAGAACATATAAGGCAGACCATCTACCCCCTGCACCACTGTGCCACGCTGGTTGCAAGAATGCAGTGTACTACATCAGAAACCTCATCCTCTTCACTCTGCATCATTACACAAAAATTCAGCACTGAAAACATTTCACTGCAGTGAATGATGTACATGAGTAGTAGATATCCACAGTGTACGTGTTTGCAGGCAGTGGGAAGTAATAAAACATGAACACAGAGACACTGTTTTCTCCAGCAGTCGTCTGCAGGTGAACTTGTGCAGGAACTCGACAGGATGGTTTGAATGCTCACTTCTCTCCACACCGACACTGGCTTTTGAATTGTATTTAATTCAGAGATGTACACATTACAATATTTTATTCACAAAGCATCATGAGTAGACTGAAAACACTGTTTAGTATAGTATGGTGTCTCAGTTGGGAAAAAGTCAGCAATCACCTCAGTGCCAATAAATAACAACTTTATTAGTGCTGACAGACAGCCATGAAGAAGCAGTGACGAGGATCTGAGGAGCTTCATTTGAGTGAGTGGAAGAGTTTGTGGGCCACCTGGAGAAAGAAAGAAGACAGATTAACAATACCAGTGCTAAAACAAGCGAAGAAAGGAAGCCACTGGGTTCCTGTGTGTAGTGCTTTACAGAGCTTCACAGTATAAACAGTCATGTAATACCGACAGTCTAAAAGAGCTTTTTATTTTAATGACCGACATAAATAGCACTATGACTATCTGGATCTCTCCCACACTCTACATCGGATCAGTTTCTATATCCCTGGATTAATCACAAGAGTATCGAGCAGGTGCAATCACTAGAGTATCGAGCCTAAAACCCTGCCTCGCTGTCTCGCAGATATCCACAAGGATTAAGGACAGAACACATGCTTTGGGCTGCATTGTTATTGTAACAAACAACGACAGGGTGGGGTGATTACGTTTTTCTTTCTAAAAAAGGCACAACCTGTGATTTATTCTTCTTATACCAGAGCAGTATGTCCATTATGTATGTCCACTATTCCAATTTCTTAAAAGAACAACACCTCATAATTTTTAACTATTTATAACTTCAACTAATGTCAAATAAATAAATTAGTTCCTTCCATAAACATCTCCTTACAGCAAGCTGAGTGTTATATGTACACGTTACTGTGGAAACTGTTACTATTGCAGAAACAATAACATTAAACGTAGAGGGTCACTCACAGAATGCAGCGCGCCACCGCCAGGCACAAATGGATTAGGGTCACAAGTGCATTGATTAACCTGAATAATCTGCCTTCGACTGCGAGTTTTTAATTATAAATTGGCATAAATGCAATGAAATGATTCCCTCTAGAGGGCATCAGATGAACATACACACATTATTAGCAATTATTGACCTTAACTGATCCATGCAGGGATAACCACCAAAATGTAATGGTCTGTTACTTGTACTGAAGCATATTCAAGAAATCTTTTACTGCACACAAACAAACAGAGCTGAAAATGTTACCTCATGGCAGAGGTACCAAGAGCATTAATATACATTTGATATGCCTTGTAGCTGGAATTACCCTCAGAGCTGATGTCCTACAACATTCCTCTATAACCTCGGGCCAATCAGACTCAGGAATTCAACCACAGTAGCGCATTAACTTTTCCCATTCAGAACCTTCTTTTTAGTAATGTATGCTTTACTTCTACAAACGATAACAACAAGAATGCTTCTGGGGGATTCCGTTACAGATTATTTATCATTTAGTAACTTCATAGGGGAAGTTATGTACGAAGTTGATGTGGGTAATAAAAATAACACTCAAACTAATAGATGTTCATCTCTGATATTAGTATCTCATTTGAAATGAACAAACATTTCATGTTCCAAATAATAATAAGAAGACATATTATTATTATTATCATCAAGTAACCTTGCCTTTATACCTTGGACATCAAATCAAAAATAACAATATTAATAATAATAAACAAAAAGCTGAACTAAGACAGTACTCACGCAGTGATCCCGTGCGTGCAGGAAATCGAAAAGTTCCTCAGTGCAGTCCTCGTTAGTCGACCGTGATCCCACCCTTGTCTCGCATAATTCGAGTTTCTCATGTGTGTGGATGCAGTGCTCGGTCTCCTCACATTTTTGCCTGATTGTCTCTAATGGGTCCTACACAACAGGAAGTTCAATGAAGTCAAACACAAACAGCAGCAACAAACATCAACTTTCCCATTTCCCAAAAATCTGCCTACATTCCAAGACTACATAGTGTTTCTTAGAATCAGGTACATCACCTATCATATCACTGCTCTACTAAACTCTCCTAATGAAGACACATTTATTGCAGCATTGTTTATTTTATTCTCTGCTATCCTCATTTTGTTCATAACAGAGAAAGAAACATAAAAGCTGAAACACTCCACCGTCAGGATGTATAAATATATTCATACAGATATTAATTTTTACTACCAACACATGCCTCAGTATTATGATTATTTCTGTATGCTTCGTGTGTGTGTGTCATAGTTTATACCCTGAATGTGTTTTTTAGATTATAACTGTAATATAACAGAAATGTTGGTTTATCGATAAATTGTCTTAGCTTGTCCAACATACCACCATTTCTTCTTCTTCTTCTTCTTCTTCGTCCTATATGGAAACAATGTGACAGAAATATCATTTGCTTCAAATCTTTTATATGCTTATTTTTTGTGCAGAAAATCAGAATTTGCACAGCTTTCATAGGACTTTTTGTATGCATAGTTACTTCAATTTCTAAAAAAAAATACATATTCTCACTAATAAGGAGAGAAACACTCAGTATATTCATTTTTGTAGATTCTCAATCATCCAGGTCATGGTAATCCTAAAAAGCTTGAGTCGAGGCAACTGGACTTCTTTTTGTATTTTTTGAAGATGTTTCACTTTCAATCCAAAAAGCTTCGTCAGTTAGAAGTTCTGGTGGAAAGTTCCAGCCTTATATAGGCTGTGCAAAAACTCTCAAGTCAAGTGCAAATCACTGTCCCTCCCATCCATTCCATCGCTCGTTGGGGTCCTTTGTCCACTA
>JAQMYF010000009.1:2081371-2092489 GCA_030014195.1 Neosilurus mollespiculum
ATTTTTTTTTTTTTTTCACTCCCTCATGTTGGATATGATCAAATAGCCCACTATAAGATAATATTCAACTTGAGGCTATACAATAACTGTTAAAAATATATTTTTGTTAGCGTAACAGGTAGCAATGAACATTTACTCTAAAACGTCTCAGAGTATGAGTTAGCATGCTAATCCTGTGTTTGCTAATCAATTGGCAGTTATTGATTTCCTATAGCCACGGTTATTATGGCTTCTCCTATTAACAAACCGCTGATTAACACTGTAAAAGTCTCGCTCATGGCTGAGATTCAATCTGGCAACTTTGCTCCCATTCTAATTTCCTGAGATTCATCTGTACAGATTTTCATTCCTCTTTTAATGAAGATTCGTCCATTGGGATGAGAGAAACTGGCCCTTGACCTTGCTGAAGGTGTAGGACATAAGAGGGATGGGTCTTACTGGTGAAGGAGGTGAAGTCAGATCCTGTGAATATGTTTTCCTTCCTTATTTATTTAAAATATGCTGATTTGACAGCAGAGCATCAACACTGTATTTCAGATCTGTGAAGAAATGTGAAGCTGCTGCGTGCTTTGTCGAACCACAGCTCTGTGTAAAGTTATCTTGTGGTACAGTGTGTTTTTCGACGAGTTTCAGTCATGTTGCAATATTAAGAAGATTTTTTGGTTGTTCTGTGAAAATGTGCATAAATATGTGTAAGTGGAAACCACATTAAAAACGGTCACAACTTCCTGCTGTATGAATACTATTATAGTGTGTGTGTGGGTGGGTGGGTGTTCATTGGTTCCATTCAGCTTGCAAGATGTTTCAAGGAATTTATTTTTCTTTAAAACTGTTAATAATGGCTCTTTTTCCAATTCATTCTGTATGTATTCTGGCTATCCCGAGCGTGCCGTCTTTACCTAATCCTTCTCTAGAGCTTAGGTGCACCCAGTGAGACGAAACTCAAATCCAGGTATGTCTGAATATCTCTTTTCACCTGCATGTGACAATGGCGGCACCTGACAAGGCAAGGTTAATCCAATGCGCTGGCGTATTACGCGGGGTCAAACTCCATATCGTGCGTTTAGCGTATCATTAATTTCCAAACCTGCAGCCTGGGGTCCCTAGGCACACAATGACTCGCTACATTAGCTAAATGGCCAGCAGGCTGTAGCCTATAATGAGATGAGTCGCTGGCGTGGCCGGTCGTTCATCATCCTGCTCACTCCAATACAGGCCTTCTTTTATCTAGTCCCTCTCGGAGCTGATGTCATCATGGCCGACATTAATCAGCTGTCATGGGAGCCAGGGACTCCCATAATGCCCTATTAGCGTCCCTGTTCCAAAATCATTAGCCACAAATGAATGGCCAGAGATTGGCCACTGTGACCAGGTCTATCAAAGAGCCCGAGTCTCTAGCTGAAGAAGCTTCTAGATCTGAAGCAACATGATCAGTTACGTGCACTACTGGATAACTCTGAACCGAATTAGCTCCACCATGACCTGTGAACCATGTCTGAGCCATGTCCACATCCAACTCAACGATCTCTGATCCATGTCCTCATTCTTTCCACTGAAAAAAAAAAGAAATACAACTTGAAAAGGAACTCCCTTTCATGTCTGTTCCAAGGCTGGCGATGTCATTTCCTGCCTTTTTAAAAAATGCAATGCAATTTGGGAATCCCATTATTACTACAAATAGGATTCAAAGACTGGAAGAAGTGTTTCCCATGGATCCCAGAGAAGGCGAAGTAATCATACACATTGTTGGATATTTCTCCCATGGGATGCCATAAACGCCAGGCCTGTTAGGATTAGAGCTCTCACCTCCCACTTTGAGCATCTATTTCAATAAGGTAACCATATGTCATGCTCCTGCAACACACAACACCAGGAAAAAGTGATTACTAGCACTTAATAGGTGTCACCACTCCATTGTGAGGAACAGGATTATGGGGGTCAAGTATCATATTAATCAAATGCCAATTTGCCAATTCATTCAGTGTTGTTTGGACCACTCGGCGCTAATACATGTACACCGCTCGCCCCTCGTGTGTATTTCAATTACTCCTCCTGACAGACGAGCTTGTGGACTTTAGCCACTAATATGCAATGAATGACAGAAAGACTGATAGACTGCTGTCCATTTTACATTTTACAAAAACAATAATAATAATAATTAAAAATAATAAATAAATAAATAACAACAACAACAACAACAAAACAATAATAATAATAATAATAATAATAATAATAATAATAATAATAATGATAATAATAATAATAATTGTAGCTTTTTTAACAAGTGATTAATTTTTATGCTTCATTTTTTAAAATATAATTTTACATATGAACCATTTTTTTATATGTTTTAAAAGCATTATTTATTTATTTATTTATTTTAATTTGATGCATATACACGATTCATTTATTTTCACAAGATTCATAAACATGATTCAGTTATTTTAATATGATTTATAAACATGATTCATTTATTTTCACATGATTCATAAACATGTTTCATTTATTTTCATAAGATTCATAAAGAGCTGTTCAGGGTGTACCCTGCCTTCAGCCAGAGTTGGCTCAGATAGGCCAAGCCTCCCTGTGACCCTATTTAGGCTTATAAAAATAATGAATGAATGATTCATAAACACAATTTATTTATTTTTACATGATTCATAAACATGACTCACTTATTTTAATATGATTCATAAACATGATTTTTTTATTTTCACATTATTCATAAACATGACTAATTTATTTTTATATAATCATTATATTTGATTCATTTCTTCTCAGAGAATTCCTAAACATGAATCATTTCTTCTCATAACATTCTTGAAAATTATCCATTTATTTACTTATCATTTTTAAACCAGATTCATTTTCATATGATTCACAAACATAAATCCTTCATTTATTCATTTGCTGGACCACTTAATCCTATTAGGGTCATGCGGAGGCTGGAGCTCAGCCGGATTTGGGTAAAGGTTGGGTACACTCCAAACAGCTCTCCAGTCCATCGTAGGGTAACACACACACACACACACACACACACACACACACACACACACACACACACACACACACACACACAGAGTCAATCACACTAACAATCACAGCTAGGGGCAATTTGGAGCAGCCAATTAACCTAAAGTGCATGTCTTTGGACTTTGGGAGGAAACCAGAATACCCAGAGGAAATCAGCGCAGGGAGAACATGCAAACTCCACACAGAAACCCCATCGCCAAGTCGGGGACCTTCAGGGATCCAGGACCTTCTTTTTGTGAGGCAGACGTGCTAACCACTACATCACCATGCTGAGTCTGATTCTTGAACACGATTCATTTATTCCCATATAGTTTCTACAAATTAATCTTTAATGTTTTTATGATTTTTACACGATTCATTTATTCTCATATAATACTGAAACATCATTTATTTATTTTATATTATATTTGTATACATATACAAATATGATTCATTCCTTGTAGGAAGTAATTCTTGAATGTTTTCTACAGTTAATCATTTATTTCATGAGTTTTACAAATGGCACATTTATTCTTATATGATTCCTATACATTAATCTATTATTTACAGTTTTTACATTTAAATTAAGGGTTTTTTTTTTAGTTTGGCTTCATTTACAAATTTCATGCATTTGCTTTGTTCCTTTCCATAGGTAATTTTTTGTACATGATTTATTTAGATTTTTTTTTAATAGTCATTTACTTTCACATGCGATTTTTACAGTTTCTTTATTTCCTTTTATGAACATTAAGCTTAAATCCCATGGATAAAAAATTATTTCATACAGGTGATTTCAATATGTAGCATGTCACTAAAACACCAATAGTGTAATACATACATTAATGGTATAACACTGTACATCCTGACGACACATTACTTCTTATTCTCCTTCTGCTCCAGCCCTTTTAGACAATAACCCCACTCAGTATTTAAGAGGCTCGTATCAAATTAATGCCCTCATTAGGCGAACGAGGGAACCATTTGCAGGGTGGGGATGAATATGCAGATAAGCCTGGGCTGGCCTTGTTAATGTAGGGGGTGGGGAATAGAGGAAGGCTAGCAGTTTAGCACTATGAGGCCATTCATCAATGTAGAAAAGGAGCCATCAGCATGTCAGGAAGAATGCCATGTTGAATATAGAGTGCACTGTTTGTGTAGCATTCGTGGAAACTCTAGATATGAAAATGGCCAATATATAAACATGGAAGGAAGACCTCTATTTAAATATCTATAGAGTCATGATGAAGAAACATAAAGCTTTGAATGGAAGAAGTCGAGCTTCTGGTGAACAAGAAATGTACAGTTCACCAGAAGCTCAAGAACTCAAGAACGAAGCAATTATGAAGCTACAGTGTATAGCAACTACTGCTTATATCTAATATGAGCTTTTAAAAAAAGAAAAACAACTGAAAGGCCACACCCACATGCTACAATTGTAGATGTTGCTTGCTAGCATGAAGCTAGTCTCATCTCCTAAGTTCCATCACTCTTCCATTTGAACAGTCATCACTCTTCATTTAAACAATCCCTACTGATACTAACCACTTCGTTCAGCGAGGTTTATTCTGTTGGTTAAACAAAACATATTTAGCTTAGGTCTGTCTTAGTAATCAACAACATGATTAAAACAACATTCGCGATGTGAGAGGAAAATGTTAGCTCTTAGCTAGCACACCAGCAAATAAAACATCCTTAAAATATACATTGTTTTAACAGCCAAGTTAATTAACGTAGATCCCGTAATATTCATTTCATTTTAATATGCATTCATCCAATCCTACAAGGGTCATGGGGCCTATCTCAGCTGACTCTGTGTGAAGGCAGGGTACACCCTGAACAGCTAACCAGTCCCTCACAGGGCCAGCACACACAACCATTCATACACTCACACCTAGGAGCAATTTTGAACCACCAATTAGCCTAATGTGCTTGGACCGTGAGGAGGAAGCCCACCCCAGCACAGGAAGAACATGCAAACTCCACACACAAATGTCCTCGCCAAGCCCAGGACTCGAATACAGGTCCTTCTTGTACTTCATACACTAAATCTACAAAATATCTGTGTTGAAACTGTTATACATAATGTTGCAATCAGGGGACCGAGGAAATGTTTCTTTTTTTTCCTCATTTTTACTGAAAGAATGTTTTGTATGCATTTTTACCTTAGTTTAAGCCCCAAAGTAATAGCAACAAAGTTGTAAATATATTTCACAGGCCATCAGATTTTTTGGGATTTTTAGGATTTTTTGACCATTTTGTTAAAACATTTCATCCTGTCCTAATGAAACTTGGTGGAAAACATTGAATAATGAACCTGAACAAAATCCATTTTTCAATTATTTGCTATGTGAACTATTACACCCAAGCCAAGTAAACTTGTTAAAATGGTTAAAATTGTGTTACATTAAATGTAAATTTGTTGAAATATATTAAATGTTTCAGAACATCAGCATCAACATCACCAACATATCATATTAATTAAGTCGTGCTTATAATTAACTGGGGCATTCTGAGCTTCCGAGTTCCTTAGTGGCTAAAATTTCCATTTCCGTCCAACTTTATTTCCATGCGAGACTTTTATTAAAATGCCTTGGAGCATGCTCTTACTTAGCATTAAAATGTATTAATAATTAGATCCATCAGATTGTGAGTGTTTACAAACTTATGAATATTCAGATTTGAGCCTTTGCAGGACGAGTTAATATTTCGTTTCATTAAAACGGAGAGAACAATTCGGCTCTTCATCCGTGCTGATAGGGTTGTGTCCCCAATGCAAATCTTTGTTTATGATAACCTGAGGCTGCGAAGAGCAATTACCACACATTCATAAACAGAAGGACGGCATGCAAAAGACACACTGCTCCAATTATTGGCTTTCTTTTCATTCTCCTTTTGCTCGTCTTCTAATTTTATTCATTTATTCTGCTGTACGCTGAGGAAATGTCATCAGCAGGAGGTTCGATTTTTTTTTTTTGCCTTTTTCTCTCTGTATCTCTGTTTCTTTTTTCACTCCTTCACTGTACATTTAGATATAAATAGATGAAGATTAAAAATTCCCGAGGTACATTTTTTAGGGTCAAAATTTGTCCTCGACTGCATGAACCCCTGGACATCTTGTACTGATGTTTCAAGCTGGTGGGGGTTGTGAAATGTTGTGGGGAGTATTTTCTTGGAACACTTGGTGAAACATTACAACAACAGTTTGAACACAGTATTTTGCCAGTCATGTTTTGTTGTCAAGCATGTGCATCCCATGATGTCTCCAACATCATAATTTGAGCAGGATAATTACGCATGAGTAATCTCATGAGCATGACAATGAGTTGGAATGTCCTAGAGCATGAGATTCCATGTCAACCTGGAATAGAATTTCAGAAAAGTTTCCAACAGCTCATGGAATCCACATCACGCACGGATCATTGAGATCAAAGAAGTTCCTAGTGTTGGGGTGATGTTCCTAATAAAGTGGCCAGTGAGTTTATAAGGAACCACAGTGAGATGCTTGATGAGCAAGAAGCAAAAGATGTTCTGCTGCCTAATAAGCTCCAGTACGTTCTCCAGAGAAAGAGAAAAAGAAAGAAAGAAAGTGGAGGCAGGCCAAATACACACTGACGCTCAGACAGCAAACACGCACTCACACACTCAACACCTGTCCATACCACCTGGCTGGCCCAACCCAAAATGTGTGTGTGTGAGTGTGTGTATGAGAAAGAGAGAGTCTATGTTAATTTTAATTTTTTTTTGGATGTTTATGTATGTGCGCGCTCATGGATGCATTCTTGGCACTCTCTTTCTGTGTGTGGTGTGTGTGTGGTGTGTGTGCATGTGTGTGTGTTGCCTGATAAAGCCAGGGCTATCAGCAGCCATGCACATGCCTTTTCATGCAGTCCAGCATCATTTGCATGCTGTAATTGGATCTCGTTGAGTGCCAGATAGGCAGCATTTTGTAATGAGACACATTTTAATGTTCTTTAATTATTAATATTATTATTATTATTATTATTATTATTATTATAAATTTTTATTATTATTATAAATTAATTATAAAATGCACATTTTTCATAGCAGACAAACACAGGAACATTATGCTAGCATTTATTACTATGGTGCAATAAGGGGGCCAAGCACCAAAGGTCGAAACTCATCACAATCGATTTGTATAACAATTCTATAATTAAAGTATGAAAAGTTTACATTTATAAAATATTCATTTGTAAATTTTTTTTTGGAAAGTGCACATTGTATAAAACCACATTTTATAACAATGGAAATTGGAAAAGAACTGTACAAAAATTAACCAGAAAGTAACTTTTTTAAGATTGATTTTGTGCTATTTGAAATCATGTCTGTTTATGTTCTCAGAATGATATTATACCCTACTTCACACCCTACAATATAACCACTTATAGTAAATCTTCATTCCTTCATTCATTCCTTCCTTCATTCATTCATTCATTCACTGAACACATCAATCTTAATCAGGGTCACTGGGAGCTGGAGCCTATCTAAACCGACACACATACAATCATTTATACTCCCACTCACACAGAGGGGCAATTTCGAACAACCAATTATCTTAATGTGCATGTCTTTGGACTGTAAGAGGAAACCGGAGTACGTGGATGAGTACTGGAGTACCTGGAAGCGCAGTGAGAACATACAAGTTCTACACAGAAACACCCGAGCCACACCCAGAACTCGACCCCAGGACCTTCTTGCTGTGAGGTGGACATACTAACCACTTATAGTTAATCTATTTGAGTCAATTAGTTTGTAAACATTTTTAAGCAATGTACACTTTCACCATCCTGCACTCAGCAAAGCTCCTGAGATTATCTGATTTTCTTATTCTCTGACTCCTGATCCAATCCTCTGATTCACAGACTCTTTGATTCTTTATTTTCGTACTCCCCAATTCTCTGATTCACTGATTCTCTAATTGTCTGACTCACTGATTCTCTGACTCACTAATACCTTGATTCTCTGACTCACTGATTCACTGATTTTATGATTTACTGATTCTCTGACTCTTTGATTCACTGACTCACCAATAGCTTAATTCTCTGACTCACTGATTCACTCATTCTCTGACTCTCTGACTCACTAATACCTTGATTTTTTTGACTCACTAATACCTTAATTCTCTGACTCACCAGTACCTTGATTTTCTGACTAACTAATACCTTGATTCTCTGACTCATTAATACCTTGATTCTCTGACTCACTGATTCTTTGACTGTCAGATTCTCTAACTGACTAATATCTTGATTCTCTGACTCACTGATTCACTTATTCTCTGACTCTGAATAATATCTTGATTCTCTGACTAACTAATACATTGGTTCTCTGACTCACTAATACGTTGATTCTTTAACTCACTGATTCTCTGACTCTCTGATTCTCTTACTAACTAATACATTGGTTCTCTGACTCACTAATACGTTGATATTTTGACTCTCTGATTCTCTGACCCACTGATTTGCTGATTCACTGATTCTCTGACTCTCTGGCTCACTAATAGCTTGATTCTCTGACTCACTGATTCACTTATACTCTGACTTACTAATACCTTGATTCTCTGACTCACTAATACCTTAATTCTCTGACTCACCAGTACCTTGATTCTCTGACTCACTAATAACTTGATTCTCTGACTCACTGATTTTCTGACTGTCTGATTCTCTGACTCACTAATACCTTGATTGTCTCACTTACTGATACCTTGATTGTCTGTCTCACTGATGCTCTGACTTTCTGATTCACTAATTCTCTGACTCACTGATTCTTTGACTCTCTGATTCTCTGACTCACCAATACCTTGATTATTTGACTCACCAATACCTTGATTCTTGGACTCACTAATACCTTGTTTCTCTTACTTACTGATTCACTGATTCCAAGCACTGAAATCTTTTAGAATCGGTCCCAAAAGTTTGGTGTTAAATTCCCCACTTTAAAAATTATTCACCGTGCACAACCATGGTGATAAAAAGGAATTTAGCATCTCAGTGTTTCCTTTAGCCAGTCAGATATTAGATGTGTATAAAAACATGTTACATAAAAAAATATGTGAAATACTGGGAGCTCGCTTTAGTTTGACTAACTCAATAATAATTTCACTCCATGACAAAGTGTTTAATTTGACCAATTCATATAAAAATCTTTTCAAGTTTAATATCTAAGTAATTTTAAGTAATTAAGTAATTTTTTGTATAAACACTTTTGTGTATGTTGAAAATTGTCTGGAGTACTAAAGATAACCTGGCCGAATCACATCCTGGTCATTTCTGTGAAGATGAGTTCTGTTAATTATGAATCTGATGAAATACATGAAAGTAATTTATTCAAGTGATGGAACATTCTGAAGATCGTCACGCTTTGTTTTTGCGACTCATAACTTTGTGTATTCTGCTGAGAACAGGTGCGGCATGTGTCGCCATGCATAGTGTATCGATCTGTACTGCTTTTATGAGTAACAGTTGGCCAAGCAGATTGGGGCGTTGAATACTGAGGAGAGATGCTGGCACGCTGCCCAGGTGTCTCTGAGAGGAGAAGACACACGTGTGTTTGAACAGATTGCTAACACACACAGCCATATTGCGAGGACACCAACCTTTTGACATCTTTTTTTTTCTTGAGAAAAATATCTTGAGGGCTGCAGCATTTGTTACATGTTTTTGTTTTTAAATCCTCCACTTTATAGGAAATTATGAATTCATCAGAGAATAATATGTTTCTGTCATTAAATCAGTAGATAGTCATTTTCTTGTTTGTCCATTCGTTTGTTTGTTTGTGTTTCTTATTATTTCCTACCACGTATCATCAGGTCATCAAATTTGTTTGCATCCTTGCTCGTTTGTTTATTACCCACCACATCTTATTAAATCATCGTTACTGTATTAATTTGTTTGTTTGTTTGTTTGATTATTTATTAATTTATTTATTCATAACCATACTTCATTAAATCAGTTTAAAAAAAACATTTTGTTGTTAGCATGTTATCCATTATTTCTCATTAAATCAACAGATAATATCAGATTGTTTATTAATCTTAACTAAGCTACATCAACAAACTGTTTTTTTTTTTGGCTTTTTTTCCCGTTTATTTATTAACCGTCACTCTATTATATTGCAGACGATGTATGTATGGTTATTACGATCACTCCATTATATCAACAGACTGTTTGTGTTTGTGTGCTTACTTGTTCATTACCTATTACTTCATCATGTTAACAGAATATTTTTTGTTTATATATTTGTTTGTTGGGCGGCATGGTGGCGCAGTGGTAAGCACATCTGCCTCACATCAAGAAGGCTAGGGCGTTTCTGTGTGGGTTCCGTGCTTGTGTGGGTTTTCTCCAGGTACTCCGGTTTCCACCCACAGTCCAAAAGCATTCACAGTAGGCTAATTGTTCCAAATCACCCCTAGGTGTGAGTGTGAATGATTGTGTGTGCGTTTGCCCTGCAATGCTCTGGTGAGCTGTCCAGGGTGTACCCCGCCCTCGCCCAGAGTCAGCTGAGATGGGCGCCAGCCTCTACACGACCCCTAAATAGGATTAAGCAATTCAGAAAATAAACTAATCAATGCATATTTGTTTGCTTGTTTGTTACCCATCATTCCATTATATCAACAGGTAGCATTTGTCTGTTTGCTTGTTTGCTTGTTTATTACCAATTGCTCCACCAATCACTCCATTACACATTATATTACCAAACCCTTTGTTTGTTTGTTTATTACCCACCACCTCTTCATAATAGCATAACTTTTTTGTTTGCATATTTGTTTGTTTGTTTAATACCCATAATTACATCAATAGGTAGCATTTGTTTGTTTATTACGTATTGCTCCATTATGTCAACATACTGTTTGCTTGTTTATTTGTCTTTGTTTTTTAATCGTTACTCTATTACATTAACAGACTGTTTATGTGTATTACTCATCACCTCATAACATTAACAGGTTGCATTTGTTTGTTTGTTTGTTGCTGACCACACTCCATTAAAACCACCAACTCAATTTGTTTGTTTGTTTGTTTGTTTGTTTGTTTATTACTGAGCACACTCCATTACATCCACCAACTCCATTTGTTTATTTGTTTGTTTGTT
>JAQMYF010000009.1:2097905-2110654 GCA_030014195.1 Neosilurus mollespiculum
CCTCCACGGCTCTGGCGCCAGATCGTCTTGTGCCGTCATAGCGTTCACGTCTAGTTTTTGCTCTGCATTCACTAGTTTTAGTACCTGAAGATTGTCATCGTCCTCAATAAAAGGACTTTCTTTTCTGCCTACACCTGTGTCTGTTCTGCTTTTTGGGTCCATCTGCCTTATCTCTGCCTAACATTCATGCTCCTGATGGACCAAAGATTTCCAGCACCAAAGTAGATGCAACCCAAGGCCAATCACGTAACTCAAGGGAAAAGCTGATGATGATGATGATGAGCCTTAGCATAAGCTGATTTGAGTGTTATTTTTACATCACAGTAAAATCTGGCTGTTTATTTCCATGTTAGATGGATCCCCATACAGTTCATTATGAGCTCAATATTTCCAGAAATAAACTGACAGTGTAGCTTTAGTTTAGTAAGTTATTTTTTCTTAAAAGCTTTGTTGCTATCAACTTTAGCAAGAGAATAGTTTAGCTGTGAGCTGTGCCTTAGCCACATTGTTTTATATTATGTTATCATTGTTCTTGGGTATTACTAACGTTTTTATAAACATCATTTGTTACCTTTTTCATTTAAGCATTGAGGACACATTAGAAACTCAACCCTAAATGATATCTACAAAGCCTGAGGTACATTATGTAGCTAGCTAGCACATTTTTCTTCTTGCTAACATTTTAAAGAATGTATCTTGTAGTATGAACATGAGGAAAATGAAATGTTCCATGATGTTCCTTGCTTTAAGTTTTCAGTAGGCAAGTTTTTAGCACTCTGTAAACTCTAGAAAGTAGAAATTAAGCTAAAATAGAGATTATGTTCCACTTCTTATCATTTCTAGATACTTTAACATTAATACTTGTATTATATACAGGTGTGATTTTACACACTTACATATCTGTTAAAGAGTACGGCATGTTTTGAACTCCTGACAGCTCCGTAATGACATTTTTCTCTTCCTGGGGCATTAACGTGAGCATTATTCATTACTGAAATACCAGAGAGAGAGAGAGAGAGAGAGTGAGAGAGAGAGAGAGAAAGAGAGAGAGAGAGATGTGTTACAATGGCATAATTACATTTTATTTTATTATTGACTTTTATGCAGACGTAGCAGAGCTCCTGAAATGAGCTTGGGAACAGATTATTCGTCTCCCTGAAGATACGGACAGGCACAGATGAGATAGTCGAGCCATCTATCTTCTCCCCTCCGCTTTCTTTAATTATTGCTTTGACGTTCCCGGGATTATCGTTTCGGAAAGAGGAGAGAATCTTGGGACTGACGTTTATTAACATACTCATGAAAAAACACACAACGTGATTGGACGGTGCAAAGTGAGGACTGGCGTCTTTTTCTTCTTTATGGTTGAAAGTTTGGATCCGTTTGGAAAGTAATGAAGTAGATGTACTCTTGTTAGAGTATTTGTGTACTTGTGTATGCAAAAATGTATGCTGTCTCCCAAAAAAAAAGCACATCGTGAGTTGATTCTGATTTGATTCATAATGAATTGATGACACAATAACCTAAAACATTCCAAATTAACTGAACAAATCAGTTTGACTATGATTCAGACCTGTTAAACATATGAGAGTGGCCGTCCTACTGGTTAGTTGATTCAGAGTCAAAGTTCATAGTCGATTCAGAGTCTGGCATTTAAACCAGTGTATTTTGCTCATTTTGATTCATGTCACTATGTATAATGTGTCATAAAAACCTGAAAAAGTAACAAAGGTGAACCAAATGAATCAGTTTTGATTAAATCAGAATTTGATTCTGATTCTGATTCAGACTTAAATGTGATTCATTCCTGTTCAATTCAGAGTCAAATGTTTTTTTCTTAAAGTCCATTCAGATATGGTGCAAGACCACCTCACTCAGGTGCTTTTGGACCTGAATGTGTTCTTGATTAAAGAACCACACTGGGGACGACACTGGGGCAAAGAACACTCCACCATTCTTAAATATTGTACAAAAATAAAAACCTTCTTTGTGTCTTATTTTTTGGAACAGATCCAAACACTTGAAGAGATCAGGTTTAGTTCTACCAATCTGTTCATCAGACTCAAAATCAAACAGACGTGTCGGTATTATGACAGGCGTCATGACCTGCCATGAGTGTTTGTGCCCTGTGTTTCCATGACAATCATCGAGACAGCGTTACAGTGAAGGGGCAGTTTAGTAATGTGCGACCACGACTGATTTGCGTAATTTGTTTAAGACTGAACGTTTCCTTCGTGCCTCAAATTAAATTTCAACACTGATTGCTCTGGTGTGGGTTGTACACACAAGAAATTGAAAATCAGAAGTGCTCTTTGTCATTTATCCATGTACGCTTTGGTACGCTTAATGGGCCGGACAGCAGAATTGGCAGATCATGTTATCTGTATAAATCGTCAGAGTGTATTATACCACTCGTATTCACTTTTTCGTATCGTTCGCTTCTGAAGCATGTCACTGCTCATTATCTACGATGGTTATAAATAAATCCAGCATTGTTTATATATGTTCATTTTTATTTATTTATATATAAACATTAAATAAGAGTGTGCCCTGCAATGGTCTGGCGAGCTGTCCAAGGTGTACTCTGCCCTCGCCCAGAGTCGGGACCTTAGTCACCTGCCCAGTCACCGCTACCCTAATTAGGATTAAGTGGTTCAGAAAATGAATGAATGAATGAATAAATAGGAGTAACTATTTTAAATAACTAAAGCATGTGCAACAACAGTTACATTTTACTCCCTAAAGGACCGATCATACCCCAATTTTCCCCAATCATATTAAGATATTATATTGGAGGATATTTGAGAACATCGATACACACTGGAAAACATCGGTATAGATCAGAAAACATCAGGGAAGAGTAAAATATTTAGGGAGTTTTAAAAAATGTAGTGTTTTTGTGTTCAGAGTTCATCAGAGATACAGGGGAAAAAATGGAGACCATTGGTAACCATCGGGATAAAATTGGCTGGAACATTGGACTAACATTGGAATACAATCGGCTCAAATAGGGGTCATGATCAGTATGCGGATGCACCTTAATGGTTAATGAGTAGCTTCACGGCTAGAAATAAGCACTACTTCATGCTATCTTTTTCAAAAACACCCAAAAACAAGATGTGGTTTTGAAATTGTAGCATAAAATAAACTCACATTTCTTTGTCAATACATTAAAAATAGCAAGAATGTATGCAAGCTAGAGCAACTATATAAACTCTTTTCTTGAAAGATTAGCTACATTCAGCTAAATAATTTACAGAAATACATTTACACTGTGGCAGCACAGTGGCTAAAATGTTAGCACGTCCACTCCTCAGCAAGAAGGACCTGGGTTGGAGTCCCGGGCTTGGGCATTACTCTGTGGTGTTTGCGTTTCTCCCCATGCTTGTATGGGTTTCCTCCGGGTACTCCGGTTTCCTACCACAGTCCAAAGACATGCACATTAAGCTGATTGGCTGTTCCAAATTGCCCCATGGTGTGGATGGTTGTGTACCCTGCCTTCACCAACACTGGTTTTGTTAATTTCTTTTAATACTTTATTATTTCGAGACCACATCCAGACCACCACGTGATGTTTTTTATGTCTTTACATTCTTACATTATCTTATCTTATCTTACAACCACCATAAACATTTTTCTTTGTTCATTAATTAGCAAGATGTTTCCGGTTTTTGTTTATAGGCAGCCATTTCATCAACTTATTAAAACAAAATAATAAAAACATTACCTACTTTCAAGCACTGACACTGGAGACTCCTTCCTTCAATGCCCAACAAGCCACATTTCACCAAACCCTGATCATTTAGCGTCATTTAGCATGTAAGCTGTTACTAGAGAAATGATAATGTTATCGATAAACTTCTGTCTGACAAAGAATTCCCCATGTTATTTTTCACACACACACACACACACATATGTGTATATATATATATATATATATATATATATATATATATATATATATATATACATATACATATTAATGTATGTGGTTTTCAGGTTATTCTGAGAATAATAGACGTCTGGCTAGAACTAGCGATGACAGCCTGACCTTATAGCGCTAAGCAGATGAGCTAGGTTTGTCCAGCCTGGGTGCTTATTAAGGAATGACAGCTATGAACACCGGAGACATAGAGACTCGTCATTAGCCAAGCATCAGAGAAGATGTTCTTCCAATTTGACATGACAAGCTCTGGAAAATCGCTTTCTCTCTCACCCTGCACTCTCTTTCTCTCTCATTCACTCGCTCTAAACAGAGCTAATCATGGCGTGAGGCGAAGATAAATAACCATCAGAAATAAATGCCTTAAAAACATGCAAGATCAACTACTTTACATGGGTAGTATAAAGGAATGAAGCCGTGTGTGTGTGTGTGTGTGTGTGTGTGTGTGTGTGTGTGTATGTGTGTGTGTTTGTTTGGCATCTGAAAGAGGAACTCTGCCATTGGCGAGCAGGTGAAAGAGAAGATATCTGGTATCGTCGGCGTCTTTCTAAGAGTCTGCGTTATGATTATTTCCAGCTGCGGTGCACTAAGAGCTGTGATTAATGACTCTTGAAGTGATGCGAACCCCCACGTCCTGCTCTAATGAATATCTCTGTGAGCAGGTAAGGGTAAAGGCTAGCCTGGCACGAGAGAAGATCCTCTGTTTCGTCCAGCTTCAACGTTCTGTCCCTCAGAGAGTACTCGACGAAAAAAGAAAGATGACGAGAGAAAAAAATGCAGTAAGCCACAAAAGCACAAAGGACAATGGGGAGAATGTTTTGCTAGCTCAAACATTAGTGTGTCAATACTTGTAGATGCTAATTTTACTCCCTCATAATTCCTGTTCATATTGTTATTCTTTTATTCAGCCATCTGTTAAAATATTTTGTTTCTTTCTTTATTTGTGGCTTTCAACAAAACTAAACTAGCTAAACATTGTACTTTGTATTACACCAAAGTGTGTGTGTGTACATACATATATATATATATATATATATATATATATATATAGCCATACTATACTTGAGTGTTACACAGAGACAAATTTCACTGGTTTCTTATTGTTGTATCCAGCCATTGATTGCTATTGCAAAATAATAATAATTGTCAGTTAAATATGTTCTGTTTAGCTTACTCTGAAAAACTTGAGGTAAATTTAAATAGTCTTACCATTAACAAGCTAGATTTAACCAAATTAACTACTTTTCTTCGTTAATTTTAGCTAGGATAGCCTAGCATCGATTTTTAGTAAATTGTGATGGTTGCTAATGGTAATGTTCATTTGATGGTTAAAGGTCAATTGTGAATATTGAAAGGATATTTTACTTCTGATTGACTGGTTAGCAAATAATGCTAACGCTAATCATGTGTATGAACAGCAAAGTTAGAGGTTTTTATTTTATTTTAATACATTTAGTTTTGTTTGTTGTTTTTGTTTGTTTGTTGCTTGCTTGTTCCTAACAAAATCTCACCTGTACCAGTTGTAGTTTTTTCTGTACCACATTTTTCTATGGATTTTTATCTTTTTCTGAGATAATTTATTTTTGACACATCAGCGAGAACAACAATAACAACAATTTCTACATTTTTAAAAATTTTATCTGAAATTGTTTTGTGATGGCTAAAAAGCAAAAACCAGGAAGTGATAAAATGGAGAAGTGAAAACATTGAATGATGGGGATCTAGCTAAAAAAGGTATCATGAAACTCAATTACTGGCTAAACAAATGTTTAGCTTATACAAGTAGCTAAAATTGCTGCACAGAGATACACAAAGATATCCAGAAAACACTTGGTGTGTTTGATTCACTTCCAGCAGTTGAGTCGATTCAGAATTGAGGTGTTCAGAGGTGTTTAAAATTGCTCTTTTCTTCCCCTTTGATTCCCCAGGGCTAAAGATGGTCACATATTGCACGCAGGCCACTGCTGTATCCTTAAACAGCTGTCCAACAAATTCACGCTTTCAATCTTGTGCCAGATCCACGTCTGACCCGAATCTGACTCTCAAATTCAATAAACATGGATGACACACTGATCAAGAGAATGTTTAATTGTTGCTTTTGGCTCCCCGTGCAGCTTTTGATCCATTTCTCTGAAGGTCCTCAAGCGCTAGACAAAATATATACATTTTCTTATCGTTTGAGTTCACTCTTCAATCCACGAATGAATGAAAATCTGGCGGCAGGGTGATTGATGGCCCTTGCAGCCAATTGGAACCCTGCTAGCTGCAAAATTGATTTCGCTTAAACCAACAATGGTAGCAAAGTTCTTCATTACACCAAATAATTCTTTCCATCTTATGTTGTGTACAGTGAGGTATGCTCTATTCCTCCATCCAGAGGCTGGAGGATTCCAAACCATAAGTTGAACCAAAAGGATTCTTTTTTTCATCATGAAACGAAACCCAGGCAAATTACAAAAGATGCACAGAATCATTTCTCCGAGAACGCTCCTCGGGAAGCTCGAGCGAGTTATGGTGTTATCATTCCACGCTGACAGTACCTTATTATTTTGGGGGATAGATGGCTCGTGGATTGTGTTTCACTCAAAGTTCTGAAGCCCTGGACCTGCTGTGCCCACTCATAACCAAGTGACTTTTAGGACTTCATAACTTTTCCCAGGAAAAGCTGCAAGATTTAAGTTAGTAATATTAGACAATGTCTTTATAGAAGCCAGATCTTCCAAGTGGTAAGGTATGACTTTGGATTGGTAGAGGATTTTTCACTCTGAGTGCACTTTTAGGTTATTCATTCATTCCATTTAATATATATTCATTCAAACGTAAAGTCACAGGGGAGGCTGGAGCCTATTTCAGCTGGCTCTGGATGAAGGCAGGGTATACAGTGAACAGCTTACAAGTCTCTTACAGGGCCAACACACACAAAGATTCACAGTCACACGTAGGGGCAATTTGGAACAGTCAATTAGCCTAATGTACATGTTTTTGGACTGTGGAAAGAAACCAGAGCACCCAAAGGAAATTCACACAAACATAGGGAGGACATGCAAACTACACACAGAAACGCCCTCGCTGAGCCTGGGTCACGAACCCAGGGCCTTCTTAGTGTGAGCCAGATGTGGTAACCACTAATTAACCATACCTCCAATATGGACTCTGACTGGTCACAAGGTGTTGATGATGACTTCTCAAGCAACAGCTAATCCGTATGTATGGAAGGTGTTAAACATTAGTTCCACTCTGCATCTTTCTTTATCCTTGATTGTTTTGGGGAAAAACATATCATACAGGGTGGCATGGTGACATTAGCACATCAGCCTCACAGCACGAAGGTACTGGGATCGATTCTCAGGCTTGTGCATTTCTGTGAGGAGTCTGTGATGTTCGCCCCATGCTTGCATGAGTTTCCTCCCGAGTACTTTGGTTTTATCCCATAGTCCAAAGACATGCACATTAGGCTAACTGGCTGTCCCAAATTGCCCCTAGGTGTGAGTGTTAATGTTTGAGTGTGTATTGGACCCGCAGTTGTCTGGTGATCTGTTCAGGGTCCACCCTGACTTTGCACAGAAGATGCTGAGATGGGCACCAGCCTCCCTGTGACCTAGTGGGATTAAGTGGTTCGGCAAATGAGTGAGTGTGTGAGTGAGAATACATCATACACTTGTGAATAGACCTCTGAATAGGGGCAACTTTCCTTTTAATACTTTAGGGCTAAGCAATATGACTTAAACACTGTGTCGCAATATATATTTCTGGACACTTTTTACAATAACAGTAGTTATCACACTAATATATGATACATTATACTATATACTATTGAAATGTAAGTATACAGACTCCTGAGGAACAGGGGGTGCTTGCTTGCTTGCTTGCTTATTTATTTATTTATTTATTTATTTTTTGTTTGTTTGTTTGTTGTTTGTTTGTTTGTTTGTGTGTTTGTTTTTAGGTAATTCTACACACCAAACTACTATATACAGACTTTTAATTTTCTGGGAAAAAAAAAAATGACATTTCTGCTAAATCACAGTACTCACAATATTCAGTTTGCTAATGATACAAATGGTTATATTGTGATACAATATTTATTCATTCATTTTCTAAGTCGCTTAATCCTAATTATGGTCGCCGGGAGGCTGGCGCCCATCTCAGCTGACTCTGGGCTCGGGCGGGTTACACCCTGGACAGCTCACCAGGCCATCGCAGGGCCAACACACACAACCATTCACACTCACTCTCACACTTAAGGGTGATTTGAAACAGCCGATTAGCCTCCTGTGCATGTAGGAGGAAACCGGAGTACCCAGAGGAAACCCACGCAAGCACAGGGAGAACATGCAAACTCCACACAGAAATGCCAGAGCACAGGAATCGAACCCAGGCCTTCTTGCTGTGAGGTGGACATACATTGAGAAATACAGCTTGAAAGCTATGATTTGAGTTGTCTTTTGTTTTCTGATGCGTGATGTCGATAGCCAAGTAGTTAGCCTTAGATGGGATTTTCATAAACAGTTGGACATTTCCCATGAGTCAGTAGGTAAGCGCAGACTTCAGAAAGTAGGAAAGCATGAGAAATCAAATCAATCATATTCCAGTAGTACATTTGTCATTAAGAGAAATGTAGTCACCTGGTTATTCAAGCCTGATGTTGACAAAGATGTTTGTCTATAGAATCCAAATTTGCAATGCAGTTAATATATATATATATATACCACAGTAAAACCAGATTTGACAGTGCACTGTGATAACTGACAAGTAAGTTTTAATGTTTGGAGAACGGTACCAGGAATTGAGAGAATTCCGGGATAGGAGTTTGATTGAATTTGACTTTGTGTTAACCCCAGCGGCCCCATGAATGCACTGTGCTACTTGCCCTAGGACAAACTGACAAGCTTTCTATAAAAACCAGCTCTGCTGTGGAATTTCACTTAGAACAAACTGGCTGGGAAAGAAAAAAAATGAAAGAAAATATCACGAGTGTACAGATGTCAGCGAAGAGTATGCAAAGGTATTAGCGTGGTCTATTTGATCTGTCGTTAAACGTAACAGGTCTAGCGCTGTACTGCGCAAAGCAGAGAACCTGATCTCCCTATTCCACGACCTCAACAAATATTAAAGCTGTTCTCATCCTGTCCTTTCGCAATAATACCACCAATATGGACGCTGATGTGTTGGTTCTTTATTGATGTTTTTGATTTAAGAAAATTGAAAGCATGCTCCAAGGATTGAGCAAGCGCCATTCCAAGCAGGGACTTCACAATGCTGCAGCTTTACCCTGTCATGCTCACTTTTATCCATTTCTGTGCCACCAATATTCCATTTATGAATCTGTTTGCCAAGATATTTACATTGTAAAGTCCTTTACAACACATTAATGTGTGACCTCTAATGTCTAACCTCGCACTCCAAACCAAACCCCCATTTCAACAAGTCGTAAGGAAAGTGTATGAGAGAGGCATCCTCTGAGTCTCCTGAAGAGAGAAAGAAAAGTTCTTTCATTGTTGAGATGTGTTGATGAGGTCCTGTTGAAAGTACTACCCAAAACTGTTTTAATGTTTACCCAAATTATGGAAAGTGTATTACAGTGATGTTCTGAATGTTTTCATGCTGTAAGCATTACATGCTTTTCAACCACATTTTTATGTAAAAGAAAAATAACTCAACTTTGTTACTTTCAAACATTGTAAGATCTAAGAATGCTTGTTAAAAAATCTTGCCCAAGATGAAACTTGTCAACATGTTTTAAATGTCTAAATGCTAAAATTTATATTGATACAGGTCCTGGGTTCAGTTCCCTAGGCTCGGGTATTTCTGTGTGGAGTTTGCATGCTCTCTGTGTGCTTGTGTGGGTCTGGACTGTGGGTACTCCAGTTTCCACCCACAGTCCAAAGACATGCACATTAGGCTAACTGACTGTTCCAAATTGCCCCTAGGTGTGGATGTGCCTGTGAATGGTTGTGTGTGTGTTGCCCTGCAGTTGTCTGGTGAGCTGTTCAGGGTGTTCAGGGTCAAGGCTGTTCACCTTTGCCCTGTGGTGGCTGAGAAGGGCCTAGTAGGATAAAGTGGTTCAGCAAATGAGTGAATGAACGTTTAGCATTGGTGACACTATAATTTTTATGGTTATGAATGACATCTCTGTTTCTAATTGAAGTTTTCAAGTTAAGCAAGACTTTACAAATCTTCATATGTTTGTTGCTATTCGTTTGAAATATAGACTTCCTTTCAATTTCTGAGAACGCTTCATTTCAACAGTGAGGATTGTTCATGAGTATTACATACAATCAGGCGAATTTAGCTAGCTCATGGGTTCGAGTCAAGGGCGTTTCTGTGTGGAGTATGCATGTTCTCCCAATGTTTGTGTGGGTTTCCTCTGGGTACTCCGGTTTCCTCCCACAGTAAAAAGACAGGAATATTAGGCTAGTTGGCTGTTCCAAATTGCCCCTAAGTGTAAGTATGAATGTTTGTGTGTTGGCCCTGCAATGGTCTGATAAATTGTTCAGGGTGTAGCCCCGTCTGCTGAGATAGACTTCAGCCTCCCCACAACCCTAATAGGATTAAGCAGTTCAGCAAATGAGTGAGTAACTGAGTGAGTGGTCTAACTTGGCCACCCCATTATAAAATGGTTCATCAACACCCTTGATTATATAATTCATTCCATATGGCCAAGAAGCATATTATATTCTGTTATATTTGATCTTCAAAAGCATTTTGTTCCCATTGCCATGTCATCATTTGATATAACAAGCAGGTTTTAAGAAATATATCACATAATATCCAATTCTCTCAAGGGTCCAAATGAAATTCAGCACTGGATAAGAAAAGAATGATGTCATGGAGCCAAGTAATATCAGGTTATTAATGGCTCCTGCGTTGTATCTGTAGGCAGAGGTTCCTGTTAGGTAACCAAACTTCTCCCTGCATCCCTCAAGATTAGATTAATACCAGAATGTGACTGTTTGACAGACTCCTTCTTCCAGTTATGGATGAGGTTATTTACATGGTGCATGATGAAATCCTGGAGATGAATATCCCACTACACATGTGGCTGATGTTGTAAAGAAATCATTGGCTCACTGACTAATCGAATGTGCAAGGAGGCATCGTCTTGCCCCTTCACAGAAAGAGAAGAAGAGGAAAAGTGAAAGCTGTTTGGTGGTTGCAGACATCTGAACTTTGGCTGAACCCCTTTTAGGATGCTGCACACGGATGATGCGTTCGGGTTCAAATCGGAGCGGCTGACATCAGGCCGAAGGAAAGACATGATATCTTATTTTCCTGAGTCAGCCTGACACAATTTCACCCCATTATTATTCTCTCATGGCTGGAAAAAAAGAGGAGCTTTGCTGTGGAATAGAGGCACTTCATAAGCAGATGTGGGCAGGGATGACTTTTGCTTTTCATTTGGTTGATGATTTGTTTATCCTGATGGGGTGAATGAAGATGTTCTGGGAAGAAGAGTCTGGAGGGAACTCGGACACTCCAGAGTCATCAGAATTAAGCAAAGAGGACTCGTAAGCATGTGCATGCAATTGAATCTGTCAATTTTAAATATAAAGCATGTGGACATGAGAGTTTGCAGTAAAACAAACAAAAAAAAAAGTTGATCTAATATAGAGTCCCTCACACAGTACACAACATTCACAAGGGCAACAATGCTTGTCTTTATGCTGGTGTGTTATTGATACTATTTTATTTATGGTAACCACTTTATCCTGGTCAGGGTTGTGGTGTATCACCAGGAACACCAGATAAATGGCTGCAAAACACTTTGGATGGGACACCAGTCCATAAGTCAATACTTTACCTCATGAATTTGGAGCCTAGCCTAGGAGCACTGGGCACAAAGTGGGATACCAGTCGATTGCAAAAGTACTATGGACTTACAGTAGAATCACATCTAGGGTCAATGTAAAGCTTCTGATTCACCTTCCTGAACCCTAAGGAACCTTTTAAAAAGTGCTTTACCATTATCCAAGCTCAGGATAGAGTCAGGGAACATGGAGCTGTTGTGGCAGTGCTACTCCAACACCGACTTCAAAAATCTAAATTCGAGTCCTTTGGTGAAGCTTGAGATGATAGGAAAAGCCTGATCATTTCTATTCTGGGTAGGAATTTAACAAACTACTGTACACTGTGTGCACAATTATTAGGCAAGTGATTATTTTGACCATATCATCATTTTTCCATAATTTCCAACTCCGAGCTGTAAACTTGAATGCTTATTGGATTTAATGCATATCAGGTGATGTGTATTTGTGTAACGAGGGAGGGTGTGCAGTTCAGGGTCAGGCTTGATTAGACATCATCACAAAGTGTATAGGTCAATCAGTAGGTGATGATATCATAGAGTGTGGAGATCATGTGACATGAGATCATGGTGGGACATTTTGACAAAAAGAGCTGGCCCTGGTTAGCTTTGCTAAGTGGTCTGCCATTATATGGGACATTCCTCAATAAGTTTTTTAAATTGAGTTAATTTGACCTGGTGGCAGGATGGTGGTGTAGTAGTATACATACCCACCTCACAGCAAGAAGGTACTGGGTTTGAGTTCCGGCCTTGGTATGGGCGTTTCTTTATGGAGTTTGCATGTTCTCCCTGTGCTTGTCTGAGTTTTTTTCCAGGGTCTCCAGCTTCCTCCTACAGTCCAAAGACATGCACACTGGGCTAGATGTGAATGTGTGTGTGTGTGTGTGTGTGTGTTCTAGCTATTCATCACATTGTGGGGACATACATCTGTTTACACAGTCACGTTATGGGGACTTGGCTTCCTTATGGGGACAAACCACAGGTCCCCATGACGTAAATCAT
>JAQMYF010000009.1:2117099-2127694 GCA_030014195.1 Neosilurus mollespiculum
CTTGTCGGGATGAAATTGTAGTACTGTTATTTTTCCCACATACAATATATATATATATATATATATATATATATATAAATGCAAAAATAAGACGCCCACTAGTGGGAGACATTTCATTATTAATATGCCAAGTTATAAAAGTCCATTTGACCCTGGCGGAGGTACCTTAAACCATATGAATGTCCTTCTTGTATGTACATAATGTTGGCTCTAAGAAGTTAGGATTGGTTTAATGTGAGTTGGAGTCCACAGATCTGATGTCAGTCAGTTTTTTTATGTTCTTACAGTGGCTCTTGTTAACGGCTCAGATTAATGCTGCTGCTTTTGACGTATTTATTTAATAAATGTACAGCTTTTATTATTATTTTTTTTTTATCCCATTTCAAAAGTCCAATTATGGCTCCACAAAGCAATCCATCATAGAAATGAAGTCGACTGCACAGGAAAATTAAATGTGTCAATTTAAATTAAGAGTGTTTGGTTTCTAAAAGAGGGACAGCAGTGACGAGGCTTGCTGATGAGTTTACTTAATGCGCGGCAAGCGTTTAACACACAGGCAGGTTAGAGCCTAATGAGAAAACATCAGCGTTGAGGAAAAGCTCTGTGTACAAAAGGTAAAGGAACGGAGTTCAAGGCTAAACTGAAAAATGTGGCGTAAGTTCACAGGAAGTGTCTTTAGAATGTAATGAGCCGTCATTAGCGCTGGTGCACTGTGTGTATATTTATAGTTCTGAGTTCAAGGTTAGTTTATCAGCAGTTTATAAACACCTTATCACTCACACGCCTTGCTGGAACTAATTAGTTTCATGTTTCCGGGCCACGGTCACAGAAAACAAATACATGGCATTATTCTGTAAGGTGCTCCTAAACTTTTCTGATGACTTTGAAGGAACTCACGGAGAAAATTGCAGGTGAAAATGATTGTCATGGCGTGGCTGGGCATCACTTAGCACTCGATCCCGTTCGTCATATTTCATCGGAAGCGCGGTAATGAATTCCTTTACCTTTGATTAGGGGTCATTTGTCTGATTACGGTGTGATTGGCACGCTGATTAAATTTGAGGGCAGGCCACGAGGACCGCCGTGGAAATGATGAATCTAACCTGCACTTGGGTTGTGACACCATGAACGATTTGACGAGACGTATTTTAGCGCTCGATCCTGGCTGTCTGATTTAAACCTGTGATTGTGCTAATTGGTATTCATGGCTCCCGTATGTCTCTACAACATATAATAATGACCTGACAGTCACGGGGGGAATAAATCGGGACACGGCGGGAGGGACGAGTCCTTGCGCTTCCTGTGTTTATCGTACAGAATCTCTGAAACGAAAGCCGTCGTGTGTTTATTAACAGAGATACTCCAATAGTGAATCATCAGTTTGTTTTTTTTTATTTTGAGTGTCATCAAATCATTAAAACACTCCTCATTAGTGATACATAAATGATGTTCTTTGTACTTTAACCCTCATTACAAACATTTGTTTATTCATTTAATTTATTTCTTCTCATGGTGGCTCGTTATAACGTGATGCTGAAATTAAACTCGATCAAAGACCTGCACTGTAGGATCCAGAGTCATTTATTATTACTTATTTTTCCTGTTGGTGGTTACCATGATTATGGGATCTCTCTCTCACACACACAAAGACACAGACACACACCACACACACACAGTTTGGTCTTCATAACTTCAGAGGACAATACACAGATTTTCATTCATTTTCTGGATACATACCCTAACCTTCCCATAACCACTACTGCCTAACCCGAGCCCTAACCCTAACCCTAACCCTAACCCTATTGAATAATAAACATTTTGTGGACTTGTGCTTTGTCCCCATAAGAAAGAAATTGTCCCCATAAGGTTTTGTGTTTGAGGTTTTGTGTTTTGTTCCCATGAGGAGGTCCTCAAATGTGACTGTGTAAAAGAGAAATATGTCCCCATAACATGATAAATACCTGGATCTATCTCTCTCACTTACAACCACCCCACCACCACCTCCAACACACACACACACACACACTCACACACACACACACACACACACACACATGCACATATACACACACATTTACACTCAGCCCTGACTTCACACACACACATACAGTAATGTGCAGTGAAGATTATAGACCACCACTTTTGTCTAAAAGTGCTCCTAATAAAAAAAATAATTTGGTGAAAATGTATTGAACAATGTTATTGTAGGCAATGAGAACCAGAAAAGTAATTCTAACAAGTATATTGAGGTAGAAGTATGGCTAATTAACAAAAACACTGTAAATACCAATTTTTCAGAAAAATTGAAAGGTGTCGCAAACTTTATTTTTTTTACTTTTGCATAGCATGAATGAACTTCAACCATATGGAATATACTTGTTGGAATTATTATTTTGGTTCTCGTTGCCTACAATAGCATTGTTCAATAGATTTTCACCAAAAAATTATAGGGAAGTAATTGGTTTACTTCTTTTTATTAGGAGCCCTTTTAGACAAAATGTGGTAGTGTATAATCTTCACTGCACACTACTGTACACACACACACACACACACACACACACACACACAGTCTCGTTCCTATAACTTGTGGGGTCAATACATAGACTTGCATTAATTTCCTGGAGAAATTTCTCTAAACACTAGAAATTTTCCTAACACTAGACATAACCACTACTTGCCTTACTATAACCTTACCCTAACCTTACCCTAATCTTAAACATCTTCACCTTAAAATGTAATGATTTATGTCATGGGGACTTGTGGTTTGTCCCCATAAGGAAGCCAAGTCCCCATAACGTGACTGTGTAAACAGATTTATGTCCCCACACTGTGATGAATAGCTAGACCACCCACACACACACACACATACACACACACACACACACACACACACACACAAACATAAATAATTAAAGATAGAGAGATAGAACATGGGTGGAGATAGGCAGTTAAACTCTGCTGTGTTTCAGTGTTTAAATCACAAACGCCTAATTCTCCTGATTCCCACATTTACAAATTAAGTCTTTTTTTCCCCAAATCACATATTTAATATCTACTCATCACAGTCCAGGAGTCTCTCTGTAACGCCCCCTCTTTCTCTCCTTCTCTCTCTACAGACATTAATGACTCGGAGGCAGCGGTTAATGAGTGGGCGATCGACCTGTTGCCTAATGTGTATGCTAATGGAAAAACAGTGCATTAGAGCGTGTGGAGCTCATAAATAAACGCGCCGCTATATGATCAGCTCATTACTGCAGGAATGTGGAGCGTGCTTCATTAATCGATCCGTATAGATCAGGGCAAGTTTGGGAAAAGAAAACACAAGGGAGTAACGGCGGGAAAAGGGAAAGGCTACGGGCGCTAAACTGCAGCTAGCATTACAATGGTGCTGTTGCTAGAAGTCTATTCGTGTATTGAAAATTATGGGTACAGTGTAATATCACATGCATCAGCATGTATCATGCAATCATGGAGCTTATCTCAGCCTACACTGAGCAAAGGCAGACTACACACTGAACACCTCGTCAGACCATCACATGGTCAACACACACAGCCATTCACACTCACATTCACACCAAGGGGCAATTTGGAACAGCCAATTAGCCTAATGTGCATGTCTTTGGATTGTGGGAGGAAACCGGAGAACCTGAGGAAACCCATGCAAGCACGGCGAGTACATGAAAACTCCACACATAAGCAGCCAAGCCTGGGACTTGAACCAAGGACCATTTTGCTGTGAGGCAAATGTGCTAACCACTACACTACCAAGCCTCCCACTCCAGTACCCAGTGCTCTGGTATTTCTGCACTTCTGTAGAACATTGAATCCTTGTACACAACGCCAGCTACAGCTATCAGGCAATCTCTTGGATCCAAATAAGAGAAGCAGCTGCGGTCCAGAGTAGATATTAAACTCAGCTCAGCGTGTTTTGTTTTCATCACGTTAAATATATTGTTCATATTTTTTTCTTTTCTGTCGTTCCAGTCTCCAACAGTGTTCCACGTATTTCACGGTTTATTTAAACAGAGACTTTTTTTAACTTTATGAAATTTTAATGCACCAAATCTTTGATTTGTTTTCTGTAATAACAGACATGCTTTCGCAGGACTTTATTCAGTAATACAAAACTGTTTTAAAGGATGTTCTATGCATCCTTCAGTGGAAACTACACGTATGGCAAAAAAAAAGATAGTCCTACTTCTTCCATGAAGGATGCAATTAAAAAGTGTGAGTGACTCATGTGATCATCTGTTTATGAATGAGGGCCAAAACTTTATCAAAACAAATAACCAAATCTACAAAAACACAAACCAGCAAGAACAAAAAATAGAAAGTAAAGATCCAAAACAAACAAACAAACAAACAAACAAGCTAAGTTATGACAACTAAAACAAAGAGATGTAAAGAATAAAACAAAACATTATCTCAATCATTTGCCGAACCGCCTAATTCTATTAGGGTCGCAGAGTGCCTGCTGTCTATCTCAGTCGACACTGGGCAAAGGTGGGAAGCACCCTGTACAGCTCGCCAGACCATCACAGGGCCAACACACAACCATTTATTCTCACACTTACACCATGTGCAATTTAAAACAGCTAATTAGCCTAATATGCATGTCTTTGGACTGTGGGAGGAAACCAGAGTATCTGAAGGAAACCCACGCGTGCACGAGGAGAACATACAAACTCCACGCAAAAAGCCCGGGACTCAAACCCAGCACCTTTTTGCTGGCAGCAGCTGTGTGTGTATTTTCTGTGTGTGTGTGTGTGTGTGTGTGTGTGTGTGTGTGTGTGTGTGTGTGTGTGTGTGTGTGTGTGTGTGTGTGTATGTGCGTGTGTTTGAGTGTGTGTTACAGAATGTTAATTTTTGCTATCAGCTGCACAAATTCCTACATTCAGTACTGCATAGAACTAATATTTAATTTGATTTAATCTCAAACATAAATATAAAACTTCTGCAAAGAAACATAGAGTCACAAACACAAACACTGAGTGGTATTTTGTGCAGATTGTGATGAAGTAAAAAGAAAGAAGGAAAAGAAAAAGTAAAAGAAAGAAAGAAAGAAAAAAGGAAAGCCTGTGATGGTTTACTAGGAAGGATAACAGAATTAAACAAGAAAGATTCTGATGGAGAAAAGGAAAAAAAAAAAAAACAACAACAAACAGTGAAATTAGTGACTGAGTAAAACAAGAAAGAAAACCAAGAAAGATTATGATGGAGCAAAAAGAAGGGCAAAGAAAGGAAATGAATAAATAAAGAAAGAAAGAAAGAAAGAAAGAAAGAAAGAAAGAGATTTGTGAGACAAAGAAAGAAAGAGAGAATGATTGTGACAGAGTAAAAAGAAAGGCAACAAAAGAAAAACAGTAAAGGAAAAGATGCACATAATTTCACAGAATAAGAAAGAAAGAAAGTGTTTCTGATTTATTTTCTATGAATCCTCCTCTCATTCAGGGTCCTGTTTTTAGCTCCACTCCTGAGCATGGGGGCAGCGGGATTCCTGCCTCACTGGGCTTCTATATTAGTGCTCATCGCAGTTCCTCGTTTTGGCCACTGGGTGCACATTTCTGCTCTAAAGCTTACTGAGGACTTATCGCGACTACAGGCGTATTTTCTCCTCACACCTGTTCGACCGAGAAATTCCTGTGTTCTCCTCCACACACACACACACACACACACACAGAGAGACACGCTTAACTCGGCTCTGTGATTCCGACACAAATTTCTTGCACATCCATGAAATGATTTACTCTCGAGCAGCAGTTGTTTCTTCGTGCGTGTTTTCTCAGCCTGTTCTGTTGTGAACACACACACACACACACACACACACACACACAGACAGCAGGAGAAGCTTAGCATAGCATTCCAGGGACCACACATCTTGTAATTTGTGTGAAAGGGCTTGTTCATGCTCCTCCTTCACGCCGTTCTTATTTTGCCGCCGTTCCACGACCTTCACACTTTAATATATACTTCCATCATTAATCTGGTTTAATGTTCTGCGCTGTTACAATTTTAATTCACAATTATTTCTTCCACACATTATTACTATTATTATTATTATTATTATTATCATTATTATTCTAATAGTAAAAAATCTGGATGCGAGTATGATACACTCACTACAGTGCCACAGAAAACATCCCGTAAGTAACAGTCCCTGAGCGCAGATGTTTATTTGCCAGTACAACACATCGCAGTGTTCTGTTCCGCTTATACCCCAGTGATGCTAACACAGATAGTGTCATCCAAGCCATTCTCTAGCTAAAGTCTATGTGACCAATTTTTATGCTAGCTAAACATTAGAATGTACCTACAGTAACTTCTCTGCACCACACTGGAGAAATGCTTAAAGATCCTCCTGCTCTCTGCCAGGAGATGATGTCACGGTGACAGGCGTGTGCTAATTGAATATGACGAAGCGTTCTCTGCTCTCACCTCTCATCACTTTGGGACTTGAGGGTCCAGCGATGAGACACCACTGTGGAGGAAAGAGGGAGAGTTCTGAGATTTGTCTGTTTGAAGTGTACAGCGGTGAGAGTTTAGTGTTCATCCTGCGCGCTCTCACTCGTCTCTCAAAGCGGTAAAGCGATACCACGTGTGAGAGGCGCAAGGGAAAAAAGCAGAACCATCATGACCACCCGCTGCATTAATGATGAGAGCATATGATGATGACAATATGGTGTATTGGCTAAAAAACGGGCTGTGCATGCATGCATTCAGAAAGAAAGAAAGAAAGAAAGTAAGAAAGAAAGAAAGAAAGTAAGAAAAAAAATTTGAAAAGATAGAAAGACCCATGCTGTGGTGTTTCTCTGCGTGTGCTGGTTGTATAAAGTGATAGTTGTATATAATGAGAATTATGTTTTTTACACTCCTCTGTCATACTCTAACAATGGGTGCATTTTGGTCAGATATATATAGTTAGGCCCATTTTTGCAGGTAAATTGGCCTTCCGGCACACTTGTAAGAAATATAATATTATACTGGCTCTGCTGAGAATGTCATTTACATGTGTGTTCCACTTTAGATGTGTTCCACACGTCAAATGTGAGATGGTGTGGTGTGGTGTGATTCGATGTGATTCAGTTTGACCTGAGGTGATATGATGTGGTGTGATCTGATGTGGTATTATGTGTTGTTATTCTATGTGATCTAATGTGATATGGTGTGTTGTGATGTGATGCAGTCTGATGTGATTTGATGCGATGTAATTCAATGTGATCTGATGTGATGCAATATGATGTGGTGGGATTTGATGTGATATGATCTGATGTGATGTGGTGTGATGTGATTCGATGTGATCTAATGTGATGTGATTCAGTGTGAACAAGGAGCTTCTGAGCTGAGTGTATATGTGTGTAAGTGAGTGAGTTTGTGTGTGTGTTTTTGTTTGTGTGTTTGTGTTTGGAGGGGAGTGCTTGTTGTGACTGTAGATCAGAAGGGAGAACAAAATCAACATTTTCTGACCAATCAGAGTGCAGATTTGAGTGACTGTTGTGGAAAGTCAAATGCTGGCTTTCCGCTCCGAGTTCACAGACGGTCAAAGCAGCTGCTCTAGTTTTCGCTGTCTGTTTTCCTTCCAACAAAGCCCTAGTCGCTGCAGCATTGTGTGTGTGTGTGTGTGTGTGTGTGTGTGTGTATTTCTGCCTCTGCACAGCTGGCTGACGGAAGAAGGGAAGGGCTTCTGTCACAGAGCTAAGAGGCCGCATCCACCATGTAATATTTGCTCATTGGCTTCTCGCATTTGAAGCTGCTTTACTAGCCCCCATGCCCCGCCTCCTTCCCTGGTCCTCCACACTCAGTCCGCCGTAGTGGGGGGTTCTGGCATAGTGGGGGGTTTTCACTCAATGCCACCCTTTGTTGCCTCACCCGCCAGACAGATAGAGTGGTGAGACTGACAGGCCATAAAAATGACTTGAACAAGCTCGGAGCTGCTTTTTTTTTTTGGAAAATGCTTTTGCCAGTGCAGTGTCAGCCAGCAAGAGAAAAAAAACGTTCCCTAGGGTTGGGAAGGAGTAGAACAAGTTTTAGCAACGTCATCATCATCATCAACAACAGCAACAACTTTTTTTCCTTCCTTCAGGATTTCTGGCAGTGTGATGCTGATTAGCTAGCGATCCTAAAAACAAATATCATTGCTAATAATGCCAATAACATAAATAAATAATAAATACATCGCGAATTAGCTGTAAGGACTAAAGCAGTCGGTGGCTTGCTATTACAGGAAAATCGTTAGCTTTATCCAACAGTGCCATTGAACATTAAATATAATGTATTCAACTTTAAATTTCTTTAATAAAGAATGTAACCTCGTTATTCATAGCTGTTCATTGCTACTTTTAATGTTGCCTGTAAAACAAGTGCCTCTGTTCGATTATGTTGTAGGTGTCAGAATTTTTTTTACAGTTACATTAGACTTCACCTGAAACTGGAGACTCCTTCTATAATCCCTCACAGATAAGCAACACATTAAATATCACTGGTCAATAAAGTAGTCATAAAAACCTGAGATAAACAACATGAAAAAAGAAAGAAGGAAGAAAGAAAGAACATTTGAGCATTGCGGTTGGATTTGTTGCGTGTCCGCAGTAAAGTCAGTGTGAACAAACTCGACATTTTCCAGGAAATGAATCACTGACTTCTGTCCAATCAGAATTGAGCACTTGACAGTGCTATGGTATCAAAAAGTGTGAAAAATGTGTCTCTTTGCACTCTAAGCTCTTTTTCCAAAGGCAGCTTCTGCTGGGGATAAAACCCGGGAAGAAATGTCGAGGAGACGGGGCACATGTGTGGTAAAGTTGAGAAGAACATGCAGAGAACCTGACCTCATCTTATGTGGGGGAAACGACAGCGCTGATAGATCGTCAGATAATGATGGATTTAGGATCAGTTTGTGGGATCTTCTCAACGCCTGGCACTGGGCCTGACTCTCATATGGAAGGGTTTTTTTTTTTTGGTAAAAAAAGTGTTGAAAAAAAAATTCCCATAAGACCCATAACAACTGTTATACTGTTGAGTTTTATTTAATAAAACCTCCCATTTTATTCGTTTTACATCTCAGCAATTTATCTATAATTACATTTATGAAACAAGAGATGTTCATTTTTATATTTTTATAATTTTCTGTCAGAATGCTGAAACTGGAATCTACTTCTGTGATAATAATCCATTCATAGGTACATATGGATATGTTTTGGGATAAAGGACTTAAACTGTAGACTCCCTAGCAATATGCCCATGGTTACATTTTATACCAATAAAGGTAAAGTTATTTTTATCCTTTTATTTACAATTAATATTGCTAGTGCTAACTGTGTGTGTGTGTGTGTGTGTGTGTGTGTGTGTGTGTGTGTGTGTCCCACACCACCACTCTCTGTCTGGTGTTGTTGTTGATGTTCAGAGAAAATTGTGAGCTGAAGCTGAAATCCAGAGAAACAGTAATTGTTGTAAACTTTCATCTCTACCAGAGAGAAGTGGATTAAATGTTGAGGCTGCAAGGACAGTTCCAGGAGAGAGATCTAAAGAGAGAGAGATAGAGAGAAAAGGGGGATAGAGAGAGAGAGAGAGAGAGAGAGAGAGAGTGCTCTGTATGTGTATCCTTTAGTGTCATCCTTTTCTTCCTACCACACACACACGCACACACACACACACACACACAAACACACACACACACACACAGAAACACACACACACACTGAGGCTCAGTGATCTCTTCCGTTTGCTCCCTTTTAGTTTTGATCGCCGAGCCATGATCACTTTGGCTCACACACATGGAGGAGGTCAAAAGCACAAAGCTGTGAAATTTTGTCCCAGATCAGGAGGAGCTTCTCACTGTCTGAGACTCCTGGTGTGCCCTCTCAAGTGCACCACATGGGAAATGAAAACAGAGGATCTCGCCCCCCCACCCCAAACCCCACACCCCCACACACTCCACAACCACCACCCTCCAACACCACTCCAACACCCCCCACATACACACACCCGCACTTATTCATGTGTATATACCTGAGTCCAAAGTGCAAAATGATCATGCTGCTGTTATTATTAGTAATATTATTATTTGTATTTGCATACATATGAGAAAAAAATATTGTCTTCCAGCTTTGGGGCAAAATGCACAGAGCAGGCTTTCAGATTTTTGTATGATATATATTTCATTTATTTATTTATTTAATTCTTTTTACTTAGTAGACTATGGCATATTTTTTTGGAGGGAAGATAAGAATAAAAATCAGGGAAACACAACAACAAAACTGTAAAGCTGACTGAAGCAATTTGTTTCCCTGTGTGTTTGTTTAATATATTTATTTATTTTATATATCTTTGGTTAAATGCTTGTATTTTTTCTGACAGTTGAATGGCAAAAGACTGAATTAAGGTATAGATGATTACTTATCACATTTCCATCTTGATTTGAAAAAAATAAACAATAAGGAGTTTTTTTGGGGTTTTTTTTCTTTTAGGAAACTGTGCCTAATGAAATTAGTAAAATGTATATATATATATATAAAACAGAAACTGACAGTTCACATAAGTAACACAGCTGATTTTTAGTAGTTTTGATATATTAAATTAGAAAACATTCCCTTTTTTCTGAT
>JAQMYF010000009.1:2146954-2152110 GCA_030014195.1 Neosilurus mollespiculum
CTGTGCGCTTGTTTAGCATTTGATTTAACTGCAAACAAAGAAGACAACAGTTCAGAATTACTTCGCTCATAGATAATTCACTGTACTGCACTCATAAATCACCCGAATGTGTTCATAGTTATATATATTTTTTTAATATTTAACCATGTTCGAACACTGAACATTTAATATTGAGCTTCACTCAACTGGACTCGCGCTGAGCCACAAACACAGCAACAGTTTTAAACAGCAACATCACTATCTGCATGTTAGTGTTAAAGTTAAACAGGAAACTTACCCGACCCATGAGAAGACTTTCATTTAGGCAAGATTTCACTGTTATTTCCTGCACCTCTCCACTGATAGAATAATTATAGGACTCCAGAGACTGTTAGAGACCGGTAAGGCTTTCTTCTGCTTCCTTCTGCTCCAGTGAAACAGCATTCACAGTAAGTTCACAAAATCTGCAAAATGAACACGCAGTCACAGATAGAATTTTGTCTGATAACTCTGTCTTCTGAAGGCTGTAAGGGTCACTTACATTACGTAAAGCTATTTTCTCATGGGCTCTCAGCCGTATAGCATAGAAAGTTTGTCCTCCTTTGCCCTGCTGATACGCACATGCACAGAAGTATGTTCTAAATATAGTCAGGGTAATTTGCTAAATTACTTGTTTCATTCAAATGCAACGGGAGGCAGGAGTGAGGGTCCGTAGCATGTGTAATATACAGGTTAACTTTCTAATTAACGTTGGCATCACCCAGTTAATTATACTTAAGGCCATTATAACTTAACTAATAGACATAACGGTAATTCTAGCTAAGTCATGTCTAACAGAAGACCAGACGATACCGTAACTTAATATTAATGCATTGGATATGTTCACTGCAACCTGAATAGTTAGCTAATGTTTGAAAATGTCAGTAACAATTAACTAAGTCCATTACAAAGTCACAATAATGAATTACAGCTTATTATCTCATGTCTGAGTAAAGTAGGGCAACTTTTAATTTTATTTCCATGAATCAATGTTTTGTGCGCTTCTACCATTGTATGCCCTCTCTTTCAATATATCTCTCAATCTCTCTCTTCTCTAGTCACAATAGAGATTTTTTTCAAAAGTCTTTTGTATTTTAATTTTAATTAATTTTACTGATTTTTGTAGAGCAATGCACGCTGTGTAATTCTGTTGATACTGTGCAATTTTGAGCAACACACTGTGTTAACAACATTTTTTATAACACATAACTGTGTTTTTACAGAATTTACACATTATTACACAGCTTTTTGTTAATACATATGACACAGTCATTGTGTCAATATGTTAACACATTAAATGTGTGACAATTAACATAACATGTATTGTCCCATTGATGTATCGAAATACAACACTGGCTGCGTTGATTTTAACACATTCTTTTTAAGAGTGTGGAAGCAGTAGGCCTGGAGAATGATGTTCCACATCTACTGCTGGGCTTGTGAACGCCAGGAAACAAGCATCACTTCCAACCCCTGCAGAAGGAATGGTACACACGTTCAAGCACTGTAGCGACAGTAGTCACTAAACCTAATGATAACTGAAGCTGCCTTAAGCAGGGCTAAACACAAAGCTTCATAACAGTGAAGAACTGAGCTCACTACCCATAACATCATTAAAATTAGCATCACAGAAATAATCTGGCTCATTACGCCAAACTGCTAACCATGCTACCAATCCGGAAACCAGGCACCTATGAAAAGGACACAGAGGGCTAAAGAACTCACATACAGTGAAAACATGCTCAGCTAAAATATAATACTGAAAAAGTCCCAACTCGTACTTAAAGTGGCCACAGGGCACTAAAACCAAAGGATTCAACTCTAACCTGTCACAATAGCAAATAATACTGTTCAGTAATCCACTCCTGAAATGAACACAGTGACTCACTGAATCAGCTGAATGGTGATGTCACCGGTAAATCTATAAGGTAAGTCATGTGACTGCCTTTATGCCATTTGCTGTTTTGATGACAGGGTCAGGACTCTGTCTTGGTCAATCCATGAGTAAAAATAGTTCCTCATGCTCTTTTAACCACTTATTGTTTATTTAAAGTTGAATCTTAAAAACATGGCAATGGTGATCTGGAACAGGAGATGCCATTTATTTATGGTCGTGATGTCAAAGCACAGGAACCACAAGTACAAGTGACTGTAATCAGAAACCAGCAATATGTAAGCACTCACTCATGAATGAACATTCATTCATTTACTGAATCATTTAATTATTCATTTGTTCATTTTCTAAGCCGCTTAATCCTAATTAGGGTCTCAGGGAGGCTGGCGCTCATCTCAGCTGACTTCGGGCAAAGGTGGGATACACCCTGAACAGCTCATCAGACCATCGCAGGGCAACACACACAACCATTCACACTCACTCTCACACCTAGGGGCAATTTGGAACAGCCAATCAGCCTACTGTGCATGATTTTGGCCAGAAATACCCAAAGTCCTATAAATAATTTCTGTGGGGACAATTACATGGAATGTTTTAAAGACATTAATAATTTGTTTCATTGAGTCATTTGAAAAATATAATTAGAAGAAATTGAAATGATATATGATGGATTTTTTGGCAACAACCTATAGTTACTGTGCATATCATAAGTCCCGTCTTGGGAAATATACCCCCCTGGTACAAATTGTCCTATAACTCAAGAATAATGCTGTTTAGACTTTAAAAAAAATGGCGGGGATATGAATCTTTATTGCCTAATATGAGAAAATATGTTTATTTTGAGTCTAAATCAGACCTTTGAATTTGGAACTGTGCATCTTCGCTAGTACTGAGCCAAATTTCATCAGATGAAAAGTGCTCAATGTGGGAAATTAATTCATTCAGCAGCATGGCAGCAGGTTTGACTAGTTTCCTGCAGAGTTATCCTGGAAATACTGAACCTTCTTCTTCAAACAAAATGTGCATGGGAAAATTATGACATCATCAGAATGTGTAGTGTTGACAGCTCGTCATGTGTCTACATTATGGTGGATGTAAACAGTAGCCCGAATGTAAAACTGTATAAATCTATCCATGGATGCTCGTTAGCATCATATTACAAAGCTATCCTATTGCAAAGGGACACGTTCATTCCTGAAGTCGTATTACCTTTTGTCTGGATGGACTGTTAACCCGTCATTGTGGCCCAATATTACATTCGCAGACATGAATGTTTACCTGATCAACACACTGGAGACATTTACACATGAAAGTCTTTAGATACGTATACTTGTGTGGAGAGTGGTCATGTTCATCCCTACCTTTCAAAAAATGTTCCCCCCACACCACACGATTCCCACTGTGATCCAGTGCCCAGTGCAACTAAAAACGAAATAATCATCCTGCAGTGTTTATCATCACTGCTGTTGCTTTGATCTACCAGAGGGTGTGAGATATGTCTGTGAGGTATGTGTACAGGGATCCCATGCCATCAGTTAATGGGAACAAAAGCTTGGTTATTCAGTATACTCAGTATAAGGAATAGAATGAGGACAACATGAAGAGATGTACAGACAAATACAGATAAAATGGTGAAGGAAGGAAACAGAGCACAGTTATGTTCTCTGTTTTATAGTATTCCATACTCCACCCCTCCATAGATGAGCCTCATACATGAAAAAAACATGTGGTGGATATGGAGATCATCCTCTCAGTGCATCCCAACTTTACTGGGTTAAGAGCAAGCATGGGGACCAATACTGGGCGGGACGGTGGTGTAGTGGTTAGCACGTCCACTTCAGAGCAAGAAAGTTATGGGTTTGAGTCCTGGGCTCACTTTCAGGTGCTTCTTGGGTGTTTCTGTATGGAGGAGGAGTAAAGAAGAAGAGGAGGAAGAAGAAGGACAAGACAGGAGTTTGCATGTTCTCCCCTTGCTTGCGTGGGTTTCCTCCAGGTACTCCAGTTTCTACTCACAGTTTGAAGACATGTACATTAGGCTAATTTGCTGTTCCAAATTGCCCATAGGTGAGAGTGTGAATGGTTGTCTGTGTGTTGGCTCTGTGATGGATTAGCAAGATGTTCAGGGTGTACTCCACCTTCATCTAGAGTGGGCTGAGATAGGCTCCAGTCTCTATCACCCTAGTATGATTTAGCGGTTTGGCAAATGGGTGGATGGAAGTATCATATGGGGGTATACAGTACACAGAAACCACTGATATGGGGATTTGGGGTGGAGGCACTCTTCTAACTATTAGGGACAGACAATATTATAAATGTTTAAGAAATGACTCAACAGGAAAAATTCACCTTTTCCAGAATACCAGCAATCTCTTCAAATAGCTCCTTCTTTTTACATCTTCCCCCCCTTCTTCATCTCCTCCTAGACATGGCTCTGACTTTTGAAAATGAAAAATGTGCTCTTTAGATCATGTGTTATCAATGGCGTAACATGGTGGCGCCATGGGAAGGGGAATATAAACATTACAGTCCTTTTCTCTGCTAATAGAGCATCATAAATTCTACATAATGGACTTCAGATAAAAAAGCTCTGCGGGTGGGATGTCCCAGGATGGTGGTGCCTCTCATGTGATACACTGACAACACATTATGACAGAGAAACAAAGAGACAGAGGGACATGGAGTCTGGCCACATTGCTGTGGTCTGTCCATCACATGGGACATCCTATAATTAACACCATGTGTTTTGCAGGAATACTTAACAAAAATGAAAGTGCAACTCACTTGAAAAGTTAAGAACTGTCTGATGGTAGATAATCTGCGGGGAGGGGGGGGGGGGGGGTTCATTGCAAAATGAACATTGCAATGACATGAGTACACCAGCAGACGGGGGTATGGCACTGTGATTGGATCCACAGCGGCTTCTTAAATCCACTGTCAAACATTTTACTGAATTTATCAAAAAATTGATGGGAAAGTCATTCATCATTCATTTTCTGAACCGCTTAATCCTAATTAGGATCATGGGGATGGGACTGGTACCCATTTCAGCTGACTCTGGGCGAGGGCAGAGTACACACTGGACAGCTCGCCAGGCCATCGCAGGGCAGAAACACGCTGACGGCTACGCAGCCTACTCTTGACAAAAATCAGCAATGGTTCTTTTACATGCCTCTCATCACAGACAGTAAGAGACATGGCCTGCATTTGATAACCCAGTCAGCTGCACTTGGGGGTTGGAGGGGGG
>JAQMYF010000009.1:2179569-2191415 GCA_030014195.1 Neosilurus mollespiculum
GGGTTCAAGCCCCACTATCAAAGGGATGTCACTGCTGTCCCCCCAGTGCAGCTAACTGGGTTATCAAATGCCGGCCACGTCTCTCACTGTCTGTGGTGAGGGGCGTGTAAAAGAACCATTGCTGATTTTCATCAAGAGTAACTAACCTGGAGCTTTGGATAACTTTGGTTGTGTTTTTGTATTTGGGATTCAAAAAGGTTTCAGAAATGATGATTGTTTTGTACTCGTGCATATATTTTATTATAGCCTTCATATACAGAGTGCATTCCTGATGCAGTTAATTTACATACAGTAACATCACTGTATGCACCTGTGTGTGTGTCTGGCCTACTGTCCAAACTTCCTTGTGGGCTCTCTACATTCCGAATTCTTCAAAAGATTTTCACCAAAAAAAATTTTCACCACTTACTCACGACCAAAGGCCCATAAGCTGGTACAGGTTTTGAGGACATAGGTCAAAGGTCAAGGTCACATGAGGTCATGTTAGAAAAAACTTGTGGATAAGGACCAAACTTTTACCAGTTACTCGTTACTAAATATCCATAAATTCCTAAAAAAAGTTTTTGGCTCAAAGGTCAAAGGTCAAGTGATGCACTGCGTGGAGTATCTCTGTGTTTTATTTATCTTAATTTATGGGTTGAATTTTGCTCAAGTTATTCTTTAATTACTAATTATAAAAACATTGTTTTATTATAAAAGGACAAATTACAGATTTGTTTTTTTTATAAAATAAAATATTCTTTTTTTTCTTGCTATTAGTGTGTGTAGTGTATTTTTAGTGAATCTGTGATTAGGGTGGGGCAGTGTTGGCCCGGTGGTAGGGTTTTGGATTACTGATTCCAAGGTTGAGGGTTCAAGCCCCACTATCAACAGGTTCTTACTGCTGTCCCCCCAGTGCAGCTAACTCTGTTATCAAATGCCGGCTATGTCTCTCACTGTCTGTGGTGAGAGGCATGTAAAAGAACCATTGCTGATTTTCGACAAGAGTAGGCTGCATAGCCGTCAGCGTGTTTATGCCCTGCGATGGCCTGGCGAGCTGCCAAGGTGTACTCTGCCCTCGCCCAGAGTCGGCTGAGATGGGTGCCAGCCTCCCCGCAACCCTAATTAGGATTAAGCAGTTCAGAAAATGAATGAATGATTAGGGTGTTTTATAACAATGTTATGAATATTACATGACTGGTGGTTGTAATAATCATTCTTTTCTGGTGTTGTTGGAAGTATATAGGGAGTACAAAAGAATTTGGGATGGAGCCTTAAAAAAATTCATCCACAGTTCACATGACTGTTGTCATTTAGTACATTTCTTCATCTCTCTTAAAATATAAATGTATAAGTGGTGGTTTGACATGGTGTGCTGCTATCAGATCATGAGTTTAAATCCACGTTGATGCACACAGCCCTTCACAGCTGGGAGTCCATGGGAGATAATTGTTTAGAATCTCACAGGAGGAATGCGTTGGGTGGAATATATTCATCTCTTTGGAATATATTCACACTTAAAGTGATCACCAGCCAGTGATGGGCATCTCTGAGCTCATGCATACAAGGGGGCAGATAGTGCTTTCTCTCTGTGTGTGTTAGTGTTATGAACACCACACGGAGACTGAAGAATAAACTTGTACAAGTTTATTGTGACCCAGGAGTTGGGCTCGGAGAGCCACACACACGTGAACGAAAAGGAACAGAAAATAAACCTGCCACGAGGGGCGAACACAAACCGAAAAACACAACACAACACACGGAAATGAAACCTGCCACGAGGGGCGAACATAAACCGACAAACACAACTTACTGGAACAACGGAGGGAGGCAGGAACGGAGAGACGGATGACGGGAGCAGGATGAGGACGAAGCGAGGGCATTGAGGTGAGTCCGAAGCGCTGGTTAGAGTGGCGGTGTAAACACGTTGACTGCTAACGAGGCTAGACACTGCGTAGTGTCTAGTGGGGGTTTTTATAGAGGAGGTGATAGGGTCCAGAAATGAGGTGCAGGTGATTAGAATTTGGGGGAGTGTGCTCGTGGCGTGTGAGAGTCGGGTCGCGAGCTAGCTGCGGGTGTAACAGTTAGGCTCCACCTGAATACAAATGAGCAGCAGTTCGTAAAGGTAGCATCACATGTCACAAAAGGGGAAGGAGCTTGTTTTCGCTCCTGTCTGGTTGGTGGTGGTCGTGTGATGGGGAGGAGATACTTGATGGGTGGGAATTGGCTTTGACTAAATCAGGAGGGGAAATGTATGAGTACATCGCACAGCAGTGCCAGCAATGTGTGATCATGAACATGTTTTTGTTTGTGTAATGTGTATAAAATAATAAGGTGTGTGTTTACTTTTATCCCACAGAAATGGATCAGAAAGATGTCTGTATTCTCTTGTTTTATACAGGTCAGTGTGTGGTCACAATAACCTTGACATGATTAAGTTTTCCCTCTGAACTGCGTGAGCTGAATATAAGAACAAGATTTATTTATTTTTATTTATAGATTATTTTCTTCCCACTTGTGCGTCACAGTGTTCTGGGCCTTGTGATAAGCTGCAATGAGCCTTTAATAAAAACAGTGTATAACCATAGTAATTATTTTACCATATTATCAAGTCACCTCATAGAAGAAGAAGAAGGTCTTGGATTCGAATCCTTGCCTTTTTTTATATTTTATATATATATATTTATATTTCCTTTTAACAATGAACTGAGGCTGCAGGCCTTGAGATTGTGAGGTTGGCTTAATGTGGTTTTAAACTTCTTACTATCAGCTGCTCATCTTATCCCTGTTCATAAAATTCAGCATAACCTCGAACTATATGCAAAATATTTTTCTGTAACTGATACCGCAGTACAGGAACAGTGACCTGAGGCTGGACCACATGCAAAACATGTCCTATTACATGCAGTTCTTTACCTACGAACACAGAGCCTACCTGTACCCAAGTGCTTTTGTGAGGAGAGGACAGCAAAGTGGAAGAATCAAACAAGAGAACATAAAGAGAAAGAAACAGTGACAGCAACAGACTTTGGTTTTGTTTATACTGTATATCATGCAGTGACACTAACTGTGTCTGTTATATGTTTAATCTGTTACCTGGATTTGGAAAGTGTTTTAGTTATTATTATTGTTGTAATTATTGTTTTATTATAAATAAAACAAAATCAGTATCATTGTCAGTTTGAGTTCTGGCTCCAACAGTTCCTCATTATTTAACTTTACAGTTGGTTGTAATCAGAAATGTACATGGAACTGTTTATATTCATCCGTTATATCCGCCAGCCTTATTTATCAAACCCAACAAAAACATTCTGTGGGATTTAAAAAGTTTCAGAAATACTTTTCTTTATTCTCATGCGCGAATGTTGATGAGCCTTAATAATCAAAGTGTGTTCCAGATGCAGCTCATTTTATAGAAAAATAACTCCATAAAGGTGCACAGACAGCTTGGGGAATAAAATAAATTAGTTAGTATAAAGGTTTAAAGACAGAAGTGGAAATTATTTTAACTATATTTTCTACTAATAATATGCAAATACAGTTAATGTTGTCACTGCCAATCAACCAACATCCTTTCTGGGGACCACCAATCGTCAAGTGTTTCAATCCTTTAATCCCAGGACCCTCTCCACTTTGTTGATCAGACACTACGAGTCTGTTGATAACTTCCAGCTTTCTCCTCTCTTCTTAACCACAGCCAGCTTAATGCTTGCTCAGCTGCTTGGCACATTCCTCTTACAGTTCTTTTCCTGTTCTGGCCTTTGATACCTAGGCTTCCTAATGTTTTCCCAATGACTGTGCAACAAATCCCTTTGCACCAACTTCTACAGGGAAAAGCCAGCATCCTATTTGTTGGAACTGTTCCACTAGCTCTGTGTACATGGTCTTCTTGTGTTTAAATGCCTCTTCGCATCTGGTTTCCCATGGGACTCTCAGTTCAATAATGATGAGTTTCTTCTTCTCTGAAGAACATATTGTTGTGTCTGGCCTTTGAGTGGTTTGGATTATATCTGGGAAGGCCAGCTGTCTTCCCAGGTCTACCTTCATTTCCAACTTGTTGGACTCATCGGGTACTGATGCTGCAGGTGTATATGCTGGTGTTTTCTTTACTTGTCCCTCCTTGACAAAGCATATCCATTCTGTTGTTCTCTTGGTGTTTCTCTTCTCTTTCTCTGTCCACAGTACTGGCTAATTCCTGTAGTACTTTGTCATGTCTCCATCTGTAACGGTCTTGTGTTAATGTTATCTGACAGCTTGAAAGGCATGTTCCATTGTCCCCTTCTTGGTGGGCAGGTGGGATCCTCTACTAAGCCCCATCTATGGAGGTTGGCTGGTGATGGTAAAAGTTTGTACACTGATCTCAGTAGAAAGCTCAATCTCGAAGGTTCATACTGCCAAATGTAATCTTCCTTTCAACTGTCTTCCACCTTGTCCATGGTCCATGCCCCCTGAAGGCCCTGTTCTACTGCTTTTGCTCTGCGGGTTTCTTCTTCTGTAAGTCTAATCTCATTCTGGACCATTTTTCTCTTTTCCTCACCAGTAGGTGATGACCATCGTTGTGTACTTGTTGCTCCTAGACCTTGATGTCCAACTGCTACAGTGCAAACAATGTCCTTGTGTCTAAGTCTACTTTCTGTCTGTTGGACTGCTTGGCTTATTGAACACTTTCTCCCTGTATGGGTTTTTATGCCTGCTTTCCTGATCATCTCATCTTTGGAGTCTTTTAGAGTTACTACTAGCCTAGCCTTGGCAACCTTGTACTCTTCCATCACAGATTTGATTGGCAGCTGTAGTTGATTGGTTCTCCCGTACAGCCTGATGCTTGTAAAGCTTGGTGGTACCCCTTACCATTGTCAAAAGGTACCTGTTAATGGTCCTCTCTTGCCCTATCTCAGCCAACTCTGGGTGAAGGTGGGGTACACCCTGAACAGTTTGTCGATCACAGGGCAACACACACACACACACACACACACACACACACACACACACACACACACACACGCACAACCATTCACACTCACACCGATGGGCAATTTGGTAATTTTAGTACAGTGGTGTCTCAGTGGTAAAGGCTCTGGGTCAGTGATCTGAACGTTGGGGGTTCAACGTGAGTTTTTCTGGAAAGGGGTGTCTGTCATAACTGTAAATGTAAATTTGGAGTAGCCAATTCCCCTGATTTGCATGTCTTTGGACTGTGGCAGGAAACTAGGGTGCCTGGAGAAAACCAATGCAAGCACACTAAGACCAGGACTCAAACCCAGGACTTTCTTGCTGTAAGGTGGACATGCTAACCACTTCGCCACCATATCGACAGCTAATTTTATTAATTTGCATTATTTTCCAAATAATAACACTCACTCTCTCATTCATTTACCAAACTGCTTAATCCTAAACCAGGAGGCTAAAGCTCGACGATTCCAAAAGTCGATCACAGGAACTTCTTGCTATGAGGTGGACGTGCTAATTACTAATTACGCTATCAACTGCCGACTCACTTTATGAATTTGTATTATTCTTTAATTAAAAACAATAACAATGAAGTTCTTTATAAATAAAATATTATTTTATCTGTTATTACTGTGATATTGGAATCATTTTCAGTTGAAGTGTTGGAGGTATTTTCAGAATCAGAATCAGAATCAGAATCAGAATACTTTATTGATCCCGGAGGAAATTGTGTAAACAAAAACTCTCTCAACCCACATATTGAGAGGGCAGCTGCTTATGAACAATAAAATAATAAGTACAAGAAAAAAAAGTTAAAATAAGTAAGAAAAAAAATTTAAAGTACGGGAAGGGCAGGAGCAACTGAAAAGGCTGCATGGCTGTTAACACATGCACACTCATTCTGCATTCTCATTTAATAACAGTATTTACTTTTACCCCACAGAAATGGATCAGAAAGGTGTTTGTATTCTCTTTTTTTGTGCAGGTCAGTGTGTGGTCCCAATAACTTCGATCTCCATTTGTGTTCATAAATAAATCCTGGTTAAAACTGATTAAAGTTGTTATATGTCACACTTGAGTATTAATCTGTTAAATCCGCAGTCATTACTGTGTGTTTTCCATCTGATCATATTCTCAGACATTACTTCTGTTCTGCTCCACCATAATGTTTTATTAAGTGTAATGTTCATGTATCTCTCTGCAGTATGTGGTATCGGGGCATATATTCCTCATCGCTATCACTTTGTGAATGAGAACAAAACCTGGAGTGAAGCTCAGACTTACTGCAGAGAGAAATACACTGATCTCGCCTCCATCAACAACATGGAAGAGATGATGAAGCTGAACCACACACTGATAAAGGAAACTGCAGTGCAAGCCTGGATCGGTCTACAGCGAGAGGACACTGGGAAATGAAAGTGGTCTCTGGGAGAACAAACTGTCTACACAGATGGAGACTCTTACAGGAACTGGAGTAGTGGACAACCAAACAATGCTGGGGAAAATCAGTACTGTGTTGCGATGAGAAATGAAAACGGATGTTGGAACGACATGAGTTGTAATGGAACATATCCTTTTGTGTGTATTATTTTTAGATTAATGTTATTAAATATTAATAATAGTAAATGTTTACACACTAGAGAAATCTAATTGACTGATCAGTGTTTATTGTTTTATAACTTTATACATTCATCAGCAGTTTTCTTTTATAGATTTTCCAGCGACGATTTGTAGCTACTGAAGAGAGAAGCACATCGACCTGGTCAGTGTGAGGAACAGAACTGAGAATGAGGAGATCAGGAAACTGAATTCAGAAAAATGGACATGGATCGGTCTGTTTAATGACTCCTGGAAGTGGTCAGATGGGAGTAAATCTTTGTTCGGTTACTGGAGTTCTCATCAACTGATTAATACAGATAATAGTAAGAAATGTGCTGCAGTGAATATGATTGAGAAAAAGGAGAATCTTGCCTGGAATGATGAGAACTGCAGCAAAAACCTCACATTTATCTGCCATGAGAGTGAGTTACATTACAATAAACCCTCACTGGTTCTGTTAATTTATTTATTTATTCATTCATTCATTCATTTTCTGAAGCGCTTAATCCTAATTAGGGTCGCGGGGAGGCTGGCGCCCATATTAGCTGACTCTGGGCGAGGGCAGAATACACCCTGGACAGCTCGCCAGGCCATCGCAGTATTTATTTATTTAATTATTTTTGTAAATCATTCACGTGATTAATCTACTTATTCAGTATTTTTTTATAAGTGTCAACAGATAATCTGATCCTGATCAAGGAGAATCTGACCTGGAGAGAAGCTCTGATCTACTGCAGGAACCATCATCGTGACCTGGTCTCAGTGCGCACTGAGGAGATGCAGCTCTGGGTGAAGGAAGTGGCTCGAAACGCCTCCACTGAACATGTGTGGCTTGACTTCGTCACACCTGTGCTCTGAGCTTCTGGTACTGGGTGATTGAACAGATGATCTGCTACCAGGACTGGGCCCAGGGGAATGGAACAGGGTCCGAAGACTGCAGGAATGATGAGAGAACCGGAGCAGTGCAGTCTGGAGGAGAACAGAAGTGGATCAGCCTGCCTGAGAACCACAAACTCAACTTCATCTGTTCTACCTATGAAGATTAATCAGTGTGGTGGTTTTGTTTGTGCTGTCATTAACATCTAACATATTATTCATCCATTCTATCCACATGTTTGTAATTTTACAAATGTTTAATCCTATATCTAAACCATACATCATGGATCATTTTGATATATCAAGTTATTCATGTGTGTTGTTCTTACTATGTTATATTTATTTTCTTCTTTAATAGAAGGGGCTTTGAGGTAAACAAGATGAAATACATTTACTTCTTTCATACTGTTTGTTCCAGTGTGTTTGTTAACTGCACGAGTTATTATTATAGTTTTAATCTGGATAATTAAAGTGTAACTAACATGTTATAACATTTACGGATACACAACCCTATTTAATTGACTTTTGAATATATGAGTGATTATTTGAAGCTGTATTTATAATCAGTGGTGGTAATCTCTCTATACCTGTTATTTCATATTATTACATTTTAAATAGATATAAATATTAAATGTAGTAATGATTGGAATTATTTTCAGTAAAATAAATATTTTAATTTGAATAGTTTGTTTTGTGGTTTTTTACAGGAATAATGTACACGAGGTGTAAGGAGGTAGATTTTATTTTTATTATTAATTAGTTTTATATTTCTCAAAGTGTAGTTTTAAATGACTCACACTCAGCACTATATCAGACAGGAGGGGAATTTAAACAGTTATGAGGCTTAAATACAGTGACATCAAAGTCCACCATGCAGACCAATAACTTCCATCAGGAACCAATGAGAAAAGGATAAAATTCTTTCTCTTTACTAGATGAATTGAGTAAAAACTGAAATATATAAGAAATATAAAGCTTCTAAATCAATCTGCATAAACTTTTACTCATTCCATTCAATGAGTGCTAAGCGCAGAAAATCAGTGTGTGGGATCCATCCTAAAATGGCGCTGATATCTGAGGACAGTTTTGTGCGTGATTTGTAAACAATGTGCTGTTTTCTAAACAGAGGTTCCGTCACTTTATCAAGCAGGCGATATTCAGCTGTGGGTGATTTACAGGAGCAGTTTTTTTTGGTTATAATCAGAAAAACGTATACAGCAAGAAGATCCTGTATTCGAGCCCGTGAGCTGTGAGGGTGTTTCTGTGTGGAATTTGAATGTTCTCCTCTGGGTTTCCTCTGTGTGCTCTGTTTTCCTCATACAATCCAAAGACAGACTCAATTCTCGATTGGCCCTGGGTGTAAATGATTGTGTTGCTATGATGCCCTGTGATTGTTCAGGATGTACCCAGCTTTTACCCAGAGTTGGCTGGGTAAAATTTAGTTTTAATTAGGTATGATGTCTATATACAGGTATTATATGCCATTACATTCACAATGATCAAGGAATCAAAATGGAGAAGAACAAAAGAACTTAAGCTTAAATTGCTAAAAAATAAATAAATAAATAAATAAAATAAAATAGAATAAACACCCCCACAACAAGGTCAAACAACAAACAGTTTTCAAAAGAGTGGGCCGAGATACCGCGTGAGCAGCGAGAATACTCTGGTGCCGGAGAAGCCTCCCAGCAGGGCTTAATTGCCGGTGGTGATTGCAGGAAATCCGGAGCAGGTATGCAGGTGAGGGTGAAGCCCTTGCCGGCGGGAGCTGCTCCATCTCTGGGGAAAAAAATAGAGACTGCACACAAGAAAACATTCTAAAACAACGGCAATCACCACAGTAGTTCCTTTTTTTTCACTAACTTCTGCTACTTAACTTGGACAGTGAATCCATATATCTGCAAATATTATCTGCAATTCAGAGTTGAATTTTATTTCATTAATAAAACATAAAGTCATAAAGCATAATGTATTTTTATAAATATGGCTAATAGCCCTTTACTGAGTAAAAAATATTCATTTCTGACTTCAGATTTGGATTCCTGAGAAATTTGATATAAGGTGCACTTGATTAGTGTGACGGTGAAAAATGTTTGATTTTGGGAATTAAGCCTGACTCAGACCTGAACCCTTGTTATATCGAGGTAAGGATATGATTACGTTTCTGTCTGGACTGCTTGGGTTGAATACAAACACAAGATTTATTTATTTTTATTTATAGATTATTTTCGTCCCACTTGTGCCACTTAGTCTAGAATTGAACTCAGACTTGTCTTGGATTGACAAAAGTGATCTTGACAACAGCTCTGCTCCAGGCCATATCAATATTTTTATTGTTTTTTTCTTTTATTAAGCCATGATATCATTCGGGCGATAATGCCCACAATTCAATACATTTTTAGGTTGGAGGAAGCATGAGGGGTCTGCGACCAATGTCATCAACCATATCACTGACTGTCAGTGACTATCAGTGAGGAATCCACCCATTGTGGACAATCGTCCCATTTTTTGAAACCTGTTTCCAAATGTTGGATGATTACACACGATATTCTACTAATCTGTGACGGCCGCCAACTATTCAGACCGTCTGAGACCGTTGTGGTTGATCATAGATAGTCGCAGGTAGTTCGGGACTTAGTTGCAGACAGTCTCAGACCTAGTTGCCGACCATCAGAGATTTTCATCTGAGCATTAGACAGCTCTTTTTAACCTTTTTTTAACCTCTTTCCCTCTACTTTTTTTTACTCTTTTGCAAAGAAATTGTGTGTTTTATATATCCTATGCATATTTTCAACTTTAAAATGCAACCAAGAGCAAGTTTACTCACTTATTCACGGGAGGAACTAGCGGAAAAACGGAGAATGGAAAAACGGAGGTGCTACAACCCATCGATTCCATCCGTCATCGTGGGGAATGTGAACTCGCTGCTGAACAAGATAGATGAGCTGTCTGCACTGAACAACCAGCGGATCTACCGGTAGAGCAGCTTGTTCATCTTTACGGAGACATGGCTAAACCACCTAGTACCGGATGCTAACGTGGACCTGCTGGGATTCACTGCTGTGAGAGCCGACAGAGACACTAAGGCGAGCGGGAAAAGCAAAGGTGGGTGACTCATCATGTATGTTAACAACCGCAGGTGTAACCCAGGACATATCTCCGTAAAGACAGTCGCATGTTGCCGGGATCTCGAGCTGCTAGCCATTAGTCTGCGGCCATATTATCTGTCGAGGGAATTCAGTCACGTGATCACCGTCTGTATTTACATCCCTCCGAGAGCGGACGCAGCCACTGCCTGTGAGAAAATCCACTCTATCATAGCAAGACTGCAGACACAGCACCCTGAGGCAATCATGATCATTTCTGGGGACTTTAACCATGCAACTTTGGACTCTACTTTGACTGTTTTTAATCAAGTAGTAGACTGTCCGACTAGAAACAACAGGACAATTGATCTGCTGTATGTTAATGTATGGGATGCATACAGACCGACTCCCCTCCCCCCACTAGGGAAGTCTGATCACAACCTGGTCCATCTACAGCCACTGTATACCCCCCTGGTCCAAAGGCAACCAGTAACAACTCGATCAGTCAGGAGATGGTCCTCTGAGAAGGAAAGTGCCTTGAGAGACTGTTTTAAGATCACAGACTGGGATGCGCTGAAGAACACACATGGGGAGGACATAGAGGGGATGACACACTGTCTGATGGATTACCTGAACTTCTGCGTAGATGTGGTCTCCCATGTCATGACTGTCTGCTGCTACCCTAATAACAAGCCATGGGTAACACGGGAAGTCAAGACTGTCAACAAGTAGAAGGCTGCCTTCAGGAGCAGAGACAGGGAGGCCATGAAAGCAGCACAGCAGGAGGTGAAACACTGTGTGAAGGAAGCCAAGGACAGCTACAGGAGAAAGGTGGAGCAGAAACTGAAGAAAAACAACATGAGGGAGGTCTGGGAAGGTGTGAGGACCTCTATCTTACATGGCTGTGAGCTTGGGGGTGATCAGAGACCCCACATGCGCTCCCACCCCCCTGAAAGAGCAGCGTCACCTATGACTGTCTGCTCAAGCGGGGTGAGGTCTTCCTCTCCTCTCCCCCCGCCGGATTGGGCCAGACTTTGGCGGAGGGCAGCCCGTCCTCCGCTTAACGGCCACCTTTAAGTCTGACCACTTCTTTTTTAACTACGTGTGTGTTCGCCTTTCCGACCCCACACCATGGCCTCACACACTCTCTCCCACTCAGACCTCCTGCGTTTGCTGTTAATGCCGGTGGACACTACATTTTTGCGCGCCTCCCCGTCTTCCTCATATTGTAAGGGTTTTCTGATCCTGCGAAGACGGGAATATATGGCGCAGGGTTCATTTGAATATGATTTGCATATTTAAATGTGGGCGTGGACAGGGAGGGGTCGGGTACTCCTACATGTGCGCTCAATTCCACGT
>JAQMYF010000009.1:2227042-2229542 GCA_030014195.1 Neosilurus mollespiculum
AGGAAGTGGCTGGGGAGAGGGACGTCTGGAAATCACTGCTTAGGCTGCTGCCCCCGCGACCCGACCCCGGAACAAGCTCAAGAAGATGAATGAATGAATGAATGGATAAATAAATAAATTATACAAAAATAAAAAAATTAAATACAATTAGATGACATCACATCAGCTGCCTCAGACTGGGTTCTAATTATTTTTTAAAAAATGGAAGAATGTCATTAAAAGCATATTGTGAGACAATATAATAATCACAATATTGATATTATACCGTTATATCACCTGACTCAGAGGTAACTTTACAGAAGTGCACAAGTGTTAAATGCATTAAAGTCCAGGAGACTGTAAAAGTACTATCTAGTGTGATTTAGTTAGCTACCATAGCATCAAAACAATGTTGAGAAGCAATTTCGTTAATTATACACTATTAGTCACATAGCACATCATGTTTGTGCAGCTGCAAAAACTAAACACAATACTGCTTGTCTGCCTATAAACTTCAAATAAAAATAATTATCTTCGAGCTAAAATCCTGGTTCCCCGAGCACTAGTTTCAGACGAGAAGAAAGGGGGTGGGGCTTACATCAGAGAGAGCAGCTGACTGGATGAACACTAGACTAGTACAGGATGAAGCAATAAAAACATCTTTTGTGGAAATACAGTCGTATCGTTTATTTCTATCTTAAAAAAAACATGAAGAGGAAAAAAGAAACGAGGCTCAGTGCAGATAGTCAAAGTTTAAAAAAGTGCTCAGTTTGTCCCCGAACTCTTCATTTTAATGACACCAGAGGGAGACGCGTTACAAGCCAGTCTGGTCAAGACATTATTTTTGGCCTGACTTTTCTTTTCATCCCTATTATCTCTTGCCCTCGCTTTCCTCCCTCCTTCCATCTCCGCTTGGATGAAGACGTCGAGCTGGGCTCAGTTGGCCACTTGCCAGAGTCATGCAGATGAGAAATTGAGTCTGACTGTATACACACACACACACACACACATATCTCATATATTCAGATACCGCGTTTCTCTTCAAGCTTTGTGTCACAGAGTGTAAAAAACGACAATAACTCTCTCTATTACTCCACCTTCATATTTCCGCTTGTTCTCTGGTGCAGCGAGCTAGTAGAGAGATGAAATTGCTTTGTGTGCTGTTTCTTTCTCCGGTTGCAAGCATGTGACAGATAAATTGCGTGCCATGTAAGATGGATTTGGAGGAATTCTTTTTTCGGAGATGTGAGATTTCCTGCATTTCCAGATACAGAAGTCTTTTATCCGTTTATGTGCTTGTGCTAGCATTCTAATACCAATGCTAAATGTTAAGATAAGAACCAGCACATACCTACAGTTGGGGTCCCTGCAAACCCAGGTGTACGTGTGTGACCGGTCATGCAGGTGTGTTTTCACGGCCATTAGCGCACAGGCGTGATGAATGGGCTTTAGAGATAACACCACACAAACAGCCTTATTGTTCCCTGGTTGCCAGATAACAATCTTTCAACCTGTTCCCATGGCACTTTCTCTGTCGACGGAATCAATGCACAGGTCTCCAGGGACTGATGGGGGGGTCATTACGGCTCACCCATCAACGGCCGCATCAATTAAATCCAGATCTGTTATGTCCTCTGGGGCATTTTAGCTTTTAATCCAATGAAGAACAAAAAAAGGAAGCCATTTTCCTGACGCACACAAAAATGTTGCACCTTTCTGCTTCCGGTTCTCCACATACCTGAAACTCCACCTGTTCAACCTTCTCATCATCCAGGTCCTCCAGATCTGCAGGTTTCAGGAGCAAGGCTGAAACGCTACTTGCTTTGCTTACCTTGTGGTTTTTGCCGTAGCGGTACATCATCCAGTCCTCTCCGTTTGTGCTGACCTCCAGCTTAAATGTGGTGACGTAGTATGACTTCTGCGTCTCCTTCGAGATGGCGCCCTGTGTGGCGATCCCCGTCAGAACCTTCAGGAAGTGCAGGTCCACCTGAGGGCAAGAACATCAGTAAAAGAAAAGCATGCCACTCTTCTTTATTAACTTCTTTCTTTCTTCCTTTCTCTCTTTCCTTCTTTTTCCTTCTTCTTTTTCCCTCCCTCCTTCTTCCTATCTTTGATTAACTTTGTTTCTCTTTCTTTTTTCTTCCTTACTTTCTTTGTGCCTTTTTCTTTCTCTGTCTGCCTTTCCCCCTTGATCTGTCCTCTTACTCCTTTTACCTCTTTTTAATACAGCTTTATTTTTTACTTACTTTTTTGCTTTTCTTCATGTCCTTTTCTTTTTTTATCTGTATTTTTACTTCCTTAGTCTTCCTCTTTACACCTTTCTTTCATTCGTTCTTTGTTTGCTTGATTGCTTCTTTCTTTCTTAGTTGTCATGTCTTTCTTCTTTTTTCATTATTATCTTTTCACTTCCTTTGTTTTCCTATATTTACCTTCCTCCCTCCCTTCCTTTCTTAACTTCCATCCTTCCTTCCTTCCTTTCTTCCTTAACTTCCTTCCTTCCTTACTTTCTTCCTTCCTCCCT
>JAQMYF010000009.1:2234542-2252890 GCA_030014195.1 Neosilurus mollespiculum
GTCACAGGGCCAACACACACAGCCAATCACAGTCCTATTTACATCTAGGGGCAATTTGGAACAGCCACTTAGACTAATGTGTATGTCTTGGGATTGTTGGAGGAAACGAGAGTACCCAAAGGAAACCCATGAAAACACAAAGAGTACATGCAAACTCCAAATAGAAATGCCCTCGCCAAGCCAGGAATTGGATCCAAGGACCTTCTTGCTAATCACTACACCACCTTGTTGCCCTAAAACATACATTTAACTGGCAAAACAAGTCGTTCAATCACTTCAACTATTAGCAAGTAATATTTACCTCAGTTCTAAAGAAAAACACTTAACACTTATTATTTACCTCAGTTCTAAAGAAAAACACTTAAGTATTGAGACATTTCTTCATCTGTGAATGCTTATATTCTGCATGATTATGGAATTGTGGGTATGTGGCACTACTTTCTTGGTCAACCTAATGAAGAACTAGTTTGTGGATCCAAGAAAGCTTACATTTCTGATTATACTGGATTCCAAATTAGCCTTTCAAGCACAATTCCAGAGAACATTTTCAGCACCAGTCCATCATCATCATCATCATCATAATCATTATCATCATCATCTTTTCTACACCGAAAGCTATGCTATTGGTTGAGGTGCTCACCCTGTGGCAGTCCATCCCACACATCCAGCCAGTCGTATTTGCACTCTGCCTCAGTCATCAGCAAGGGGTCGTTCTCTAGGTCAAAGGTTTTAAAGGTGAGGGTAACCTCTGTCTGAGGAGGGGTGATAATGATGTAGGAGCATTCCAGGTTGTGAGGGTACTTGTCAGGGAAGTCGGGTGACTCGATCACTCCACTCACTGCTGTAAAATTCCGGAAACAGTGTTCAGAACCTGGAAGGCACAGAAAAGAAGACATGCATGCATTTAGGCGTTGTAGTGTGCATGAGATACGAGCTTCACCCCTTCTCAGTATTTCACAATAGTAATTAATTGGTAGAATCTTCATCTAGATTTTAATACCTAGTTTGGCCTGGTTGATTTTAAGACAATTTGTTCATTTATTTAGTAGGGATTCTTAACATTTTGGTCAAAAATTACACTTTTTTAAAAGTTTCCATCAAAGGAGAAATTTATTTGTAATTTTATGAAATTGAGATGGGTGCCATGTGGTAAGATTTCCTGGTTTCTAGGGAAAAAAACAACAAAAGAACTATCATATTGTTGTTTCCTGCACTTTGGCTTGATATTTCATGCTTGTTTGTCCTGATAATAATGTCCATCCTTGGATTAGGAGTTATTTAGTAGTTTGGATTATTCATAACTGAAAGCTCTACAGTACACTGTAGCTACAAGAAGCAGAAACATTTTATAGTTCATTATCCTGTATACATTTCACACGCTCACCAGAATAAAATGTCACATGAGTGAAGTGTGATGTGACTTTTTGGCCTTTGAGAGTTTGTGAGTATTCCATTCGGTTGGGCCAACGCGCATGTTCGGTGTGCAGAGAGAAAGCGCGCTACTGTTCGCCGTGCAGAGAGAAAACAAACTTAATGGGAAAGAGCAAGTAAGAACAGAGAGCAAGTGCAAAAGAGAAAAAAAACTGCCAGGCTTAATGAGAGAGAACGACAGATCAGGAGGCAAAGATGAACAATAAAACAAACACATTGGGGAAAAAAGTGGAGGCAGCGGGAGCCTGTGGCTCATCAGAAATGCAAATTTATTCACCCTGAGCTCTGGCAGCTGAACAGCCCATACACGCATCCCAGCATGCCTCTCTTTGCTTTCACCTGAAGATGCAGCACATGTCCTCGCAACCGTGGCTCACATACAGACATCTGTGTCAACTATGACCACGCCATGCCCCATGTCACAACGGTATTACCCGCCTCGGTGTCTTTCCACATCGCTATTTACTTGTTCATTTGTCCAATTGTTTGTTTGTTTATTTATTTATTTTCCATATGGTGTCACGCCAGAGCTCGTTCCTTTCCCTTTAGCACTGAGTGGGAAGTGTGCTTGCCCACTCATGCAATAGAATACATAAACATACTCTCTCTCACACACACCCACACACACACTCATACACAGTTTAGTTCCTGTTCTTACAGCAATTTTGCTATATTCATTTTAAAAATGTGAAATATCAGCAAGACAAATTCCTGTCCATATGTATTTAAATGCTATAAATGCTGTTTTCCTCACCATAGGTTTTGGTTTTCCTCGCCATCTTTTTATTTTCTCTTTCTCAAAAGTTTATAAGGGAAACAAATCCTCTGTCCTGACCAATCAGAATCAAGAATTTGGTAGTACTGTCATGAAGTGCATTATATGAATTATATGCAAATATGCTTTATAACTCACATAAACAATATTATATACAGTAACTTTTGGTAAATACTTTCTATCCAATGGCTTAGTTATGTACTGGTGTGATCCCGCTTTTCCTTTTTTTGTGGACAGAATGTGCTAGAATTAGGCCATCCTGTCCAAGTCTTCTTGCATTACCATATTTATCCCCTCTTTGCCTCCTGCCTCTGACCTCACTGACCATGCTAACATCATGACACGGCACCATGACATCCACCAAGCAAAATTTCATTAGTTCATGTTTATGAAGATGCCAAAATGTGCTCGTTTACCCCTCAGGCCAGGGACATGCCCCCCTCCCCCGACCCACCCCCAGCTTCTGGCACAGCCAATGGGATTTGGGAGGAGTGGCTGGAAGAAAAACCAGCAAGGTGTCGAGTGTGTCTGGACACTACGAATGGATTCCTTTCTTTACTTTTTTTGTTTGTGACAGAATTTGAAGTCAAAGTTTGCTTGTAGAGTTTCATATTTCATATTTCATGCATGGAACAGGGATGTGTAGTAGCCTTTGATGTGTTATTGTGTTATTAAAAAGTAATAAGATGTACTATTTTAATAGATGAAAGTTCAAACATTTGTTCAAGACTTGTGCTAGCTGGATGCCTGACCCAGAAGTTTGTTATTTGACACATATAGAGCATGGCACACTTCTGACATCCCTGGAGTATATTATCTTGCCTTAGCGAGCATACAACTTTGGGTAGATGAAAGAACAGGGGCAGCTATTCATTCATTCTTAATGCTTTCCATGACCAGTGATTAGGAAAGCAATGTGGTCCAGAGTCGAACTTGTACTCAAGTGCAGGTAGCTCACATGGCTGAAGGAAATCAAAAGAGACCAAAAACCCAAGGTGGTGGTTGTTAAAGCAGCAGTAAGATGTACAAGACAGCATTTGGGAGAGAATAGGGAGGGTCTTGTTTGGCAGGCCCATCGTATGCAGTTGTATCGTCATATCATGGCAGTGCCAATAGGCCTAAAGATGGGAAGTCTTCCAGTACAAACCATGGCAACAGTGTCATGATTGCATCATTGAGGGTGGGGCAGCATCGCTGTGGCATACACTCATGGTAGAGGGTTAAAATCTGGTGTGATGGAACTAGGGCAGAAAATGGGGAGCATTAAGGGAGGGTAGGGTTTTCTTATAAGGCTGAGGGGCATTAAGGAACTCTGGGGCAGGGGGGCTGTTTATAGGGGCGTACAAACCAGTAAGAATAGAAAGGTTTATGCAAGAGAGATGAGTAATGGGGGTCACAAATAAACAAGATTAGTCTGGCTATTGGGTGACGGGTTAAATCCTTAAATGCTTTTAATTCCTGCCTTCCCTGAGCTTTCAAAAGTCAGTGGGGAATTTTCTTAACCCAATTTTCTTCCAATATCTGCCAATTCCCATTTACAACCAAAGGCAAAATAGTCAGCAATCTGGGCAGGTCAAATTCAGTAAAGTGTATTTATTTATTTATTTGTTTGTTTATGAATCCCATTAAAATGCAATGTGCCAAAGTGCTGCCATGTTATATCAAGCCAAATCCAAAAATTATATAAAAGTATGCTAAATATATATAACACAATACAATAAATAATGAAAAACACCCCACCAAGAAATGCTAAAACACTTTCAAAAACGATGCATTGCACTGATATTTGACTACATAAATAATGAATACTTTATTAAGGTTGGACCTGTTTCCTCCAGGTACTCCCACAGTCCAAAAACAAGTAATCAGGCTAATTGGCTGTTTCTAATTCCCCCTTGGTGTGAGTGTAAATAGTTGTGTATGTGTGTGTTGCCCTGTAATGGACTGGTGAGCTGTTCAAGGCTAACCCCACCTTTGCCCAGTTGGTTGAGATAGGCTCCAGCCTCTCCACAACCCTAGAAGGAATAAATGGTTTGGAAAATAAATAAATGAATGAATGAATGAATGAATGAAATAATTAATTATCAATGTTGAGAAAACAATGACTTTTAAACAGATATACAATAGGATAATTATGATATTCCTAAACCTGCTAGAAAGCTTTATAAGGAATCTAATTGAGGTCAGAGGTCTTGGGTCCCATAGAGCGCAACCCAAATGTTGCTGGAGGTTTTAAGCTTGGTAATTATCAAGCTCTCGTGACTAATAATGACTACAGTAAAAAATTTACCCTGACCATGACCAGGCTACATGTTTGGAGTTTGATCGTTAAACTGTCAACTTAAAGTTCTGCAAACTGGTGATGATCAGAACAAACATATCTGGCTTTGGCTGTAGTTTAGAAGTAAACACTAAGAGTGATGGCCGCAAGTTCCTTGCACAACCCCATATTCCAGTCATCCAGGCTGGATTTAAACTTTAAAAAAACAAGTAAGTTTCTTTCCCCAGGGTTCCGATGGTCCAGTATTTCCTGTCCCATCTTTTGAGAGTTCAGTGACTTGGTGTTCTTGTTTCCAAGAAGTGCAGAAAAGGCACACCTCTTGCAGGACTGCTTAATATGAAGGATCCCTATCTCCTGAAATGTGCTTCGCATCATAAACAGACACTCTGTGCACTCACTCCTACACTGTATTAGAAAAACAACTCTGAATATGACTCTTCAGCCTGATGGCCTGTGAACTTCTCCTCGTAGCTCGTAAACTGCAGCATTTATAGAACTCCTTTGCCTGAAACATGACATCCGAAAATAAACAGCCATCTTCTTTTATTCCCTCCAAAGCCTGGAAAGTGGGAACAGTGTCAAGCGGCAAACATATGCTGACCATACGCGATGACGCAAACACACCCACACGCACTTCACTATGTCACCAAAGTGCACACCCATACACTTTTCATGTTGTCAGCAGGCCAGGAAAAGAGCACAGTTTAATTTTTTCCCAGCAAAATGGCAAAAGCAGTTCAGGTTTGTCAATCACTCATGTAGTAATGGACCACATTATGTGAGTGGTTAGAAGCAGTGGCTCGTAACAGGGCTTGAAGAAAATGCTTATTTGGTCATGACATCACCATTTCAAAGAGGCACTGATGAGTCATTCCCATATTTTCAGTCTATTTGGAGGTCTTCAATTAAAAAAAAAGCCATGATGCTGAGCTTATATCATCTAACTGCAGGTTTAGATTAAGTAGAACACTGGATTTTTTTTCTAAAGAAAGCTCACAGTTCCTAAATTGTTCCTAAATTGTTTCTCAGTTTGTGTTCCTGCTAGGTCCCATTAATCAGGGCTGGGGAATTATTTCATGGTTGAAAAGTCCTGCCATTGACTGTTCAGTAACCATCCAATCACAGAAGTGTTAAAGAACCTTCAGAGAACTTGCATCACCTTTGCCCTAATGGCATTATTTTTAGCGGAGTTCCTTGGCGGAACCCATAGACAAGGAACATGAAATTCATGGTTGTCCTATGTCCACGCCATGGAAAACCCTGCTCAGACTCGTACAGAACAAAAAACACAATCTAAATCAGGTGAGCAGACAAACCCTTAGCAAGTAAAACAACATAGAACACTAACTATAACACGGAACACAAACTCATTAAATGGATAATTAAAATAAAAAGACAGAACATGTGATACAAACCAGCTAGTAAAAGGTGGCAAAAAGAAAACTTAGTGATAAACTTTCCTGCTTTCACTTCAGACTGTAGTCAGGAAATGCAGGCAGGTTTATATTTATTTATTTCCTCCAGTGCTGAAGTTGATTTGGCCCTTAAAGGAGCAGCACTACTCTTACAACACCCGCCTTGAACGCCTATCAATAGAATTATCTATCAGGTGCATTGCCTTTAGGTAGGGCCTAAATCTGTATATTACACTTTGTGTTGCACCCTAATGTGGGTTCTACATAGACCATTTAACAGCACATTACAGCCATTTGAGAAGATAAGAAGCCACATAACTACCCAAGAACTCCTGAGTTACCCAAGTTCAAGGTACCTAACTAAAGATTATGGATCTTACCACTGACACCCATGACTGTATTTGTTTGTAACTTGTCCCAGCACTGTCAGGGAACTCTTAAAGTCAAACGAACTCAAATAACCCCTAACGCACTCTTTCTTAAAGAAATATTATTGCCACTTGTGACCGTACATGTTTGTGATTTTATTCTTTAAAAACAATTCTACTCAGTAAGCTGTTTGATTATTCTAGAGCAGGGCTCTTCAACCCTGTTCCTTGAGATCTACCTTCCTGCAGGTTTTACCTCCAACCAAAATGTAACACACCTTTTATAGCTATAGTGAAAGTTTAGAAGATAGATTTTCAGGAACAGGTTCTACACCCGCTGATACAACAACAAGGTTTCCCCAATCTAATTGGAACCCACTGCAAATTAAAAAGCAGTAACCATTCCTAATGATAGCCAAGACCATGTTTGTGTGGTAGCCTCTTTCAATGCTCTTGGGGAACCCTTTATGTACAAAGGTTCTACATAAGTCCATGCAAAGGCAGTGCTTCTCCAATCCAAATGGAACCCACAAATATAGCGGCGAATCTGTGATTTCAGAAACCCTAAGAATACCTGAGAAACCCTTTATCTAACTGAGAGTGTTGGATGTTCACCCTGACATGCATGACCATATTTGGGTTTGTTCAGTTTTTAAAAACAAATTCCTCTCCTGTAACTTGTTGTGCGGTGCCACTTCACCGTCTGGCATCAACAGACTACAAGCAGAATGTACACCTCCCCAGGGATGGGAGATCAGAATCCAATTATATGGGCATTCCTTGCATGTTTGCAGAAGGATGAAAAGAGTTAAGCATTTAAACCAACCCCCAACCCTCCCTCCCTTCCTCGCTTGCTTCTCCACCCTCCCTTTTCCCCTAAACTCAGTTTATTTTGTTCACCCTCTTCCCTTGATGTTTAATTGGTCTGGGATTGCATTGTGGTAATTTTATGCGGACATGGAGCACTGCATCTGACTGGCGTGCTGTAGGCCTGAGGTTTTATGACCTTTTGAAAATGAGGAAAGGTTTGCTCTGACAAGGGTTTGTTTTTTTGTTTTGTTTTTTTGTTTTGTTTTTTTTGTATAATGAGGCTTACTAAAAAAATAGTGATTATAACTCTGAAAAAATAGATAGTAGGAGTTGGTGAGGGATGGGTAAAATCTCAAAGAATCATCTGAAAAAATCTTAGACATCCAGTATGATAAATCTTTGCACAAAAAAAGGGTTCCTCATGACTTGCTTTTAATTGTTATTGGTTCTAGGTTTCTAATGACCCTCAACTCAGAACCTGGAAGGATTTGTTGTCCTTGTCCTTACAGGCTAACTGGAACCATAGCTTAGTTATAGTATACAGCTAAAGCAGCAAAACCTGGATTCCAGACATGTCATGGCACAACGTATCATCTTGTGTAAATAAGTAAGTAGCCCTCAATCCTGAGCAAGAGTTTCCTCCAGGTTCTCAGGTTTCCTCCCACATTTCAAAAACATGCCAGAAGGTGAATCAGTTATGCTAAACTGCTACCTGCAGACGCATCTTTTTGTAAGAAAGAGAACTGCACCATCCTTCCTTCCTTCCCAGAGACTAAAAACAATTTTGAGCTTTTGAACTCTGGACCATAGATGGCTGGAACTCGAGATCTCTTAATCATGAGGTAAACACATTTACTTTTATTGTATTTGGCAGATGCCCTTATTCAGCTCGACTTACTTTTTTTAAAACCTCATTTATACAACTGAGCAATTAAGGGTTAAGGGCCTTGCTCAAGCGCCCAAAACTTGCAGCTTAGTAGTACTGTGGCTTGAACTGCAAGCATTCTAGTCAGTAACCCAGAGGCTTAACCAGTGCCCATGAACTCATTCTCACTGAAGATCATCACATTCACTTACCAGTCTTGTGGATCTCGTAACGCAGTGAGAACCCAGCACCCTGGTGAGCATAATCAGAGACAAACTTGATGTGGACTACGGGGCCAGAGGAGATAATGGCTGGGGGAGCAATGTTGCTGCAGTGCCTCCCCAAAAGTTCAGCCGAGTCTGAGTTCCCATCTCGAATCTCAATGAAGTCATACCTGAAAGAGAAAGCAACAATCTAACTAGTATACGTTTTCCTTTCGGGTCCAATACATATTTTTTTCTGTATTCCTGTACCCCTTAAATTAGGTGTAGTGGATATATCACCTTACACTTCAGAGTTCATCCTGTCACAAAGTTAAAAAAAAAAAAAAATCTGTCTTTTTTAACAACCACATTTTAAAAATACTCAGCCTGAGGCTTCACAATAAATTCTTTCACTTTGAAGAGACTTTAAAGATATCCATTCACTAGTAAATATCTGAGGTATTTTATCTTCTATTATCAGTTCATTTTGGATGAATATAAAGGTTTCCTGGTGAAAAAACCCAGCTCACAGGCTTAGGATCACTTAGTCACCTGTTCTACATCTTGTTTTGGTTCTTCATCTGTTTACAATAACAATAACTAGACTGCGTGACCGGAGGAAAAATCTTGTGCATGTGTGATAAATTTGCAGAGCAACACTGATTGTTACAAGGTGGAAAAGTCTGAGATTAGGTCTTAAAAAACAGAAGAAGGAATATAATTTCAAAAGAAATAAAAAAAAATGCTGATATTATCAATATCATGGCGCATGGTGCAGGGTTCATGAACACTTGTGTACAGCAGTAAACAAATGGCTGATTCCATTTTATTTCCAAGACATACCACTGTATTTAATTTTTATTTAATATACCTGGGGCATGAATGGGCCCCTTTAAGGGCAGCTTCAATGAATATGACCTGGGATCACCTTTGACCCTTGGCAACCAGTTGCCTTCCCATAACAAAAGCACATTCCTTGCTTGTCAGTTAAAAACCAAGATGAAATACAGCTGTCTCGAAACCATTTCATTCTATCAATTCCACATTGTCTTGAAATATTCCATTACACCTCACTGCTGTTGAATCCTCTAATCTGTTTCTATAGAAGGTGGGAATTCTCTACAGCAGCAGATCTGACTTTTATGATGGTTTTAAAAAGCGATTAAATGTTTTCTGCAAGATAATGTTTATTTTGAATTTCATAAAAAGTGGGAGGAGTGGTAACTCCACTCCATCACCAGCACATGGAGGAACATTTTGCGTAAACCAACACTTTGTACGGTGTCTTCCTGTCTAGGTCCTCAAATCGTCATTGACAAACTAACCTTAAGAAATTTTCAAACCACATTGGAGCACTCCTTTCACCATTTAACACAAGTCCAAAATCGAACACGGGCCAAAAAAAGCTCTTTGCTTTTCTACTCACCACCAATTAGCCTCATGTTCAAAAGTGCTAACCACAAAGTCCTGAAGATAGCCCTATCAGGGATTCATAAAGCCATTATCCCCTTATTTATAGCATATATCTATTGATTTCTTGTCCCAATAACACTTTTAAAAAGCTTCACTTCCCAAGAAGAATGATCTCCTTCAATCATTAGCTCGCATGCTAAAAATAAGGCATCTGCAAACACCATCGAAGACGGCGAAACAATTAGGAATGGACTTTATGGAATCAGAAATTCAGTATCATGTTTTTACTGGGGAGTAAGTGTTGTACCCTGCCACCCCCACACTATCACCCCATCACACCGACCCCATCGCAATATCTTTCTGGCAGTTGGTCATAAGCTTTATCCCAGTGGTGAAATGTGTATGGGGCTCCAACAAGGCCAAAAACAGGATGAAGTCATGACAAGACACATTTTTGACCTCCTTCCACCACCCCCACCGCACTCTTCTGCTGGCTGATACAGAACTGCTGGCTCCAGCACGTCACCCCAGGAATGCATGTGTGTGTGTGTGTGTGTGTATGTGTGTGTATGTGTGTGTGTGGGTAAACCTGATACTACACAAGGCTGCTTGGTCTGACATAAAGGCACAGGTGTGGTGGAGGTTCTGCGGCGCCAACAGAGGCTTCAGGTACACCAGTGCTAATTTAGACTCTCAAGATGTTTTAGTTCTGGAAGTGGGTTGGATACAAAACATAAACACACACACACACACACACACACTCACACACACACACACACACACACACACACACACACCATGACCGAGCTTAGAGCTTTATTAAGAAGGCTTATTACACACTCCTTTGAATACATTATCGTTTCTATAGTAACAGCTTTAGAAACCAAAGGTTTTACATGTTATTTGAAACAATATCTGGGATGACTTACTGAATACCAAATATAAATGCACCCCCTCGCCTTGCGCACACACACACACACACACACACACACACACACACACACACACAGTGAGGATAAAAGCCTGTAAACCATGTGCAAGAGTAATTAGGTTGTAATTGATTTTGCTGAGGCTCTCGGCCGGCGTGGATTAGCAGTGATGAGCGAGTGTGTCGAACTTGGATATTGACCGACTCGCGCCGACTCCTTGGGGCTTTGATTGCTATGGAGAGCACCGCTTGATGGTGGGAACAGAAGAGTCGGGAAGTGTACTCAGTGTTTAAAAAAAGGCGATGATCGTACGTTTATTCCGCCGCCTTGATATCGATTTCACGCCATGCTTGACACTTTCAAAAAAAGGAGGGTAAGCATTTCCCAGAGTACCTTATAACCTTTGATTTCGCACACAGTTGGTTTTTAAAGATGACACTGTCATGCACGTATGCACAACATGACGTAAACACGACATTTCACGGAGAGACACTTTATTTCCCCACTTTCCCTATTTTACTTTCTTTCTCTCCTGATTCCTATTACTATTCCCTCTATCCAGCTTTCTTCTCAGCTGCTAATTGCCTTTCACACCTTCCCTGTTTTTCAGATGTATTTTTACGCCTCATATTCCCAAGCCACCAGAACCTACCCCTCAAGATCCCATTTGGATGAAGATCTGAAATAAAAACAAACATGGTGCTTCCCATCTTATTATCTCGAGTATTAGGTGTTGGTTGGATCGTTGTGTTGAGTATTTCCTACAATACACCACCTCCTGTCATCACTAGGAAGTGAACCCGGCTCATTAGTCTTTCAGCTCCCTTATTGTCGTCTGCTTCATACATCACCATCGACCAGCAGGTGTATTTTCCCTTCTAATCTCATAAATACTGCTGACTAGAGCAACGTTCACTTAGACCACACAAACAGAAAACTTAGATCTCCCTTATCAGTCTTTACAACTTGGCCACTAAGCCTAGATTCTGATCGTCACCTTGGTATTGTCCCTGAAAATATTTAAAACAAAAAGGAATTCACCCTCGTTCCCTATTTCAGTCATGCTTTTAAGAGTAACGACTTCAGGACCCCTTCCAAGTCCGGCCGACGGCCAGTCGAGAAGCTAAAACTGAAATTAAATAAAGCTAAGAGTCTGCAGAGAAAGCCGCACGGCCGTCCTCCAGGGGCTCGCCTAATAAGCTATAAGTGCCTCTGAAATATTAAGTAGATGCCGGGGAGCATTCCTGAGGGAAGGGAAGAACTGCCATCTTCAATCCGGCCGGGAAACGAATCGCATTCTCTGTCCGATACAGAGCCGACACTTACAGCTGAGCGAGGCAGACCACAGAAACAAAAGCCTCAGGCTTTCACAAGCAACATCGATCGTTCAGACAGGGCAACTCGTATGGAGGATGTCCCGGCAATTTCTCTAGAATTTTAAATCTGTGTTAAATCCATGTAAAGACTTACAGTATGTCAGGGCTTCAGTCATCAAGGCTAAAATATTTAGTAGCTAATCCACCAGGCAGTTGCATGCTCAGTTCCTGACTGGTGTAACAGCTAACACAAAACAATAATGTTAGCTACTTAAGTGCAATAATCAGATTATACTGAATACACACCTAATGGAGTTAAACAAGCTTAATTGAGCTACATATATATCACAGGTACAGTTATATCTGCCAATAATTCAAAAATTCCAATTTGAAAATCAAAAATCTGGCTCTATAGAATTGTTCATCAGATCATCTAGTATAAGCCTGCAAAGTGTCTTTTGTCCAGTCAGTTATAACACAGGAGTAGGACTTAGGAGAAAGTGAAAAACCTGACCCCATAGAACTGTTGGCACTGTCGCATAGTAATGCAGTGCCAAATTTCATTTGATTCTGTTCATGCGTTATGTAGCAGTTGGACTCAGTCAAAATCAGTCTCCATGGAATTCTAGCTATTGTTCACAAGAATAAGTCTGCCAACTTTCATATGATTTTCATCGCGAATAACAGAGGAGTAGGACTTTTAGAGCCGCCACCACCACCACCAACAACAACAACAACACGGTGACAAAGAGTTTGACACCGGATACCTCCAGTAAAAAGTGTGATGTACACATTTACTGCTAGACTCACTCTTTACAATCCTAGCTTGCTGATTTTAAACAAATCTTGTTAGAAAGCAACTTTATTTACCTAGCCTTGACTAGAGTCGCCAACAACATGAACCACTTTTACCTTGTAGACATGTAAACGGCCTTATTGACTACCCTATATGGAGACTCTCGTTGATTTCCTGATCATATCATTAGCCAGCGTTAATGAGTAAGCTAACATGGTAGCAATGTTGATGTGCTTCTTTAATGTTTCTATAAAGATCATATACCATGTGTACATGGTAACTGATGCCCTGGAAAAATAGCACATGGTCTATTAATTGCTTGATATTCATGTTACGTGTTAAGTTTAAACAAAGATGACAAAAAAAAAAACACTGTTGTGAAAACCAATCAGACGTAAGGTTTATTTAATCAATTGATTAGTAAGGGACTTAAAACTTGGCAATAAAACAGCTTAAATACTGCAGTATTGTTGTGAGCTTTCCTGGTATGAAAACTCATTTTTATGCATTTGATCTTCTTAGAAGTTCTAACCGACCTCTTCAGGTTCAACTTTCTTCATTGCTGAACGATGCCCCTTTCTCATACAGTATACATTTGCTCCCTGGGAAGCCTAATGTGTCACTTTCATTTGGTTTAAGATGCAAATTGATGTTTATATGATAAATAATCCAGGTCAGGACAAGCATGAACCTTGAGTTTAATTTTAGCATCGAGCTAAACACTATGACCCCTTGAGAATGTAACTTTAGACAAGCTACTGTTTAACATAATCCCCTACTTATAAACTATCGACAGGCTGACATTAACTCTGATGCTTGATGTAATTACATGTCATAAGGATCATGTGCCGGTTATGTATTCAACCACAAGAAAGAAATCTTGAAGAAGAAATGCAAGCGACGATGAGCTAATCAAGCAGAAATAAGGTGACCCTTAACCTTTATGTCTGTGACCAGTGACCTATCTGGCCATGACCTCAGCGGTTTTCAAGGCAAGTGAGCAATTGATCTCACATTAGAGCAATCGATCCCAGTTCCTTCTTCCCACGTTGAGGAGGAGTGAGATTACACTCAAGAGGTGATAGATTAGCACCTCCACTAAATATGGACATGCTAACAACAAGCATGACCGTGAGCTTGCAAACTACTGAACACTAGCGTGATCATTTCCTGTCAGAAATCTACTCTTTAGCATAAAACTGTTCACAAAGTCAGGTGGTCTTGGCAGATTTTCCAACATGTCAGATTTTTTAGATTGTGTCAGATTTTGATTGTACACTTTGATGCTTTGTTTGACAGGAAACCCAAAATAAAATGTCATGTTCTTTTGATTAGCATGTATCAATGTATCATACGTATTTGTATATTTCAGTTGTGCAAAGTTGCTTTGTGACAAAATTGAATCAAGTTCAATTTGGGCCAGAAATCTTACTGAAATTTTTTCTTTCAGCCAAATTAGAGCCTGAATCAGCTATTCAGCTTGCAATGTTTATATTTTCGTTAAATTTCTAGTAAGGCAGCTAACCAAAAGCATTTTATTGGCAGTGAAAAATGTATTTCTTTTCCATGAAGTGTACAGAAAGATACATTTTATACATCATTTGAACTTAAAAATGATGCAGCTTAATGTGATAAAGACCAAGGCACTGATTGTGGATTTCCGGAGATCCAAAACACCAGCGACCCCTGTTTCCATTCAGGGAGTCAATGTTGAAATGAGGATTACAAATACCTTGGAGTTCATACTGACAATAAACTGGACTGGGTAAAGAAAACTACATTACAAGAAGGGCCAGACCCGTCTCTATTTTTTGAGGCGGCTAAGGTTGTTTATCTGCCGAACACTGCTTAGGATGTTCTAAGAGTCTGTTGTGGCCAGCACTATCCTCTATGCTGTTGCATGCTGGGGCAGCAGGCTAAGGGTTGCAGATGCAAAGAGACTGAACTAACTGATCCGCAAGGCCAGTAATGTGGGGATGAAGCTGGACTCTCTGACGGTAGTGTTAGAGAGGAGAATTTTGTCCAAAATAAAGACAATACTGAACAATACCTCCCACCCAGTTCACAACCTGCTGATCAGTCACAGGAGCATGTTCAGCAAAAGACTGATATAACCTAAATGCTCCACTGAACAACACAGAAATCATTCCTATCTGTGGCCATTAAACTGTACAACTCTTAAATATAGCAACAACATCCACTGTAATACATTACATATTATAGTGCACATTTTACACTACATTTACTATTTATCATATTGATAATACTGAACATATTACTCATTGACAGGATTCATTCTGTATCTGATTATATAGATATTTGTAACTTCTTATTTTAGACTTATTTTAGATATGTGTGTGTGTGTGTGTGTGTGTGTGTGTGTGTGTGTGTGTGTGTGTGTGTGTGATTTTACGGAATAAATTTTCTGATTTAAGCTAACAAGCAATAAATTAAACTTGACACCAATATCCAGCAACATTTGATTGATATTTTCTCATTTCTTTTATAAATAAATTAAACCACATGATTGGCTTGAATGATTCCTCTAGTGCACCAATCCTATGACACAGCTTGCCTAACGTTCATCTTATATTGTCATGAGTATGCCTCAAACCCAGTTAGCATGCTTTGCTAATTTATTCCGAGAGCAAAGCTAGCACAAAATCTGAAGACATAAATCAAATGCAGACATTAATTTGCGTTTCATCAAAATGAAAATAAATTTGGACAAGGCCACTCCCAGAAAAGGCTAAAAGATAATTATTCATTGAGATTCATTTGGGTTTGAAAGCTGGACTAACCCCTGCATGCTAATATGCCATTAGTGCATGGTGCACTCTGTGTTTGATAGAGAACGAGAGGAATACAATAACAGGAGGAATAGCGCGAGGTGTGGGTAAAGGCATTGTTTCCTGTAGAGAATCCACCTGCCCGACTTTATTCCCCTGCCGTGAGGAATAAATACCTCGAACACGACCATCAGTGAGGAGGAGCGTGATTGATAATGCAAGTGACAAGCGTTCACTGTGGAAGAATGAGAAAAAGGAGCGAGCGGGAAGAAGAAACGACGTAACGCTGTTGAGATAACCAAGAGAAATCTCGGTGTTCTCCCCCTTCCCTGCAGTGAGGAAGCCTACAGAGATCACATTAAAGATATAGCCTAATATTTCATCTAGTGTTTTTATTGCATCTATTTCACATCAATCTGCTTACAGCCCCTCGAGGTGAAAGCCATTTGGCGGGTGGCCCAAATCTTCTGGGACCCAGGCCACAATTGAAGTGGCCTCATGGACAGACAGCGACAGCTTATGCAGCTTGGATTTAAAAAATAATAATAATAATAAAGGTTTTCTTGGATGGATGAGTATAAATTAGGTTATAGCGCTTAAGAAATCGGGTCAGCTTGACCTTGGTTTAAGGGGCCTCGAGTAGCGAACCTAATCTTCAGAGGGAAAACTTGCGAGCTTTGGAGCGTAAAGTGAATGCAAATGATTGAGCCTACAATATAGGTGTGTGTGTGTGTGCGCATGTGTGTTCCTTGAAACGGTAAGGCAGATCTATCAATCATGCGGTGTTACAAAGTGCTGACGATGACTCATTGTGCAGTGCATGGAGGGAGGAGGGGATGAAAAAAACTCGATCACTTGTTTGCTTTCAGTTCAGTGCAGCTTGTACAATATTTTGGAAAATAACCACTCAGGTTCAAGCCCCACTATCAATGAGTTCTCACTGCTGTCCCCCAAGTGCAGCTAACTGGGTTATCAAATGATGGCCATGTCTTTCACTGTCTATGGAGAGAGGCATGTAAAAGAACCATTGCTGATTTTTGTCAACATTAGGCTGCATTGCCATCAGCGTGTTTCTGTCCAGGATGGCTGGGTAGCTGTCCAGGATGTACTCTGCCCTCACCCAGAGTCAGCTGAGATGGACGGCAGCCTCCCCGCAACCCTAATTAGGATTAAGGGGTTCAGAAAATGAATGAAAATGAAAATCTTGTGTAGTTACCCAGTCCCAACATCCACACTAATAATGGTAATAATCTGTTTTAATGTTTTTGATTTGCGGATCAAATGGATGGACATCGTATGTGATGATAAAGCAGGACAAAACTCTGGCCCTGTATAATGTTACCACAAAGTAACAAATTTATACTTTTAAAATAATGTTATTGGTCACTGTAATTAGGAAGGGATTAAATATGTGTGATTTTATTTGTTTGTTTAAAATCGACAGTGAAAATGTCAGCCATGTACATATCAAGCAAGTAATTATTATCTTTGGCGTGCGCAACACGGAAGATACTGCGACATTGCAGGAAATTGTGTCTGTCCGCAGTCCATGAGTGAGCACTCGGTCCTAGTAAGTTATTAGCTTTGGCGTGAGCTACATATTGTTCATATTATTATTACTAGACATTTGAGAGCTTACAGAAATTGTACTAAAGTAAAGTATTATTATGATAATCGTTACATTTACATAGACAGGAACATTCCAATAGGTCTAACACCGGGATCTAATTACATCATTACAAGTTCAGCTTCGTCTTCAAGTTAGGCAGAGCATGTGTGTGTCCGAGTACCCATAATGCACGAAAGGTCAGAGAATGCGTGCGTTCGCTCCACCAGTCATTATAATATTTATAAGTTTTATAATGTAAAATCATTTATGTGGGCGACACAGTGTATTGGTTAGTATGTTCACCTCACAGCAACAAGGTCCTGGGTTCGAGTCCCAGGCTCAGGGTTTCTGTGAGGGTTTCCTCCGGCTACCCCGGTTTCTTTCAACAGTTCAAAGATTCGTACATTAGGATAACTGGCTATTCCAGGTTGCACCTAGGTGTGAGTGAGAGTGTGAACTGTTGTGTGCTCAGGTGTACCCCACCTTCACCTAGTCTCAGCTAAGATCCAAACTCTCCACCACCCTAATAGTTCATTTTTTATTGTGTATGATTTGTTATTTTTATATTTTTATTAATATAAATGTATTTTATATTAATTAAATATTTATATTTTCATTATTTACTATAATATTCTTTATTGATGTATGTGCATTTTATTTTATTTATTCTTTATTATTGTTTATGTTTAGAAATATAAAATTCCAAATATAAACATTCACTCATTCATTCATTTTCTAAGGCGCTTAATCCTAATTAGGGTCGCGAAGACTCTCAGCCGACTCTGGGCGAGGGCAGGGTACACCCTGGACAGCTCGCCAGGCCATCAAAAGGCCCAAAAATAAACGTCATATTGAAACTCTAATGTTAGGGTTTATTTATTTTTTGGTAAAAATCCAGTGAGTTTTTGGCGATTGGCCAACAAGCAGTTCCCGACTGCACAGCTGTATTCTGTATTGTTTCTCCTGAAACCTGAAATGCTGAAAATACTAATATTCTTCTCTTTATTTTCTTGAATAAATTAGCATAAGAAAAAGATATAATATTTTTAATAATGTAGGGGTGTAAACGACAAATGAATGGTTGTTTATCTGAGTTTTAATCGTAACTGTGGAACCGCCAGCATACAGCTCTGTGTGTGATGGAAAGCTGATAATATTTCAACAGTACAACGCTAAAAATAAATAAACGCTAATGCAATAATAAAGCAATTACTGTATCTATGCATGGCAACGTAGTTACAGACTAAAACAGAGTTCATGCTTGTGTGTGTGTGTGTGTTTGTGCGAGTGTGTGTGTGTGTGTGTGTGTGTGTGCGTGTGTGTGTGTGTGTGTGTGTGTGTGTGTGTG
>JAQMYF010000009.1:2266172-2286368 GCA_030014195.1 Neosilurus mollespiculum
TCCTTTGCTCTCTCTCTCTCTCTCTCTCTCTCTCTCTCTATATATATATATATATATATATATATATCCATCTCTCTCTCTTCTCCTCTCTCTCTCTTTCTCTAGGCTCTAAAAGAGATTTCTCCTTGCCTGTGATTCCTTGGTTATTTTCGTATCCTTTCTTCATCCCTCCTTCTTTTACTCGAAACACAGCTCTTTTTGTCCAAATACAGCTCTTCCTCCACAAATCGACTTGTTGTCATGCTTCCTCCTCCTCCTCTTCTTTCCTCTCCTCCACTCTCTCTGCTACAACGTGGCTCATTTCCATCCTCTCCCCTTCAAAGATGTGCATCAACTCTCTGACTGACATCACCAAAAATATCACCCAGGATGCCTGCATTATTAATGAGGCTGTTAATTTTTTTTTCTTTTGAAGAAACATCTGACTTTTGGTTTTCACAACACTCACAGTATGATGCCTGTTACTTTTTCCAGTATCAGTTTAAACCACAATAAACAACAAAGACTACAGCGTGGTCCTGGCTACAGAGTTAAACAACCTGATGGAGAACAACTGAAGCCGTTGATGGTACGAGAAGAGACAGGTGGACTACACGGCTAAAGACGCAAAGACTCCAGACGCAAAGACTCCAGACCTCTGTCTGGTGCTGTTAAAAAAAAATCAACTGCAGCACTCGATTAACTTTATCAAGAAAAATATTTAAAATTGAAAAAATGTATCTGTAAAACAAAGAAAAAAATTATTAAATAAAATGAGTTAAATTATCATTTATTTTTACAGTAAAACAAACAAATGGAATAATAAAGAAAAGAAGAAAGAAAGAAACCACTTGGTTCACAGGGTCAAGAAAAATATTTTAAGTTAAAAAATATTTTATCTGTATTATTTTTTCTGTATTATTGTTTTTATTATTATTACTGTCGCTATTTTTTTTTATTATTGTTATTAATAATAATAATAATTATATTGTTGTCATTATTATTATCATTATTATTTTTACTATTATTTTTATGCAAATCTAGAAACAATTTATTGTTATGTCTACAAATGGAGAGAGAGAGAGAGAGAGAGAGAGAGAGAGAGAAAGTCTGTCACACAATTGAGCTTCCAAAACTTTCTCTGAACATCTTTTAAAATTCTTATAAAAATATATTAGATTCTAATCTGTTATTAAATTTAATCTGATATTAGACTTTCATTTATCATTAGATTTAATTTGTTATTAGAATTTATTTGTTATTAGATTTTAATTTAAGGATTCGATTTGTTTGTTTTGGAAATCTTGAGGTTTGGATTAAATTTGTATCATTAAAAGAATGAATAAAAACTGAAGAACTGAATGATGTAGAACTGTAAGAGTTATTGTATATAATTATAAACTACATGACGGCATTTATTTATTTATTATAAATATATATTTGGGTTGTAGTTTTTTTAAATATCTACAGTCAGTGTTTTCATTAATCAATAATCTGGAAATCTTTAGTATTAAGCTCTGCCCAGCTCTGATTTCTAAATTTAAAGGAGAAATCACGTATTAAAGGAAGGGTGGAACGCAGGTAAATGTTAGCTCTTGCTAACAATCCACACCTTTACTGCTAATTCAGCAGATGCTTACGGATAATAAGCGAACACGGATGTTTGACTGATTATTTGACTTCCTGTAAACTGTTCTCCATATCCGCCTCAGGACTGAGCGCTGTTCAATGCTATCAAGGGCAGTGGGCGGAGCCAGACTGCTCAGTATTTTTATATTATTTTAACTGGAGTTGCTGAATAAACAGGAATCCAGTATGTGTAATGACATCAGTCTTGTACACTTCATTCTGCATTCCTACATTATTGTTTCTATAGAAACAGCACACACAGGAGCTTGCATTTCAGATACTTTAGTTTAAACTGTTGATATTCTGTTAAAGGGGGAGGGGGTGTCCTATCTGAATACTGACTGCTGAATACTGAATCTCTGACACCGTATTTCACTTAAAAAAGATGTTTATTATAAGAAAGTGACCATTTTATTCACTTTTATAAGATGGAAAGTGAACTACAGTAATATTAAGACGTGTGAGTGCTCAGTAGCTTTTTTACTTTATATAAAGAAGGGACAGAAAGGTGTTTTTGGAATAGTGTGGATTTTTCAATGCCTTGTGAAACCTTTTACATCACTGTCAACATGATTAGCAGAGCCGTTGAAGGCACCCTGTTGGAAAAGGTTTAAGAGGGAAAGAGTACAAATATTTTCTTTTTAAAATAAAATGGCGATCAAAAACAGTCTGTAGCAGTAAGAGTCTCTGATGTTTTTTAATGTAGTTTAAAAACAAGTTATGCATTGTAAAAACATGAGAATCTGACAAAGCAAAGAGTTTATAAATAAATATGTACTTAACATATATTACTTTGAATATAATAGACTACAGTAAGTACATTTATTACCTATTAAATAGCATATATTCCTAATAATGATAAAATAATAGAATGATAGAAGTTTCTTTTGAAACAGCCTTTATATCAGTATAAACACGAATATTACATGAAAATGACCAGCCTTTGAACGCACCCTGTTAAAAAAAAATGTTTACGAAGTGGAAAAAATAGTTTCCAGATCCTTTCTCTTTGGCTAAAAATCAGAAATCGTTCTTTATAGGAACGCAAGGTTGTTCTTGTTCCTTGGAGAACTTTTACATCAGTGTGAACATGAGTGTCAGATTGAAATAGATTTAGTTTGTGTGTTGAACGCAGCCTTGTGGGAAAAGGTTTACGAGTGGCTTTTATGCAATAGTAACATCCGAATTGTTTTTCTTTTTCTTTTTTTTTTTCTTTTTTAAATGAGCATTGAGAGCACCAATGAATGTTCTTTTAAGTACTGGGGAACTTTTCCCATCATGGTTCTCCTTTTTCTTGAACGTGAAGGTATACTGTTCGGGTATTATTTATTACTACTGGAGGTGGGACGTTCACTGAAGGTTCTTCGGATTTGCTGGCTGATCTGGAAGGAGTTGAGTTTGACTCTTAGACCTGATTGTAGTAATGCTGCGAGGACGTTCCTGAGAAGGCAGGAGGTTGTGGATGAAGATGATGATGATGAAAAGTGTGGATGAGATGGAAGTGAGACTCACCTTCTCCCTCGGCTCTCACTGTGGAGCAGCAGCAGCAGCACACCAGCAGCAGGAGTGTGTTTGAGAGTGTGTGTGACAGCGTGTGTGAGATATCCATCGCTTCAGTCCCTCAGATCTGCAGGGATCTTGATTACAAAAAATAAAAAATAAAAGCTCGTGCTCTTCTGAGAAACAAATAAAAATAATTCAAGTGTTCACATCAGAAGGGGAATTAAGTTCACGTGACCCCCGCTCTCCTTCAGATTCTTCTGTATATTATTATTATTATTATTATTATTATTATTATTATTATTATTTTAAAGGATGAATGAAGTTCCTGTGGTTTCTCGCTGGTGCTCACTCCGTGTCCAGGTGTAATGTTTTGGTCCCGTAAAAAGAAAAACCCTCCAGTGGTGCAGAGTCGGTAAAACGCACGCACGAGCTCGTCCTCCACTTCCAGCGAGTCCACGCGCGCAGCAGCAGCAGCAACCACAGCACCGCCACAGCCGCTCTGAGTACAAACCCTGCGTGCGCTCTGCCTTCAAACCCTGCTCTGTGCGTGTGTGTGTGTGTGTGTGAGAGAGAGAGAGAGAGAGAGAGAGAGAGCTTATGCGCCGATCGCGTTACAGTCCTTCTTGGCCCGCCTCCCCTCCTCACATACTGATTAGACAGGAACGTGCACACACACACACACACACGCACAGAAAGAGAGAGAGAGAGAGAGAGAGAGAGAGAGAGACACGTGCTCACAGCAGCCGCACGGTAAACACACACGCACCAGATTGCTCACCAGGGCGCGCGCACATGCATACAGCGTATGTTACTTGAAGCTGGCGTGCACAGGACACACACACACACACACGCCACAATTTAAACAAATGCCATAACACACGGCTACAGTCCTGTCCACGTCACAAATTTTTTTTATCCCGAATTTATATGAAAGATGGAATTATAGCTGCAGATCGAAACATTTGTATAAATTATAAATGTGTTGTTCCTTCATTCTGCCTGCAGGGGGCCTGAGCACGATCTCAGCTCCATGTGGGACAAGAAAAGCCTAGATAATGTTTGCTAGGGCGCATGTGTATACACACACACACACACACACACACACACATAATTGTGTGAAATTAAAGCATCAATGTTTTTTCAAGCCTGTACCCAGGATTAGATAGAAGGCATTCCTTTAGGGGGGTCTGGGGGCATGCCCCCCCAGAAAATCTTTCAGAAAATTGTGATGATTTTGGTGGCATATTCAGGTTCCCACAGGCATCCCATGATAACTTTTTATAACTCCTCCATGACCAATCATAAAAATTTAATGACTTAAATCCACTTTCTCCCCAGTTTATTTTCCAAAATCATGGCGTCATGGATTTTGTGCCAACATGTTTTTTTGGGGGGAATCCCTGAGGGAATCCCCAGAATTCTATAATGTCTCACAAGGAACATGACGTCAAAGTCTATTTATTACTTCTCATTGATAAAGAGCAAGTGGAGGTTTAACATTGCGGCCCAAAAAGGGAGGGCGGATACTGACCCCAATACCCCCACCCCCCACCCCCTATCCGCTACGGTACATTACACTTACTGACCAATCAGAATGCGAAAGCACAAAACATCACAAAAATTGTAGAACTAAAAGAAATTCCCAGGTTGCAATTTTGTTCTGAGTAATAGATGAAGATGAAGGTGCAGGTACGCACATCTGGAACAACTTCAGGAGTGAGGGCGTCCCAGTCTGACCACCTGTTCACAGGCTTATTGATTTCACTGTGTCTGGTATGAGATGCTCCCTGTGCCACAAGTGTGTGTGTGTGTGTGTGTGTGTGTGTGTGTTGTCCCAGTTATCTGATGTGTAACTGAGTAATGGTTCCATCGTCAGGGCTAAGAGCCTGGTGCTTAAAAGCCCCAGTGTTATTTATACATCACTGACTTCTGTTTTTTGTATGTTTTCTTGTTTGTTTGTTTGTTTGTTTTGCATTGTGGATGTAAGGTAATTGTTATTGGTTTTCCAGTCAATCAGATTAGTTTTTGTCCTACCTAATTTTATTTATTTATCTTTTCTAGCAACATGTGTGGGTGTGGCTTACATGGGTGTGGCTTTGCAACAGTTCAAAACGAAGTTTTAAGTTATTTTTTATAAAGACAAAATATTTCATGCAATTTGTTTATACACTCATTTGCCAAACCAGTCAAACCTTATTAGGGTCGCAGGGAGACTGGAGCCTTTCTCAACCAATACAGGGCAAAGGCAGGGTGCACCCTGAACAACTTGCCAGCCCATCGCAGAACCACCCTTCTCGAGCCTGGGACTCGACCCAGCACCTTCTTGCTAAGAGTCAGATGTGCTAACCACTACACCACCATAATATTTTATATTTTATATACACCACCATTATATTTTAAAGAAATGCAATAATATGTGTATATAAAGTGTACGTAAACAGAAATTACAAATATACTTGATATGGCTGCAAGGAGCGATTGGTGTTGCCAAGCAGACTGGTAATGCAGTCTTGTTGCCGTAGCACCCCCATTCAAGATAACAAATATTCCTTCAGTAGATAGCATGTTGAACATTTTTGTATGGAGGTGACCAAATTTAGGTTAAACTTTTGGAATGATGTAGGAGGAATGTATAAAAGTTTGGCAAATGTCTGGGTGGAGAAAAAAGATGTTATTTATTTTATTTAATAAGAAAGCTATTTGTCTGAAACAGCAGTCACAGCTTGCTGGATGGCGTTACCAGAAGTCTGACGGAGTAAACAATTTCAATCCATTTGCATGCATTTTTGTGTTTGTTTCTCATTCGGTGAATGTGTTCATTGTCAGTGAGGTCTGTTCAATGTAGCAGTTAGTTTTGTTCGTGGAAAAAAATTCTGAACACACCTGACTCACAGCTGGACTGCTACCTGACATGCTACAGGTGAAATGGTGTGGCGGACATAGACCACATGTTTAGTGGATGACTACTATCAGCACGCAAGGGAACAGATGAATAATGGATGTGTAACGAGGGTCGACAGGACAAAACCGACGACTTCAGTATAGGCACAGTATAACTACCATTCATGTAACTGTAACATCGACGTACATCCTCCGGGGTATTATAAGAGCCTAGAGCAGCAACAGAGATGAGTTTTACCACTGGATCATGAAAGTTTCAAAGTTTCTATCCATCAGAAGTCCATTTACACCAAGATGTGACTGCTGCTATAAGAGGAACCCTAATTCTACCAACACTGCTGCATGGTAGAACTGAATCTCCACAATGATGAAGGCCACGTCCATAAAATCCAACAACACTGTTCTCTTCACACCAGTATAACACAACATCAGCTATATAAAGCTCTTCTGATCGTCTTATCATGGTGCACCATCACACCGCTGTGCCATCCCACCCATCATTGGGGTGGAATTCTCCCAGTGACCACATGAAAAAAAACCCAACAACAACCCTGAAATTGAGACATGCCTGGTGCGGAGTCCGCTCTCCAACATGTAGCACTAAACACAGGAACGGAGGCTTTTTAATAACACGGTGGTGGCCACAGGGCGCCAAAAATACCTCGGCGAGTCTGCCCTTTAGAGCATTCAGGCTTTTTTTCGAGCCACACACAGGAACATGAACACGCCTTTACCGTATAAGTTCATTCCTGGAGTACAGAGGAATAAAATAGTGGAGGAAGCTCAGAACTCCTGGTCGTTGATTATTACCTGAGTGCAGCACCCAATGGAGTGTTTATTCCAATACCACACCTTACTGTTATTTATTAAAACAATTTCAAGTTCTATAAAATTCTATCATTTTAAAGATTCCGTGTGGCTTATGTATTAAAGACAGTTCTTCTTTACATCAGGCATCAAGAGATAACAATCATAGGGACATCTGATTGGTTGAAATACTTCCTCATCCTCCTCCATACACTCAGGTTGTGTTTGGGGATGTTGGTGTGCTTTAATCCACTCATCTGTCCTGCGAGATCACTTCCTGTGCCAGTGCCGGCATAAAACATTTCTGAAAGTATAAGATTCATCGATGATAGGTGTTTATACCCAGCAAAACTGCATATTTATCCTAAAACCTTCAACGCTAGTGCAGATATGTCCTTTTACAGCGGCTATAACAGATGTGAGAACTTTTATTCCCAACAAGTCCAGTTAAGTCCAGCCTTTCACACTGATTTGAAATGTTATTTCAAATGTTTGTTAATAATAATAATAATAATAATAATATTAATAATATTTATTATTATTATTATTGTTATTATTATTATTGTTGTTGTTGTTGTTTTGTTGTTGTTGTAATGTTTGATAATAATAATAATAATAATAATAATAATAATAATAATAATAATAATAATGTCACATGGTTTAGCACGTCCACCTCACAGCAAGAAGGTTCGGGGTTAGGTTCCGGCTCAGTGAGGGTGTTTCTGTGTAGAGTTTGTAAAGACATGCACATTAGGCTAAGTGGCTGTTCCAAATTACCCCTAGGTGTGTGTGAGTATGAGGCATTGTGTGTGTGTTGCCCTGTGATGGTCTGGTGAGCTGTTCAGGGTGTACCCCGCCTTCACCCAGAGTCAGCTGAGATAGGCTCCAGCCTTCCTGTGACCCTCACAGGATTAAGTGGTTCAGCAAATTAGTGAGAGAGTGAATGAATGAACAAATGAATGAATAGCAGTACATTCTTTTTAACTCCAGTTCTACATCTTCACTACCCACTGGAAGGAAGCCCAATAATTGTGTCTTGGCTCGTTTTGTACAGATCCATTAGGAAATACTGTAATCCCCACAGCTTCCTGCCCAGTTTCAAGGACAGACACAGAGAAAAAAAAGTTTAAAATGCCTTTTAGATGCCATCCAATCCTAATCCTGAGAATCTTCTTTACTTGAATGTTCAAGCTTGCTTAGTGTGAGTGTTGAGAGGGAATCGTACACATAGAATTCCACAAAGAAATGCCCTCACTGAGCCTGGAACTTGAACCCAGGACCTTCTTGAGGTGAGGCGGACGTGCTAACCACCACACCACCGTAAATAAAGTTATCAATTTATTAATTATTAGAAAAATAACAAAAGAACCAGTTTAATACTGAGTTGATCTTTTTTAAAAATAAAAATGTATTTTAAAAAATGATGAAACATTGTTTGAATGCATTTAAAACACTGCTGATTGGCTGGAAGATCATTAGCTTATAACATGTAAACTGTGATTAAAGATCACAGAAGATACTCTCTGATACTGAGGTTTAGTAATGACATTATTATTATTATTATTATTATTATTATTATTATTATTGTCGTCATCATCTCAGTCATTCAATTGCTCATCTTCATGTTCATCTTCCACTTCCAGGTCCAGATGTCCCTCTCCCCAGCCACTTCCTCCAGCTCTTCCGGGGGGACACTGAGGTGTTACCAAACCAGCCAAGAGACATAGTCCCTCCAGCGTGTTCTGGGTTGACCCCAGGGTCTCCTTCCATTTGGACATACCCGAAACACCACACCAGGGAGGCGTTCAGGGGACAGTCTAATAAGACGCCCAAGCCACCTCAACTGGCTCCTCTCAATGCAGAGGAGCAGCGGTTCTACTCTGAGCTCTTCACGGATGACCGAGCTTCTCCCCCCATCTCTAAGGGAGAGCCCTGCCACCGTCTGAAGTAAGCTTATTTGAGCCGCATGTATCCTCGATTTAGTTCTTTCGGTCACTACCCAAAGCTCGTGACCATAGGTAAGGGTAGAAACGCAAATTGACTGGTAAATTGAGAGCTTTGCCTTCCGGCTCAGCTCCCTCTTCATCACGAAGGACAAGCTCCACTTTACAGCAGAGGCTGCACCAATCCGCCTGTCAATCTCCCGCTCCATCCTTCACTTACTCATGAACAAGACCCCGAGATACTTGAACTTCTCCACTTGCGGCAGGACTTCATTCCAGACCCGGAGGATGTATTCCACCCTTTTCTGCCTGAGAACCATGGCCTTGGACTTGACAATGCAGATTCTCATCCCAGCCACTTCACACTCGGCTGTGAATCGCTCCAGCGAGAGCTGAAGGTTCTGGCTTGATGAAGCCAAAAGGACAACATCATCCGCAAAATGCAGAGATGAGATCCTATGGCCACCAAACCAGAACCCCTCAACCCCTTGGCTGTGCCTAGAAATTCTATCCATAAATATTATGAAGAGAACCGGTGACAGACTTGGCGGACCCCAACCCCCACTGGAAACGAATTCGACATGTTGTTATCAATGCAGACCAAGCTCTGGCTCCAGCAATACAGAGACTGAATGGTCTGTAGCGACGGGTCCAGTATACCATATTCCCGAAGCACACCCTACAAGATAGCCCAAAGGACACGGTCGAAAGCCATTTCCAAGAGCACAAAGCACATGTAGACAGATTGGGCAAACTCCCATGCCCCCTCCAGGATCCTGTAGAGTGTGCAGAGCTGGTCAAGAGTAAACCACATTGTTCCTCTTATATGTATTAGGCTTTCCTGGGTAGGCTGAGGAGTGTGATGCCACGATAGTTGGAACACAGCCTCCAGTCCCCTTTTTTAAAAAGCTGGGTGGCAGCCGACCAATCCTCAGCTACTGACTCTGGCTTTTGGGACATGGAATGTCACCTCTCTGGCGGGAAAGGAACCTGAGCTGGTGTGCAAGATTGATAGATACCAACTAGATATCGACACATAGCTTGGGCTCTGGAACCAAGATTCAAGATTCAAGAGTCTTTCTTGTCATTATGTTTACACATAATGAAATTTTGTATGAGACTCTAATCTTTAAAAAGATACACTCAAGGCAATAAACTGCAATTAACACCATCAAGAGCAGAATATAAACACAAGTCAATTATGTACACAAACTTTTACATAGAAATATGAAATAGAAATGTAAACTCTAAACACCTGTTATAAAAACTGAGCACTGGGATATACAGTATGTACACTGAAGGCACTATGAGATGCAATAGATAAATAGCAGCAGCAGAGTGGATATAAATTAGAATGTAAATAAAGTGCGGCAGTACAAGACAGTCACAGAGTTTGTGGATTCAGTGTCTCTTTTACAGAGAGCTAATGTCTGTGTGAGTGTCAGCAGAAGGGGGGAAGAGTGTGTGTGAATGAGTGAGTGTGTGTCTGTGGAAGAATACATTACATGTGTGAGCGTGACTGCAAAGGAGAGGGGGGGTAATGGCTTTCACAGCTCTGGGGAAGAAGCTGTTTTTGAGTCTGGTTGTGCTGGTCTTAATGTTTCTGTACTGCTTTCCTGAAGGAAGAGGTACAAACAGTCCATTTCCTTGGTGGGTGGGATCTGACGCGATGCGACTGGCCTTCTTCTGGACCTGGGCAGCAAATATTGTATCCAGATCTGGTAGACGGCAGCCCACAATCCCCTGAGCAGTTCACACCACCCTGGCCAAGTCCTTTCTGTCCGTTGCAGTGCAGCTGCCATACCACACCGTTGCACTGAGACAGAGTATACTTTCTATTGTGGTACTGTAGAAGTTCTTGAGCAGCTGAGAGTCCAGTACGTTTTAACTTCCTGAGGAAGAAAAGCCGTTGTTGGGCCTTCTTTATCAGGTGTGAGGTGTTGACAGACCAAGACAGGTCAGATGAAATGTGGATGCCCAGGAATTTAACACTGTCCACATGCTCCACTGCCTCCCCATGAATGCAAAGAGGAGCGTGCTCTGTCTTCCTGGTCCTCCTGTAGTCCACTATGACCTCCTTGGTCTTGCTGGTGTTCAGAATGAGATTGTTGGTTGAACACCAGCTTATCAGGTGCTGGTACTCCTCTCTGTAGTGGGTCTCATCATTATCCGATATGAGACCCAACACGGTGGTGTCGAGCATGTTTGTGGAGTGGATAGCAGAACAGTCGTGTGTGAAAAGGCTGAAGAGTGCTGGGCAGAACACACAACCCTGGGATGTTCCAGTGTTCAGGATCAGGGTGGAAGATGTAGAGTTTCCTATTCTCACCACCTTGGTGAGAAAGTCTCTGATCCAGGAACACAGTAAAGCTGACAGTCCCAGGTTGTAGAGCTTCAGCACCAGCTTATCTGAGAGAACAGTGTTGAAAGCTGAGCTGAAGTCCACGAATTGCATCCTAGCATAAGTGTTAGGTTGCTCCAGGTGGCTCATGGCTGTGTGGAGTGCTAGCGAGACAGCATCCTCCATGGAGCGGTTCTCCCTAAACCACCCATCTCGAGAGGGGCTGGACCTTGTTTGATTCTGGGGTTGCTCATGGGCATCCTTGTTGCCCCCTTCTCAGAGCCCACATGTTGGGGTTCTCACCAGTTCATGAAAGGGCAGCCTCCCTCCACCTCCAGGTGGCTGGGCGGGTACTGACTGTTGTTTGTGCTTATGCACCAGATGACAATTCAGAGTACCCACCCTTTTTGGAGCCCGTAGAGAGTGTGCTAGAGGGCGCTACCCCTGGGGACTCCCTCGTTGTCCTGGGAGATTTCAACGTTCATGTAGGCAATGACAGTGTGACTTGGAAGGGTGTGATTTGTAGGTACAGCCTCTCTGATCTGAAACCAAATGGTGTTTCATTGTTGGACTTCTGTGCTTATCAAGGTTTGTCCACCACAAACACTATGTTTGAACATAAGGGTGCCCATAAGTGCACTTGGCACCAGGACACCCTAGGCCGCAGTTCGATGATTGACTTTGTAGTCATGACATCGGACCTGCGGCTGCATGTTTTGGACACTCGGGCAAAGAGATGAGCTGTCAACCGATCACCACCTCAGGAGGCTGCCCTCCAGACCTGGAAGACCCAAGCATGCAGTCAAGGTCTCCTGTCAGAAGGGCCTTCAACTCTCACCTCCAGCAGAGCTACGACGACATCCCAATGGAGGCTGGGGACATAGAGTCTGAATGGGCCATGTTCCATGTCTCCATTATTGAGGCGACAGCTCAGCGCTGTGGCAGGAAGGTCATCGGTGCCTGTCGTAGGGGCAACCCACGAACCAGGTCTGAACACCTGAGGTGAGGGGGTCATCAAGCTGAATAAGGAGGCTATCGGGTCCTTTTGGCCTGTGGGACTCCCGAGGCAGCAGATGGGTACCGACAGGCCAAACATGCTGCAGCCCGGCTGTCATCGATGCAAAATCTCAGGTGTGGGAGGAGTTCGGTGAGGGCATTCAGTTGCTGAATGGCTTAATCCTATTAGGGTCATAGGGAGGCTGGTGCCTATCTCAACGAACAGGTAAACCCTGAACAGTTCACCAGACCATTGCAGGGTCAAAACATACACAACCATTCACACTCACACCTAGGAATAATTTGTAACAGCCAGTTAGCCTACTGTGCATGTCTTTGCACTGTGAATGAAAACCAGAGTACCCGGAGGAAACCTGCACGAGGAGAACATACAAACTCCATACAGAAATGCTCTCGCCAAGCCTGGAACTCGATCCCAGGGCCTTCTCGCTGTGAAGCTGATGTGCTAGCCACTACACCACCATGCCGCCCTAATGAAATTATTGTTAATTATTATTATCTCATTCGCTCATTTACCAACCACTTAATCCTATTAGGGACATGGTGAAGCTGTAGCCTATCTCAGCCAAATCTTGTGAAGATGGGGTAAACCCTGAACAGCTCGCCAGACCACTGCAGGGCCAAAACACACACAACCATTCACACTTACACCCACACCTTTTATTTTATTATTATTATTATTATTATTATTATTAATATTATTTTAAATAAAACCAGACCTTAGCAGAGTTTCTGAATTTAAAATGTCTACAGTGTTCATACATTCGTGTTAAACAGGCAAAAACAGGATTGATATAATCGTAAACATTAAATGTTGTGCCGTCTTTCATTTCACTTCTCGTAAAAAAAGAGTCTGTTGTAGGGATTAGGGGTGTGGAAACTTTTGGGAGAGTTAACTTGCTTGGCCTTTTAAAGCTGCCAATGTGCTCCTGTTTTGTTAAAGATAACACTGGACACCACACACACACACACACACACACACACACACACACACACACTCACACACAAACATTTAGTTGAACCATATTTAATAACAGCTCTCTTATGAAGCCAGTTAGCCTAATGTCCATGTCTTTGGACTGTGAGAAGAAAGCAGAGTACCTGGAGAAAACCCCGAGCCTGAGCTGAGCCCGGGACTCGAACCCAGGACCTTATTGCTGTGAGGCGAACGTGCTCACCGCGTGCCACCCACACTGTAAACTCTTTCTATAAATATTAAACAAATGTTTCCTTTTGGAAAACGTCCCCAATTCATCAACACAGAAGTAACGTCTTAGCACTAGCATTAGCATAAAATTTGTAGCTACCGTTTATATATTAGGTATATAAGTCCAGCCAATCCGAATTGAGAATTTGATAGCGCCGTGAAGCTGCACATGTCTGAGTTCAAATTTGTGCTCGTTTATGTTTCCTGTGATCCAGTTTCATAACTGGGATTTGGGTGATAAATGTGTAAAGGTTTCTCTTATCCAAAAGTATGTGCATTGTTTATGCAGGGCTGCAGACCACCCACTGTTCCATCTATCCAGTGTAATTTTCTCTTGTATCCTTTAATCTACCAAAACCACACACTTACACACACACACACACACACACACAGATATGAAAATATGCAGGTTCCCGAGTGAACACGCCCTGTTTAGGTCTACATTGAGGAATAACCAAAATAAACACCTCGTCTTTATTCAGCGACATCGAGAAGACGTCAATCGTCTATTAGCAGAACACTCAGCTCATCTCATCACTCACTCATTTGCCAAACCAATTTGGGTCAGGGTCTCAGCTAATTTTGGGGTGAAGGGTGGTACACCCTGAACAACTTGCCAGTCTATTGCAGGACAACTCACAACTAGTGGCAATTTGGAATAGCCAATTAGCATAATGTGCCTGTCTTTGGACTGTGGAAGGAAACCAGAGTACCTTAGGGAAACCTATGCAAGTTCAGGAAGATCATCCTTATAGAAACACCCTCGCTGAGACTGGGACTCGAACACAGGACCTTCTTGCTGTGAGGAGGATGTGCAAACCACCGTGCCCTCTTAGCGGAACAGGAGACAGGAAATGAATTTCCACACCATGGCAATAGCCGTCGAGAAGAAATGGAGCCTCGGATCACTAAGAGACCAACCCAGTCCTCAGGGATTAAAGGAAATCCTACGACTGACAATAATTAAAAAATAAAACTTATAAAATACAACACAAATGTTACAGTGTTTTTTCTTCTTTCTACTTTCATTTCTTAAAATTGTAAAAATGTATTCATGCAAATTGATTTTAATAAATAAATACTGGGATAATCCAGTGTTCGGCTGTATCGTAATAAACAGAACTCACAGCCGTGTGTGTGGATTGGAGAGTAAGCGACTATCAGTAGAGATGAGTGGATGCTGATCGTCTGTCACATAATCACCTCCATTGTTCATCTCCTCGTGGTCTGATCAGTGCAGTTCATCTACACTCAGAGTTTCATTTACTGAATCCATCAGTGCATCACATCTCTCTCTCTCTCTCTCTTTCTCTCTCTCTCTCTCTCTCTCTCTTTCACTCTCTCATTCACTATTTATCTCTCACTCACTCTTGCACTCACTATCTATCTCTCACTCTCACTTGCTATCTATCTCTCACTTTCTGTCTCACTCTTTCTCACTCATTCTCTCTCTCTCTCTCTCTCTCTCTCTCTCTCTCACTCGCTTCCTATATCTCTCACTCTCTCTCTCTCTCTCTCTCACTCACTCGCTCTATCACTCACTAGATATCCATCTCTCTCTCTCTCTCTCTCTCTCTCTCTGTGTCTCTCTCTCTCTCTCTCTCTCACTCTCACTCTCTCTTATTATCTATCTCTCCCTCTCCCTCACTCGCTATCTATCTCTCATTTTCTCTCTTACTCACTCTCTCACTCACTATCTATCTCTCTCTCTCTCTCTCTCTCGCCAATTATCTCTATCTCTAAATTTCTCTCTCACTCTTTTTCATCCATCTATTCTAGGCGTGTCCAGTCTTCTTCGCAATGGGCCAGTGTGGGTGCAGGTATTCACTCCAACCAAGCAGTTGCCACACCTTCCACCTGTTTTAATCACCGATCTAAAAAAAAAAATAGACTAGATTGCACATTACTGTTTCACTTTTGAAGCCGAGTGACAGCCATCTTGATGAGACCACCCTGCTTTACAATATCAAAATGGACCAACACAGCTCTAAATCCCTGAAAATGTTACTCCTGATGGTAAGAATACCTTAAATTCACATAATTTAAAAAAATAATTTTACTGATAATTATACATTCATTCATTTTCTGAACCATTTAACCCTAATTAGGGTCGCGGGGAGGCTGGCGCCCATCTCAGCCAACTTCGGGTGAGGGAGAGTACACCCCGGCAGCTCGCCAGGCCATCGCAGACTGATAATTATATTAAAAAAAAAAAAAAAGAAAAGAAAAAAAAAGCTCTGCCTAGCTGAAGAATTTGTCCAGAAAAAAAGAGAAAGGTTTTAAAATGTACATCTTTGATGTATTTATTTCCATTTCCCCATCTTTTCATGCTATTTGAGTATAACTTTCAACTGTAAGCTGTCTTGTCTCACCAAGATGGCTGCCACCCGGCTTAAAAATTTAAACACTAACGTGCAATCTAGTCTTTTTGTTTGTTTGTTTGAGATCAGTGATTAAAACAGGTGGAAGGTGGCTTCTGCTTGGTTGAAGTGAAAACCTGCACCCACATTGACCTATTGCGGATAAGATTGGATATCCCTGATCTATTTCTCTCACTCAATCTCTCTCTCTCTCTCTCTCTCTCTCTCTCTCACACACACACACACACACACACACACACACACGCACTCACATACACTCTCACACCCTCTCACACACATTCGCACGCACTCACACACTAAAGCTCTCTGTCTCTCAGAGTATGTGTGTGTGAGAGAGTGTGTGTGTGTGTGTGTGGCGGTGAGGTTGAGGGTGCCAGGACATGGAGAGTCAGGTAGCGTAGCTCCTTGGACAGCAGCCAGGTGGATAATTGCAGATGTACCCTGTGCCAAACCGGCTATTAGGACCACACACACACACACACACACACACACGAACACACACAAAGGAAGCCGCAGTACATCTTGCTTTTGGTTGCAGATCCCTCCACTAGCTTCATGTGGTGAAGTTTGGGGGAAATTATCAGTGTGAGCATGTTCCTGTCACACCGCATCCTAGAGTGTTTTATTCCTGTTACTCTTTACAATGATGTCACAAATGGAGACTTAAAGAACACATGTTCAGAACATTCTGCCTGTTCAATGAACACTGTGATTAATTCATACGACTCAGAATCCAATTGTGTGAGTCGGTCCTGGGTGAGTGAACTCCAGGAAAATATGATCTGGAGATCATAATTGTAATTTGTAAAATGGCGGCGTTTCGAGAACGTCGTTAACGATGTGTTGCCATGGCGAGGCTTAGAAAGAAAAAGAAGTGAGTGTGGCCAGACACATGAGCATTGTGCATAAGGGCTGTGCATGAGCATGCTGGTTCATAACACACGCACACACACACGTTATGTCCCTTGTAAAAATAAGCCTTTATTGACTTACTGTGTGTGTGTGTGTGTGTGTGTGTGTGTGTGTGTGTGCGTGCATGTTTCACACACAGGGAGGGGTTAAAGGGGTATGTGTAAATCATCCTGTAGCTCGTTTCTAGTCATCACACACTCTCACTGCTGAGACCTGACCTGCAGTGCACACACACACACACACACACACACACACACAACCTCTAGTGCGCTACGCTTGGCCTGCTCTCAGTGAAGCAAACAGGTTAGCTGCAGAGCCCTTGAACAGCTTTGACACTGTGTGTGTGTGTGTGTGTGTGTGTGTGTGTGTGTGTGTGCAGAAATGGCTTGTGTTTGACATTATTCAACACAGCATGGTTGTAAACACGACTAAAACCCACAACACAACCAGCTTTTAGCTTAACGGTGGTTTTAGGCAGCAGCATGATAAGTTGCAACTGATGTGTCAGAGTTACATCTGATCTTAATTATACTTTTCATCGTGAACAAAAAAGAGCTTATTGAACCACAGAGCTTTTATTTTGTGTAGTTTTCATCATAAACAGTAAATTCTAAGATTTTTATTCATGTTTTTAGTGTTACTTCATCACTGGGTTCTCAATATTCCTAAAAAGTTGGTGGTTATGTGTCGCTCTGATGCCACAGGGGGTGCTGTTACTGTTATTAATGTTAGTTATGGCTAGCAGGGGTTACCATGTCTGCCACCCAGAAATCCTCCGGGACGGATTTGAGTTCTGGGCTTGGTGAGAGTGTTTCTGTGTCGAGTTCTTCCCGTGCTTGCGTTGGTTTCCTCTGGGTACCCTGGTTCCCTCCCACAGTCCAAAGAAATGCACATTAGGCTAACTGACTGTTCCAAATTCCCCTTAGGTGTGGATGTGAGTGTTTGCCCTGTAATTGTCTGGCGAGCTGTTCTGAGTATACCCCGCCTTCGCCCAGTGTCAGCTGTGATGTAATAGACTGTAACAGAAGATTAAGTTTTGGTGAAAGAGATGAATGAATGAATTGCTAGCGAAGGTGCAGTGATGGTTTAAAAATAAAAAATAAATAATGGCAATGTTTATTTTTAGCTGAAAAACAAACCCCCCACACCGCCCCGCCCCCCACCCCCCACCCCCACCCCCCCACACACACACACATTTTCTCCTTCCCTAACACTTACGTCGTTGCAGTTTTATAAGAGGAGTGAGGAGTGAAGTTGTAAGCATACACTGCAGTCTAAATGAAGCACGGAAGGGAAGAAAGGGAAAAAAGCAGAGTACAACGATGTGTAACGATGAGACAGGCAATATTACACGCCGGGTCAAGTGACGAGTAACTCTAGCCGATGGAGCGAAGGAGGGCTGGAAAGTTTATGGAGAACGAGAGAAGAGGAGGTGAGTGAGAAGGGAAAGCTGTTGGTGGTCACGGGTGTAGTGGGTGACTCAGGTCGTGTGTGAGAGAGAGAGAGAGAGTGTGAGAGAGGTGGGGGATGGGTGTATGTAGATAGTCACCAGAGCCTGTGGGTCGTTGTTTTGTCTACGAGTTTAACCTCCGAAGGTCAGAAAAGGTGTTTGGTTGTTACAGCAGTTTTGGGAAGATGCGTGGCAGAGAGAAAGACAGAGAGAGCAAGGGAGAGACAGAGAGTAAGAGATAGTGAGAGAGAGTTAGAGAGAGTGAGAGAGAGAGAGAGAGAGAGAGAGAGAGAGAGAGAAAATAAGAGAGTGAGAGAGAAAGAGAGCGAGCAAGAGAGAGCAAGGTGTAAACATGAACATGTGTTAGAAAAACAAACATTCAGGTGATATAGACATACAATGACAGACATAAGTAAGTTTTTTGTGTGTGTGTGTGGGGGGTGGGGGGTGGGGGGGGGTCCTGGTAACATCAAGCATTTTTGTCTTGTAGCTACAGACATGTACACGATAGCTTTCTTTATGTAGCTATAAATAATATTCGTAGTTTAAATTTTCATTAGTACATAATACATTTATCTCTGAAATCGTCAGTACTGTATAACACGTCAGCGTTTTGATAAATAATGTTAACTAAGTTGGTTCTCACACAAACAGAGCATCGCAATCCTCCTGGTAGCCATGAAACCTGGAACCCAAGAGAAGGAGCTGGTAAAGGACAAGACTCATTTGAGTGAAAATCGGAGCAGCGAGTGTGACCCTGGAATACATTCACATCACGTCTGCTTCCATTAGCCACTGGTTGCTAGCGTGAGTTAGTGCATGGGTGAGGTTTCTCAGGACTCTATGAATCCGTGCATTCCCTTTTGTGTGTGTGTGTGTGTGTGTGTGTGTGAGTGTGTGTGTGTGTGTGTGTGTGTGGCTTTATTCTGCACCTGGTAGTTCGGAATTCTCCATTTGGAAACTTTGGCCAGATCAGTGTTATGGTTTCGACAGTAACCGTACACCAGACCATGTGGAATTCCGGAATGCGAAAACACACCGGATCTGGAGATGTTATTTATGGAACGTCTGTGACGAGCCGGTCTGAGAAGGATCATTTCATTCAACCCATATACTGTATACATTACCAAACTAACACCTAGTTTTCCAGCTGCAGGAAGGTTCTGGAATCAAAACAATTCCGCCTTAAAATCTGTGTGTTATTTGTATGTACATGTGCATATCTGTGAATGTGTGTTCATTATGAATGCAGAACAGATCATGTAATCATGAGTTCATGGTTTGGTTGCTGGCCAAACACGAAATTCACACATGGAGTGCTACAAATAGTAGCTGAGTTTCTTGAAGAAAAAAAAAGATCCCTGAGAGAAAAGAGAACAGTGGGAGCAGTAACGATGGGGTGATTTCTGAACATTACATAAAGTATAAACAAATCCAAAAATAGTACAACCTCCTTTAATTCATGATTCATGTATCTGTGGTAAATTATTGAGGTATAATAATAATAATAATAATAATAATAATAATAATAATAATAATAACTTACGACTTTTTCAGATGTTTCAAGCTTGCTTTGTTTTTAAACTTTTTAAAATCTCTATTATCAAACGTACTACTACTGACATAAAGGAAATGTAACAGGTTCACACTGATGAAAAATAAAAAGAGGTTGGGTTCCCCAACATCCTCCTCCACAATCCCCTCAATACAAGAACCGCTCACAAACAAAACCCCAGTTCTACCAAGTTCTTTATGTTTACGCAGTAAGTAGATGTTAGATATTAAAAAATTACATCCCACTAAATGAAATTATTAGTTAAATTTTGTACTGTTGTGCTAACAAGAGACAGAACAGAAATAAAATTGAACAATAAAAAGAGATGTATTTATTAAAGACATGCCAAATCAAGATTCATGTATGGGTGGATATGAAGCAACAATTGTTGCTCTGGGGTTTTATTACACAAATGTACTGATTAATAATAATAATAATAATAATAATAATAATATATTTGTGATTTTATTTATTTATTTATTTATTTATTTTTGTGTGTGTGTCTTGTCCAGCTTCACAGCAAGCAGAATGGTAGTCTGGTTGCAGCGTTGTGCTGTACAATTTTGCTTTT
>JAQMYF010000009.1:2299333-2309962 GCA_030014195.1 Neosilurus mollespiculum
TAACTTTTCGGCCACCAAGGAAAACGCTATGTCTGGTGCAAACCCAACACATCCCATCACCCCAAGAACACCATCCCACAGTGAAAAATGGTGGTGGCAGCATCATGCTGTGGGGATGATTTGCAGCAGCAGGATCTGGGAAACTGATCTGAGTCGAGGGAAAGATGGATGGGGCTAAATATAGGGATATTCTTGAGCAAAACATGTTTCCTGTCTGCCTGTGATTTGGAACTGGGACGGAGGTTCACCTTCCAGCAGGACAATGACCTGAAGCATACTGCTAAAGCAACACTCAAGTGGTTTAAGGGGGAACATTTAAATGTGTTTGAATGGCCTAGTCAATGCCCAGACCTCAATTCTATTAAGAATCTGTGGTCAGACTTGAAGATTACTGTTCACAAGTGGAAACGATCTAACATGAAGTAGCTGGAGCAGTTTTGCCTTGAGGAATGGGCAAAAATCCCAGTGGCATGATGTGGCCAGCTCATAGAGACTTATCCAAAGTGACTTGCAGCTGTAATTGCTGCAAAAGGTGGCTCTACAAAGTACTGACTTTAGGGGGGTGAATAATTATGCATGCTGAAGTTTTCTGTTATTTTGTCCTATTTGTTGTTTGCTTCACAATGAATAAAAATAAATAAATACATAAAACCACATCTTTAATGTTGTAGGCATGTTCTGTAAATTAAATGTAGAAAACCTTTAAACAAATCAATTTTAATTCCAGGTTGTGAGGCAACAAAACATTAAAAATGCCAAGGCGGGTGAATACTTTTACAAGACACTATAGCTAGTATATAAGTAAGCTAGCTTGCCTTTTGTACAGTAATCTGAAAACAAAGCCGAGCGTTAAATGAAAAAGAAACTGGTATTTATAAATCATAAAAGTGTGCTGTGGGTTACACATTTTGTCAGCTACTGTTTTTATGGCAATTAAAAAACATCCACAGGCAACACGTACACTGCTGCAAACCCAGAGCAGGTGTAGCATTCAGTGTGCATACGGTCACTACCGACATTTTGGAGGAGGGGAAGCAACTTCATGACTATGTTAGTTAAAGTATGGGGGGAAGGGTGGGGCTTCCAGGTGTTAGCTGATATTTAAGTGTCAATCATTGCAGATTCATGTATCGATTGGCCAATCCTGTGTTTTATTGCTTGGATAAAAAAAATATTAATTTTTGAGCGATAATCCGTCACGGCGTATTCAAATTCCAGACGCGCTTACAGCACGTGAGTGTGAATGGAAAGGTTGGTGAGAAAAATTGCTTTCTTTGATCAGTGAGGACGTGAATACAGCCGTTTTACCTGTTACATGATGAAGAGGCTTTCTCATCACCCGGCTTTTGTGCAGTGTCGCTCATATGGCCACCGCCGATCCTCAGCAAGAGCATTTAAAAGGAACAGCAACAGCCTCAGGGAGTCTTGTGTGAAGGCTGAACAACCATTAATGCTTCTATTAAATCGCTTGCAGCCGTTCACTCCCCGACGCGCATACACACACAGTAAAAGCGCACAGGGAAATATATGCTAATGCAGTCAAGGCGCCGCAGCCATTTAAAAGGAAATGAGTTTGAATGAGAGAGAGAGAGAGAGAGAGAGAGAGAGAGAGAGAGAGAAAGAGCCTGAGGGACGGACTTATGTACTCGGCTTAGAAAAATGTGATTTCATCTGCTATAAAGTGCCCTTTATTGTACAATGAGAAGGGGTAGGGGCAGGCACTTTATTTTTTTTGGGGGGGGCACATCAAAACAAGATAGCATAGAGCAAATTTAAATTGATGCATTTATGAGTGTCTGACTTCTCAGACACAAACAACCCTTCACTTTTAGATTAAATTTTTTAGGTGGGGGGAATGTCAAGCCACACCCACTCTGCATGTTTCAATATTGGTGAATCACCTGTATAATAATACGAGGGACAGGAAGTACTGGAGGTGATATTTGTTAGTTCACATTGCCCTGTATGCTGTCCTGTGTGTGTGTTGGTTGTTGCAGAGGCTTCATCGAGCCACTTAGACTGTTGGCCTGAAGCCAGCAGAGCTTTACGGGCTTCCTGTCCTGATCACACACTCTCCTGGGAGGAGGATCAGGTGAATGGCCGGTTATGGGCAAAGCTCTCAGAAAAGCAAATACTCCAGATTTAATTAGGCACTTGGAAGAGGATTAGTGTGTGTATAGGAGGGTTTGTGTGTGGAGGTGTACCCCAGTCAACCGTGTACCAACATATGGCACACATACATTTAATTGGCTTTAAACCAGAAGTGGGCATGGCCACTCATAGTTCCTCAACCTCAGCTACATCACACAATTAATATAATGATTCATAATTGGTCACAATAAGAGATTATTTATTTGTACCTTCCCACTGTATTTCACAATCAGCTGATTTACTTTTCCTTCCCAAAATATAAAGAAACTAACACATTAAAGCTCCTGACCAGTCAGTTCCAAAGAGGCAGCAAAGGTGGCTTTTGTTTGGAATGGGAGCACCATATTAGCACCTCGTATTTACATTTTTGTTGATACAGAGATTTATAAAAAGTAGTTAGCTGACTACTCTGAACTTACATTTACTCATGGGTTTCAATTACTCATACTGACTTTGTGTCTATGATTTCACATGTTTAAGATTTTTCTTGTGATGTTCAGGCATATATATATATGCACACTAATGTACAAGTCTCCAAATTGTAACATTTATTTTTATATTTGCCATAAATTTATCAAGACTGTGAGTAGTTTTGTTAGATAACTCACTGCTCACTCCCGATCATAACAATAATAATAACAATAAAAATAAAAATATGGTACTGTAGTTCTCGGCGAGTAAGTTTCTGTGTGGAGTTTGCATGTCCTCTCCATGCTTGTTGGCTGTTCCAAATTGCCCCTAGGTGTGAGTGTGAATGGTTGTGTGTGTGTGTTGGCCTTGCAATGGTCTGGCAAGCTTTTCAGGGTGTACCCCTCCCTAGGCCAGAGTTGGCTGAGATGGGTGTCAGCCTCCCTGCAACCCTAATTAGGATTAAGAAAATGAATGAATGAATAAAATAATAATAATAATAATGACAATAATAGTAACAACAATAATAATAATAACAATAGGTGCAAGCAACAATTAAGGGACCAAGCAGTTTTAGCGACAAATGAAGACCAGGACCAAATATTCCTGAGAAGCAGCAGTTCCTTCACTACAAAAATATCATCATGTCCTGCTTTTATTAGCACTATGAATTTGGAAATGAACTTTTTAAAGAACCCAAGCAGAAAAGGTGCATAGGAGAAGAAATAATCTGATCCCAAATTGAAGCCACACAATCCCAGACTTGGGAAAAGAAACACAGGATAGTGATATCTAAATGAACTGCAGCCCATTTCTGTTACTGTGCAAACAATAACAGTGCAGCCATTTTTGGTGATGATTGTAATCATTTTTTAAATAACATTGAAATGAAACACCCAAAACTCCCATTCGTTTATGACTACCAAAATAACGACTGGGTAAGGAAAGCAACAAAGCCATGACAATAACAATGAGATGTGCACCAAATAAAGGTTTTTATAACTGAGGGTTGGGAGTGAAATCCAACAAATCTTGCCGGATTCTTCACAAGATGTTGATTCCATATATGCCTTACATATCCAACTCCCACATCACCCCCAACTTACACACGTGTACGTACCTGGGCGCAGACGCATACTGTCGATCAATGTCTTCATATCTCGGAGCCATGCGGGAATCAGGTCCTCTTATCTGTACAAAGGAGAGGAAAATATATTCAATTCCATTCCATTTTATTTGTGCAACGCCTTTAACAATAGGCGCGCTGCAGAAATCCAGATGTAGATTTATATTTAGACCCTAATGAACAAGCCAGAGGCGACAGTGGAGAGTCCCTGAGAAGAAGCAGACTCGAGGGAGCCCGTCCACTCCCACAATTAGGAATTACAGTCAGGGCAAGACAGCTGCTGATTTCTGAACAATGATAACGATGAATCCCTGCAGCATGTTATTAACACCACCACTAAAATTTTAATTAACATTACATATTTATTTATAGACGGCTCTTCAGCTAACAGCGGTGATTAGCCTAACACATATAGAAGTTATTTATACATTATCACATCAGTTTCTTCGCTGAGTATCATAATTCATATAGGCATATCTATTTATCGCAAGCAGTGATGAAGGGGACAAGCAGCACAGAAGGGTACAGGTGCCATGGAAACATCAAGTCGTGACATAAAAACCATGCCTGTCTGCCCTTACAGCAAGTCTCATGTGAATTGGACAAAATATTCCCCAAGACATAAGGTCACTTCCTGTCTGACGACTTCTCCACCAAATTCAATTCAAATTCAACTGATAAACTTTCATAATCCCTGGCTGCATTCCATGTACCACGTTTGGTTTTCATATATCAAAGCATTGCTGAGAGATCCCTGTTTGTTGGCTGAACAGCTGATTGTGAATTTGGTTATAATGGGTGAACAAATTCATTCTGACAAATTAAAAAGCCAACAAATAACTTAAGGATGGTCCATGTCCTGACCCGATGATAACTTTAAAGCTTTTTCTTTTTTTTTTAATAAAATTAAAAACAATGGAAAACATAATATTCTGGTTAACTTTATGATGTGTGGTGAACTCGACACCTTACTTTAAAGAAATGGGACATAAAATTCAAAGGTTACTGTGCACCTACAGGTGTTGCCCATTGGTGTGCTAAAGCACTTAGGATGCCTGTATGAAATTTGGTGAAAAGAAACAGGAGACTGCTCCCAGTCACCCAAGCAAAATTTCAAAAACTTTACCATACAGAGATATAGACTGCCATACACACCCTAGGCAAGAAAAGGTAGAAACACAATGGGTGCTTACGTAGCTTCACTGCTTGGTCCGAAAAACCTTCTAAAAGACCTTGGGTCCAGGACTTACAGATCGTGTTGGCCATGAATATACTACAAATTAAAAAAATAGATGGACTTAGGACTCCAGAGTGGTGCATCATAATCGCAAGGTGCGCAAATATCATAATGGAGATCGCAGCCGTCCATGGCTGGGAATCCATTTGAGCGAATTGGCTGAGCTCTCATGGAAGGAAGGGGCGGCATATGCTCACCTCCCTGGTAATTACAGCAATTACCAGTCAATCACGAGTGTCTGTGAGTTCATGTGTACAAAGGGGTGGATAGCAATTTCTGTGATTTTCGGGCAAGAGTAAAGATTGTAAAGATACAGGTGGCAGCATCACGTGTTATGGAGGGAGCGTGTGCTTGTTTATGTCCCTCACTGGTTGGTGGTGGTTGTGCGATAAGGAGGCAATACTTGATGGGTGGGAATTTTCTACGACTAAACTACTTGTAGTTTCTTTTAAAACCTGCCATGATGGTCATACAGCTGGTGGAAACCTTGCTTCAACCTTGGAGGTTCCTGTAGCTTCCGGTTCATGCCATGATGGTTCCTGGGGTGTTACTAACTGTCCAAACCATTTCTCTGTCAGCTGAGGGGAACTGATTGGGTCTTCTTCCAGGAAAGTGTCCCTGCTGATGCCCACAGTCCTTCAAATTCTTTAAAATATCATGAACCATATAAATATGGCCAAGCAGGGGATGGAGTGAAAGGGGATGGAGTGGAGTGAATAAAAAAATCTCTTAAAGAGTCATATCTGAATGCAAAGCATGATCTTTAAACACAAAAGTGCCTCGCAGGGATTGAATATGGAGGGAGTCAAAAAGAAAGCCAGAGGGGTAAAGAGTGAGAGAGAGTGTGAGAGAGAGAATGCCGCAAAAGGTCAGTGAGATTGTGACTGCGATAGACTAGCTCATATTGAGAATGATGGACGAGACGGACTAGACTTCACTTTTCTCTCTCAGGCGCTTCCATTCTTCTCTCTATCTCCCTCCCACCCTTTCAGCCCTATCAGTCACTTTCTTATTGTCTGGTCACATTGAGGGAGGGGGGGAGAAACAAGTGCCGTCTCTGGAGCTCACTCTGCTCTTTCCATCTTCAGTGTTGCTTTATGAGGAGGCGAGAGATGAATAGATCAGCTCATTGTTTTGGAGCCGCTTCTTGAACTCCCTGTAGTTTCCTTATAAACGAGCTATAATGGTCCTATAGCTGGCGGCTCAGCGATATTATTTCAGCTGATGGCTATTTATACCACACTGCTCTGGAGGTATTGAGGAATTTTCTGTAGCTGGAGTTCCAGCTGTAATGCTAATGCTTCATGGGTCATTGGTATAATCATTAATGTTGTGAAGACAGAAGGAGTCTCCAGTACCAGAACTAAAGCTGTAAATTTTTTAAAGCTTTCCTCTGAATGTCTTTTTTTCCCTGCGTGTCTTCTGTATCTTAACAAGTTGTACAGACGTTTCTTGTACAGAAGCACAAATGGTGTTAAACTTAATGTTAGCCTGATTTACCATTCCACGAATGACCTTGATGTGCACTGTGACACTGTCTAATTGGAACACCCAATTGTGTCCAAGTTTTGAGGGTCTAGCTGAGTTCAACAGCCCAAGAGCACAAAGCTACCACCATACACAGGTTGCTCTTCCATACCTCTAGTCCAGTTGTCACCAACCCGGTTCCTGGAGATCTACGGACTTCCTTCAAGTTTTATTTCTAACCAAATCTAACACCTCCTCTAACTGATCAAGAGACGTCCAAAGACAATGATGGGTGTGGTTAAGATTGGAGCCAAAGATAGGTCTCCAGGAACAGGGTTGTCGACCACTGCTCTAATCATTGTTGCCAACCAACCCAGTCTCTGTTTCATCTGAGAACCAAACTTTCTTACAGAAGCTTTTTTTTTAAATAGTTGAGTTAAAATGGTATTGAGACCATGGGTGAAACTGGTGTTCCTGCAGCTCACAGTTCATGCCACGATGGTACCTGGGGTGTTCCTGGCTGACCAAACCAATTTTCTGTCAGTTAAGGAAATGTTTGGGTTGTCTTCTTGGAAGATGGATTGGCAAAGTGGCTCGACCATCCAATAACCAGTACTGAACAAACTGTACAGTTTGAACTGATGAGTTTGGAATCCTGACTTTTGAAAATCTACCATTATCTTTTTTCAGATCTGCACTGAGCTCCTTGGGCTTTACCATAGTACTGAAATCCCAACATTGCTATGATGTTCATGTTTACATATGTAAACTTCTCAACACAAGTTGCTTTAACTATATGGGAACTATACACAAATAGAGCATAAGTGTATTTTAAAATTGATAAATCAAAAATTGTAATGTTTGGTATAACTGCAGTGGTGTAAGAGGAATTAAAACAGCATCACTATTTCCACACAGAATCTAAACTTTTTATTTAGGGACTTGGATGACTATAGCAGGTCTACGAGCCTAAGTTAATTTCTTCACATTTATCAAACAATCTTCTTTGTACAGATTCTATTCCACCCTGGGATCATGCTGCGGTTCGGTCCTGCTGCTTGGTGACAGACGATCCAGTTAATCTTTACTTTTTACACATTTCTAAACAGTAAAAAAAGGCGACTGCGGGGTTGTTAACTCGCAAACAGAGCATGGGTTCAGCGGAAACTCGGACAGACAGAAGCATCGACTCGAATTGTTAAGCCGCACTAAACCTTGCCGAAGGGGGAGATAGGACCGCAGCTTAGGAGTCATGGCAACAGCGCTGCCAGAAAACAGCTGTGTGTACGTGTGTGTGTGTGTGTGTGTGTGTGTGTGTGTGTGTGTGTATAGTGGCTAGACTGTAATGTAGACACTGTGGATAGGGAACGGAGCTTAAATTTGATTTTGTGAATGCTGTGAAGTCGATACAGGAGACATAAACACAAGCATTTAATAATATTATTTCCAGCGCATTAAAAATACATTTGGAAGCGTTTAAATAAAATATTAAGAAGTACCTAAAAGGCATTAAAAAAACATTACGCTGCTATTATGGGGACAAACAATTCTTTATACATAAACACACACATCTGTAATACGTATGTATGCAACAGATGAGATTGATGGTATTTACGCTGAACCAGCTGTGCGGCTAAGTAACTAGAACACAGTGGGTCAAACATTCAGCACTGTGACGTCACTCGGCAAGGACTCAGGCTGGAGGGGTTCTGCTGAATTACGACTATTTAACAAAAGGGGGAAAAACATCATTGTAGGAACCTTTGAGTTCTCATTAGTGTTTGTACCAAGACGTGTGTGTGTGTGTGTGTGTCTGTGTTGGTTCAATGCGTACATTAGACTTGTATTAGCGTGACTGCAAAAGTTTTTATAGTAATGTGTTATTTAACAACAATCACCAAACAAAATAAATCATTAAGAGAATTAAGGTTTTAACACGTAGGTTATGTTTTACATTCTGTTAAAAATCTTTGAAGATGTAAATCAAAACTTTATGGATGTTCATCACCCTACTGCTAAAAATGGATAAAAAGCACAGCGTCATTGTTTCATAATGATAAACGTAAGCAATAGCATTACTCTAGAAGCTGTGGTTGATACTAAAGAAGAATCTAAGATTAAACAAACAAAATCTCTGTATTATAAAGAAAAATAAGAATTTAAGAGATCTCATAAAAAGGATGAAAGTAGAGAAGGAGGAGGCAGGAAAGAGGGATTAATACGGCTGTCGTTTTGATTGCCACTCCTCCTTTTCCCGCCTCGGAGAAACTTGAGACGAGCATCCTGGTCCTGTCAGGACTTATTAAGTCGACATATTCATCACCAAACACACTGGTAGGCAAAACGCGACAGCTGTGAGTTAGATGAGAGGCTGGGTGGAAGTCATGTAGCTATCTACTAGAGCTAGCGGCGAAAGATCTAAAGAAGGAGCGTGACGGGTAAAAGACTGAAATGAAAGAGGGAGGAAAAAAAGTGTAGAATATTTAGAACAGATGAAACAGAAGAGCTCGTAATTCAGCTTGAACATTTCAGTTTTTACAAAGCACTGAAAATGTAACCGCATTTCAACATAGCATTAATTTAAGTTAAAACATACAATAATATATAGATTTAGGCAGTGCCTACAGGCGGAGCTCCTGATATATATCTCTACTGATAGGTGTCCGGGGCTGGTGTTGTAAGAGTAGCGCAGCTCCCTTAAAGGCTGAATCAACTTCAGCCCTGGAGGAAATAAAAAAATGAAAAAATAAATTTCACCTGCGTTCCTTTACTACAGTCTGATGCAAAAGCAGGAATGGTACATAACATCCCATCAGCGTCAATTTATTGGGTTTCCGGTGCTGGGCATGCACGGACACCGGTCTAGACATGTTCCATGCCTATAGTGCTCTGCTCAGGAGCTTCGCTATAAATATAACTTTGCTCCACCCTCTACAGTGACATGGGCATGTTCACCTCAATCCCCGCTGATAAGACTCCATATCTGAAGAGGATCATGATGTGAATCGTTATGCGAGTCACATAGCATGGGGAAGGGATTGCCCCCCTACAGTGTTAAGTCTTTCTCATTCTCAAAATGGTTAAGCCATCTGCTGCTAACAAACGAGGGGAGGTGGAGTCATGGTGCCATGACCCACAGGGTTTCAGGGGCAACAGAGAACAATGAGGCGAAGTGAAAAAGAAAAGTGATAAAGTTGCAATTAAAACCAAATTACACAAACTTGCTGCAGCTAATGAGACTAGAAAAATATTATGCTTCAACAAATAATAAATAAAGAAGATTTAATACTCAAGATCTGAAAATGAGCTATAGGGAAAGTTTGTGGTGTTTAGAATCATGGATTTCCTGATGCGTGACGGATCACGTGCTATTCTATACAATGCTGAGTAATGACAGTGGGAGCCATTTTATTTCATGTCTATAACTCATAATATTTTTTATTTTGTGATATTTGTAAAACATGACTGGTTCTGTTTCTGTTTTCAAGGAATGATGTAATGAAGGTAAAAGTAGCCATGTTGTCGCTTATTGTTGCATTTCAGGGATGGTCTCAAGCTATTTTTCCTCCGGCAAGGCCGAGCATGTGTTATAATTAACAAAGTATAATTGTGACCTTCGCCAAAGCCCAGGCTGAAGCCTTCAATCATGTCGGACAACATGATGAGAAATAGGAAGTCTGGAGTTTGGGTGGAACCTGGCATTTGGTTGGGCTCAGAATGATGAAAGCGACGATGTTTTTGGGAAAAAGAGATTATATATGTATTGATTTTAATTTAAGGCAGAGCACTGAAACACCAGCACAGCGACTATTCCGGGACTAGATGTTCAAACTACAGCTGCAGACTTTAATCTGAATTCCGTACACATTTTAAAGAAAGTTTTATCGATTCAGCTTTTTAAAAAATTATTATTAATAAATAAGGATTTTTTTTTTCTCATTAGTGAACTTTAATATCTTCTTGAATCATTTCTGTGTGCAATGATGTACACACACAGCATTTGCATCTTTGCCTCTCGCAGCTTTCTTATAACGAGAGACGAATGGACACATCAATCACTCTGACGTGCTCGTCTTCCTTTCATTAGCCATCCCAAGAGTTGTTTATTAAGCGTTATTTACTGAGACAGGCGAGCTTGCGCTTCTGAAGCAGTTCCAGGATGACTCTCCCTCTCTCTCTCACACACACACACACACACACACACACACACACACACACACACACACACACACACACACAC
>JAQMYF010000009.1:2348518-2369579 GCA_030014195.1 Neosilurus mollespiculum
TCGAGAAGAAAAGACGCAAATTAACCACCAAAGATTTGAGGGGGATTGTTTGGAAATGAAGTAGGTCTTAATATTTAGCCATGGACGTTATAAACCTTACACTAAAGCAGATGAAGCTAAAGTGTGAAAGTAAGACTTAAGCTCTGACAAGTTTTGAAAACGAGAAGCATGGATAAGGGGATTTTCCCTGAAGCATCGCAGAAAAGTAGTGAAGTTTATAAATAAATGTACTTTTTATTTGTATATTTTTTCTTAAATCTGAAGAAAAACCTTTGATATTTTAATTCATGCAAGAAAATCTTTTTATTTCTAAGCCTTTAAGACATTTATAAGGTGGCATGTTTGAGAGTAAATAAACCTTACTGAATAAAAAAATCTTTTAGGAAAAAAAGTTATGCAGTGCAATTTTTCACAAGTTTAAAAAAGTCTGATTAAAAAGGGAGAGAGAGAGAGTGAGAGAGAAAGAGAGAGATAGACAGGGAAGATGGGGGGGGTAAGAAGAGAGTGATGGAGTGTCGTTGATGCGGGATTGGCCGGCGCTGTGAGGTTTTAGTGAGATTAAACTGCGCGGCTCTTAAAACGCGTCCTCGTAATGAAATATGTCTGAGCATATAGAAATGCTTTGGCCATTAAAAGAAAAGGAAAAGAGCGAGGGAGGAAAACAAGTGCGTCAGCAAAACCGCCTGCAGTCTGTCAATACTCATCAGTTTTCATATTGCTAAATGCCTGACTCAAATAACACTGAGGTGTTCACGCGTAACTCTGTGTGTGTGTGTTCAACATGTACATGTTGATTAGTTCCCTATAACCGCAGCACTTTATATTTGCAGGTCCATATCACTCTGATACCCTATCGTTTCCATAGTAACCGTGTGTGTGTGTGTTCATTCTGGAATTATATCTATATATAGTAACTCTAATGCTTGCAATTTTAGGTCTGTGTATATGTAAATTAACGTTGACCGTGTGTGTGTGTGTGTGTGTGTGTGTTTACCTGGTCTCTGTGTTTGCCTGCCACCGATGTTGCCTTCATCCGGCACTAAAACACCCAGAAAAATACATTATAACAATACATTATAAACCAATACAAACACAAACACATTCTCACACACACACACACACACACACACACACAGCAATCACCAAACACCCCATATTCAAAATATACACATCTACATAACACAGAGAATATACACACACACATACATAACACATATAAAATACACACAGACAACACACACACACACAACAAACATGCATACACAACACACATACACAAAATACGTATACATAACACAATATACATCACACATACAACACACACATAAAACACACAGCATGCAAACAGACAATATACATAACACAAACAATAATTATTAGGGGAGTTACAAGCTTCCAAAATGCCCAAAATGGTAAATTGCAAGTCATGGGCCAACAAATGGATACTAACCTACGATCTTTAAATGAACATATCTCGGAAAGTTTTTGAACTAGAACCTTGAAATTTTGCAAGTGTTCATGTTGAAACATGTTCTATGTCTGGGTAAAGTTTCATTGAATTCTCAGATGGTCAGCTGAGAACCTCTAGGTGTGACCCTCTCCCACTCTCTCTCTCTCACACTCTCTCTGCATCTCACTCTCTTTCTCCCTCTCTTGCTCTTTCTCTCTCTCTTTCTTCCTCTCTCCTCTATTTCTCTGTCTCTTTCTCTTCTGTGTGTCAATTTTTCTCATTCTTTCAGTAAGTAGGCACATTTGTTTTTTTTTTAATTAGACAAGGCTTTGGAAGCCAAGCTTTCCTTTGTACAGCTGAGAACATCTGTCTCTCTCTCTCTCTCTCTCTCTCTCTCTCTCTCTCACACACACACACACACACACACACAACAGATGCTCAAAATTACAACAAGAAGAAACACAAAACTAATTGAAAAGCAAGTAGTCTTAGAGAGACACACACACAAATGAATAAATATATCTGTATGAGATAAACTGACTCCTACTGCAGTAGATGACAACCAGAGTTCTCTCTTTCTTTGTGTTTGTTTGTGTGTGTGTGTGTGTGTGTGTGTGTGTGTGTAGCAGCTGCTACCACAGGCACTGCACCATGGGACAAAATAATACGGTTTCATTACGCCGCAATTTCACTTAAATAATCCTTTTCATTTTTATACACTCCGTCTCTCCTCCAAAGAGACACGCCTCGAGTGAAGTGTGTGTGTGCATTCGTTCAGTTCTACTTGGGCATCCTGTTTATACTCTGGCCTCCTGGGGACAAAAAATACATTGCAGGGACAAAAATCCTGGTCCCCAGAAGGGAAAGACAGCAACAGCTACAGTAAAGGCTAATTATGAGTCTCACACTCATTTTAGCTTCAGCCCATGAGGAAATGTGTGTGTGTGTGTGTGTGCGTGCGTGTGTGTGTGTGTGTGTGTGTGTGTGAGAAAAATACCCAGAGAATGAGATTATTTTAAAAAGTGATAAATTATTTAGCTATCAAAAGTAGATAGGGCAAATCCTGCATTCTGATTGGATGGAAGGTGTCAGTCACTTACAAGACTTGCATCACAGACATTTCACGGCATCTAAACACTAATAACGGCGCACCACACTCATGTAAATATTCTACTCCTCTAACACCACTGCAGTTTGTAAACATTCATTCACTCATTCATATTCTAATAATCTTAATTAGGGTCGTGGGGAGGCTGGCACCCATCTCGGCCAACTCTGGGTGAGGGTGGGGTCCATCCTGAACAGTTCGCCAGTCCATTGCAGGGCCAGCACACATACAACCATTCACACTCACATCTACGGACAATTTGCAACAGCCAGTCAGCCTACTGTGCATGTTTTTGGACTACAGGAGGCAACCGGAGTACCCAGAGGAAACCCACACAAGCATGGGGAGAACATGCAAACTCCATACAGAAAAGCCCTAGCCCGGGAATCGAACCCGGGACCTTCTTGCTGTGAGGTGAATGTGCTAGTTTGCAAATAGTGACATTGTTTTAGTTCTCAAAGATGGTCAAGTACCAAGATCCTGTGGCCCCTCCAAGACCATCCCTCAAGGAACAGTTCAAGAAGGTGTCGTCGGAGAAAGAGGTGGAAAGACATCATCCTTGGATGAGAAGGCTTCTTGTTCAGCAATTCACTCTACGACTTGCGGTCTAGTCTAGTACCTCTACGACCCGGGTGGGTTATGGGATCAGTAACCACTCAGCTGTCTTTTTGCTATGTTTGTTACATAAAAAAGTCAGCACCTGCTAGCATTTACTTTATTACAATGGCACATACATTTTAAATTAAATTGTAATAATAATAATTACAATAACATTAATAATAATAATAATAATAACAATAATAATAGCAATAATGATAATAATAGTAATATTGATAATAATAATAATAATCATAATAATAATAATACTCTAGATATAAATTCTTAGTGTGAATGAAACATGTACCCCTATAGCAATGACGAATTTAGTTCATATTTGTCCAAAACCTGGTTTTGCTCCAAAATAGTTTTATTAATTTTAATTAATTTTAATTTTTTAATTTGCTGCTCCACAGTGTCTGTTTATCCTGGCGCTCGGCTTTTACCGATTTGTTCCCCCTAAAATCCCCCTGAAATCTACCTTTTCTTTATCTAGAATGTAACACAACTAAAAAAATTAAAAATACACAGTACTCACAACCAAGTACGCTAAAGAAATTTTTTTTGGAAAAGCAATAAGAGGAAAGGGAAAAAAATAAATGTGGTTACTACAGAAACTATAAAGTATTACAGGAACAAAAAGCTGCTGTTATAATGCATTGACACCTTCTGACCAATCGGAATAGAGAATTTGACCGCATTCAGCAGCTAGCTAATTCATTCCATTATGTAAACCAACGAACATATAAAACGCACATGACAATTTAATAATTATATAATTTCACCTGTTACCACGATTATCTTCTAGAAGATTATTAATTTTTTTTTATTATTAATTATTATTAATTTAAAAGATTAGGGTGAAGTGGTTCAATAAACCGTCCTGATGGCCTAAATACTAGTCCATTATGGTAACAGCTGAAGCACTTACATGCACGGATGTCCTATGTGAAAATAAGGAAAAATACTAATTTCAAATAAAAAAACAAAAGGGAGTAAAACTGCATTTTGGTAAGTTTATTAGATAGCCAGAAGCTCATTAACAATTCTTTATTGATGGCTATTTAAAAAAGACATCGTTATACATTTTAACGTTAAACATAATAAATACACCTTTATAAATTCAGTTACTCAGTAAAGTTGTTGAGGATGTGGAAAGACTTTCAGAAGGAAATTACATCAAACCTTCAGCCATGATTGAAATGATTCTGAGAGTACCAGCTTGTCTGGGGGTCAAAGGTCACCCCAGAAAAAGAATTTCATCATGGTTTTTTTTCCTGAGTATTTTCACCAGGTTGCAACAAATAGAAGAATTTAAGGAAGTAATGTAAGGAAATAAATAACAGAGAGAGAAGGAAGGAAGAAAGGAAGGGAAGCTGGGGGTGGGGTCATGTGCAGAAAAAAGAGTCGGCAATACATGACAGGTTGGTTGGACAGATGTGAATTATGAAGAATTTTAATGTGGATATATAATAAATATATGAATGGTGGATGGCTTTGTGACAGCCATACCCCTTTTTCCAATTTGGCTCAAAAAAGTCTGATGCGCCATTGCAGTCCAAATAGTTAACGAGAAGCAACAGCTACCATTATTAATTAACAGTTACAATTAATTCTTTTAACATTCCACATTTCCACCAGATGACTCATTGTTTTTGCTTGTCCTTTGCTGTTTTCAGGTGTATTGCCATGACAACAGCTAAAAATTTAAAAAATGCTACAGTAAAAACGCTGCCGTTATCATACGACTGCTGGATTCACTCAGGATAAAGGAACATCCCCACAAGGAATGGAATACCTGAATTAATGGGGATATTTGGCCGGTCCCCACAGAAAAAAGATCTTTTGGTTTAATAAACCAACAAACAAAACAACAAAAAGAGCCAAAATGGCTACTCAGTTTAATCTTAAAGTTGGATTTAGGAGCAGCTTAGCATTAATTAGCTGCATTAATGACGAAGGAACATGTGTGTGTATGTGTGTGTGTGTGTGTGTGTGCGCATGTGTATGTGTGTGTGTGTGTGTGTGTGTGTGTGTGTGTGTGTGTGTGTGTGTATGTGTGTGTTTTCTTACCCAGGTCCATGCTCTTGGAAGTCTTGGGCATGTAACGCTCTGGTACACTCTGTGCATGTTGAAGTCGAGGAGTTGGATGTCTTGTGTTAGAGATGAATTCTCGTTCTGGTCTGTAATGACAAAAACAAAAAACAGTTCACGGTTACTAGGCTTATGATTGGCTGGAAGTCTTAGAGACATTACATTATCATGTAATGGACCCCGAAATATAACCAATATGAATTAACATTAAATTTTTCAAATTAAGCTTTAAAGCTACCACATGTCAGTTCCTTCATTAATCTTCATCTTCTTCATCCGCTTGTTCTGGGGTCGGGTCGCGGGGGCAGCAGCCTAAGCAGTGAGGTTCAGACATCCCTCTCCCCAGCCACTTCCTCTAGCTCTTCTGGGGAGACGCCAAGGGGTTCCCAGACCAGCCGAGAGAGGTAGTCTCTCCAGCGTGTTCTGGGTCACTTCGAGGTCTCTTCCTGGTTGGACATGCCCGAAACACCACACCAGGAAGGTGTTCAGGAGGTATTCTAATTAAATCCCTGAGCCATCTCTACTGGCTCCTCTCAACACGTAGGAGCAGCGGTTCTACTCAGAGTTCCTCCCGGATGACAGAATTTCTCATCCTATCTCTAAGGAAGAGCCCAGCCACCCTGCAAAGGAAGTTCATTTCAGCCGTATCCACGATCTTGTTCTTTCGGTCACTACCCAAAGCTTGTGGTAAGGGTAAGAACGTAAATCGACTGGTAAATCGAGAGCTTTGCCTTCCGGCTCAGCTCCCTCTTTACCACGACGGACTGGTACAAGCTCCGCTTTACAGCAGAGACTGCACTGATCTGCCTGTCAATCTCCCACTCCATCCTTCCCTCACTAGTGAACAAGGCCCAAGATACATGAACTCCTCTACTAGGGACAGAACCTCATTCCAAACCCGGAGGGTGCATTACACCCTTTTCCAGCTGAAAACCATGGCCTCGGACTTGGAGGTGCTGATTTTTATCCTGGGCACTTCCCACTCGGTTGCGAATCGCTCCAGCGAGAGCTGGAGGTCCCAGCTCGATGAAGCCCAAAGGACACCATCATCCGCAAAAAGCAGAGATGAGATTCTATGGCCACTAAACCAGAACCCCTCAACACCTTGGCTGTGCCTAGGAATTCAATCCATAAAAATTATAAACAGAACTGGTGACAAAGGACAACCTTGGCAGAGTCTAACCCCCACTGGAAACGAATTTGACTGTTACCAATGCAGGCCAAGCTCTGGCTCCGGCAATACGGAGACTGAACGGCCCATAGCAACGGGTCCGATATACCATATTCCTGGATTACACCCCACAAGATAGCCCGAGGGACAAGAGAGAATGCCCTCTCCAAGTCCACAAAGCACATGTGGACTGGTTGGGCAAACTCCCATGCCCCCTCTGGGATCCTCTAGAGTGTGAAGAGCTGGTCAAGAGTGCTGCGACCAGGACGAAAACCACATTGTTCCTCCTGAATCCAAGGTTCAACCATCGGCTGGATCCTCCTCTCCAGTGCTCCTGAATAGACTTTCCTGGGTAGGCTGAGGAGTGTGATTCCACAATAGTTAGAACACACCTTCCGGTCCCCTTTTTTAAAAAGGGAAACTACCACCCTGGTTTGTCAATCCAGAGGTACAACATCCGATAACCACGCAATGTTAAAGAGACATGTCAACCAAGACAGTCCTATAACATCCAGAGCCTTGAGGTATTCAGGGCGGATCTCGTCCACCCCCAGAGCTCTCCACTCATACAGTAATCTGAGTTAGTGTATATGGAGTACTGCCCCATCCCCCCCCCCCCCCACAGGTTTTGTGTCCGTACCCATCCACTGCCTTGAGATCCCTCCTTGAATCCACCTTATCATGGTGGAGGGGTTTGCATGTCCTAATAATCCTGGGAGCTATGCTGTCAGGGGCATTATGCCCCTGGTAGGGTCACCCAAAGCACACAGGTCCTAGGTGAAGGTCCAGGCTAAACATGGCTCAGAAGATCTCTATGAGCAGGATTAATTTAAGGACACAGTTTCCCTTGCCTGGATGCGGGTTACCAGGGTCCCCCCTGGAGCCAGGCCTGTGGGAGGGGCTTGAAGACAAGCACCTGGTAGTCAGGCTTCTGCCCATGGGGTTCGGCCAGACATGGGTCCGCCCTCCCATGCACCCACCACCTGTGGGAGGGACTATAGGGGTCAGGTGCAGTGTGAGCCCGGTGTCAGGCAAAGGTGTGGGTTCTGCCAGACTGATCCTCGGCTACTGACTCTGGCTTTTGGGACATGGAATGTCACCTCTCTGGTGAGGAAGGAGCCTGAGCTAGGGGGCAAGAGGTTGAGGAATACCGACTAGGTATTGTCGAGCTTACTTCAAGACATAGCTTGGGCTCTGGAACCACCCATCTCGAAAAGGGCTGGACCTTGTTTCATTCTGGAGTTGATCATGGGGAGACAAAAGGGTAGCCTTTCTCTCTGCCTCCAGGTGGGGGGACGGGTCCTCACTGTTTGTGCTTATGCACTAAATAACAGTTCAGGATACCCACCCTTTTTGGAGTCCCTAGGGGGTGTTCTAGAGGGCGCTCCCCCTGGGAACTCTCTCGTCATCCTGGGAGACTTCAATTGTGGGCAGTGACAGTGTGACCTGGAAGGGTGTGATTGGTAGGTACAGCCTCTCTGATCTGAACCTGAATGGTGTTTTTTTTGTTGGACTTCTCTGAGCATCATGGTTTGTCCATAACGAACACCATGTATGAACATAAGGGTGTCCATAAGTGCACTTAGCACCAGAACACCTTAGCCCGCAGTTCAATGATAGACTTTGTAGTCGTGTCATCAGACTTGCGGCCGCACGTTCTGGACACTCGAGTGAAGAGAGGAGTTGAGCTGTCAACCGATCACCACCTGGTGGTGAGCTGGCTCCGATGTAGTTAGGGTCTCCTGGGAATGTTTGGCAGAGTCATCTATCAGAAGGGCCTTCAACTCACACCTCCGGCAGAGCTACAACCACATTTCAATGGAGGCCGCTGACAGAGTCCAAACAGGCCATGTTCTGTGTTTCCATTATTGAGGCGGCAGCCCGGCGCTTTGGCCGGGAGGTCATCGGTGCCTGTCATGGGGGCAACCCCCAAACCAGGTGGTGGACACCTGCAGTGAGGGGGCTGTCCAGCTGAAGAAGGAGGCCTATCGGGTCCTTTTGGCCTGTGAGACTTCCTTCATTAAAACAAAATTAAATAATGAATAAATTATGGACCTGTTTTGCACGTATCCCCATTGCGAGTTGAGGTCAGACTCCGTATCGGAAACAGCAGAAGGAACCTCGTTGTCCTCTGAGTCATCGTTGTACTCCCTGGGTCTTCCATTGGACGCTGCAAGTGGACCTGTTAAGGAAAGACCACTGATACTACAGACTCTTACAGAAAACGTATTGCAGAACATGTTACTATAGAAACAGTAACTTTATTGACAAGAGAGTTTATTAAAATATTAGCTGTGATTTGCCTCAAAGCTGGATATCTGTGTCATATACACCCTCTTACAATGTCAGGGCACATCACAACATCGGTGCCACTGGATATCTGACCTAGTATGTCTTGTAAATCCGCCTAGCTATTAAGAAATTAGCTGAGTGTGCTAAGCTTGTTGAGGATGACAAAAATAATTTTTTATTGTATTTTTATTCAGATTAGCAACAACAACATTTACAAATATAATATCAATCCAAAAAAGTGTTATCTTTGATGGACAAGGAATACTAATAGAAAAACAACGTTTGGAAGGAAAAACAGTAACACCGAGGCTTTCTGTTGGCACAGCGTGGTGTGTCACAGCACTGTACTGGAGGATGTGAGAAGAGTAGATGAACAGAGAGAGAATTTAAAACAGTTTGTTATCCATCTGCACAATAGCACCGTATGCAAATATAGCCCACTTAGAATCCATTTCATTAGCCTAATGATTTCAAGGTCAGACCTCACAGCATGAAAGTAGACGAGAAAATGTAACGCTAATACTGCCTTTCATGCTTTTTTTCTTTTCTTTTTTATCCTCCTCTTAGCAAGGTGGCTGCGCAGCTTGGATTCATTATAATGCTTACTGTTTATTAATGGCTAGGATAAGACTCGTGTGTGGGGGGGTGGGGTGTCTGTGTATATATGTATATATACACATGTTGTAAGGATTATAAGCAGAATATTTGCACTACAGCTAGCTGCTAATTCATGGTCAGGACTAACAGAAGAAGAAAGTGTGCAGGTACCTGGAGCGCGTTCATAGATGCTGTTGATGAACATGGGCGGCTGAGCGACACCGTTGCTTTGGTTACACAGAGCTGGAGAACTCTCTCTGCTCTGACCCGAACCTCCATACTGTCGGCCCCCCTAAAAATATTAATTTAATTATTTACTTTTCCATCCATTGACTTTCACTATTCCTCTATTCATCCAACCATCGATCTGTCCATCTAACTATCCCTTTATCTGTGTAGGAAAATTTCATGGACATCCCTCCACCTTTCCATCCATCTGCTAAAACCTCATCAATCCATTTATTCCTCCATCTATCCATTTTCAAGATTCATCCATCCATTCACAAATCCATCATTTCAGCTCCATCTATCCATCCATCCAAAATCTATCTACTCATCCAACTTTTCACTTCCTCCGTCCATTTATTCATTATTCGTAATCATTCATCCATCCTCCTTTTTTCATTCATCCAACCTCCTTTACCTATTCATCTTTCTTTTCTCATGTATCCATTTCTCTTTTTCCATACATTTATTCATTTTTACCCATTCATTCATCCTCCCATCCCATCCATCCATCCATCCTCCCTTTCCCACTTATCCATTGACCATCCCTCTCCTATTATTCTATTTGTCTATATACATTCATCCATCCTTATTTTTCATTTATCCATTCTCCTTTTCTCATGCACCCATCTTTTATCTTTCTCCCCATTTATCAGTCCTCCTTTCCTTATAAATTCATCCTCGTAATCCTATCCATCCATCATCCTTTTCCCATCCATTCTTCCTTTCCCATCCATCCTCTTTTTTATCCATCCAACAGCCTTTATTATTTATCTATCTATATATACAAATAAATTCATCTATTTTTTTTTTTTATCTTGAACTCAATATAGTTTACTTATTGCCCAGCCATCCATCCACTGATCTTTATCCTTTTGTCCACTACCAAAAATCCTCTTTTCCTTTCCCAATTCAATTGCTCTACCCATTCAAACACTCATTTATCCCTGTTTTACATGCATTTATCCATTTTGTTCTTTTTCTTTTTCCCGATCTACCTACCCAGTACACATCTATCCATTCATCTTTATCTTTCTATCCATCATGATTTTCTTGCATCCATTAATCACCATCCAACACTCATGCAGTTTATTCCTCCTATCCATTCACTTGATCTATCTATCCATCCAAACAAATAATAAACTATATACATCATACTATTTTCTTTTCATCTCCATATTTAATTCTTTTTAAGTCTGTCCATCTTAAAACTTAAGCCAATCTCTAAAGAATGAAACTTAATTTCATTTTAACTCAGTTACTTGTAAATACAGAGTGAGAAAAGAACAGAACATTTCTGGAAGGAGAATCCAGACTCATGTAGCAGCTAAATATATCAACCCTGCCATCACATTGATGGCTAATTTATACTAAATTCCCACCTTCATTTTTAACAACCAGGCACTGACTACTGGAAGATGAAGGGAAATGATGGGAAAATGGAGAAAATGACGGAAAGTATTCGATCTGGTTCCAGTTATATCCCAGTTGAAAGCAGTTTGTCAAACAGCGCATGCTGCGTGCCGGTGATTCACTGATGTCGTGGAGCTGTCAGGAACAGGACATACTGCAAAAGAGCTCCAGTACTTTTATACAGCACCAGCTCTATCATATCATACTGCTACAACTACTACGACTACTACTACATGCACTGGTTGTTCGCTGTCTCTCATACGGAGCCAGACATACGGACATCACGTCACCGTATCAAAGTCGCCTTGAACGCTCAGGCACATGGATAAGCGAGACAGCAAAAAGCGATGATTCTCAGGTGGGGGGAGATCATTAGTGCCGATGACGGCTCTTTACACATGTCATGCTTTTCATATCTTGCTCTCTAGTGTGTGACAGCGAGGGGGGAAAAAGAGAGAGAGACACAGAGACAGAGAGAGAGAGAGAGAGAGAGAGAGAGAGAGAGAGAGAGAAAGGAACAGAAGCTTTACTATGGAGAGCTACAGATGTGGTGGTTGCTCATTCCTGTCCTGTCTTAGGCGTTTGCTCTGATCAGTGTGCTGATGGAAGGGAGGGATCATGCCGTTCATTTTCTTTATTTCTCCCACACAGGGATGCGTTGAAGTTGACGGGATGCGGAAGGCAATCAGGATAACTGCTTGGCTATAATATTTGTGCAGTACCATGTACATGTATTATATACCCGTCACTTCATCCCTCCATCAACCATTCTCCTCCAAGTAATAATGATTATTCCAGAGGAGCGCTACTAGTACTCAGACAGGCCCTTCTGGTGCCCTCAAAAGGTTTGTATCTTAATCAGACTATTGTAGCAAAGCACAAAGAACCAACAAAAGAAGAGAGCCCAGACCGTGCCTTCCTGGACCTTGGAGCAGGAGTAGGGGTGACGTGAGGTTAGATTCCCTCAGGCCTGCCCCAGGCATGCTTTCATTAAATCTCCGAGGCTGCCTTTTATCCAAACAACCCGTGGTGTAATCGGATTAACTGTTTGAGAACCATTGAGAGAACAAGGTTAGGTTTGAGACAGAGTTGCGATGTAACCAACTCAGTATGTTGGGGTGGGTGGTTTATGAATTTGTTGCTTTCGCTTTCATTAAACACAAGCCGTGAATGAAATTCCAATGAGACAGAGGGCGTGTCATCAGGTTCGCTTCACAGAACCTCTCTAGCGCATCTCAATTCCTATTCATTCCCTTATTGCGCCACTTTCTCGCCCATGAATAATGGCATATTGATCAGCCTGCTTGCATGCGATTATTAGCAAATGCATCACAGCCGACACGTCACCTATTATCAATCTATCTCAAGGTAGATGGGGCGGGTGATAGGCTAATGCCCTGTTGTGGTGCTCGTTTCTTTCTAGATTAAGTCAGATTCCTGAACTTAAAGTGGAGTCAAATAAGCATTTGTTTCCACTGGACACAAATTAAATGCTAGGTTTTATTTGATGGGGAAAAAATGGAGAGTTTTTGGGTTACAGCTTATAGCTACAGGTACTCTTGCTAAAAATGAAAGGGGGCAGGTATTAATATAGGATTAGCAATGTTCCAGAGTGTTTTTCTTGGCTCATCTGTGTATGATATGGTCTATGTTTAAGGCCATAATGGCTTTTTCTTCAAAGGCTGAATGAAAATTGCATACACAAACTGTCAGTGTTGAGAATCAACTAGTCTTATGGAAGCCAGACCAATTTAGCTTGGTTTGGGGATGAATAGAAAAACAGATTATCCAAAACATTGTTGTTGTTTTGTTTTTTCTTCCAAGTATGGGCATATGGCTAACATCTCCCCTAGAGTTTTGACAGAAGCATCTTAAAATAAAGAAAATAACCAATGGTGGTGAACATGCACCAGATATTCAGAAGAGAATGGACTTCATGGTCCTTATGTGCAAGCTGACACATGTCTTAACTTACCGACTCGACAAACACAGAGCTTTTTAAATTGCAGACATCTGGTCTGGGGCTAATGTCAAAAATCCAGATTGTGTATTAGGAGTTTCGACATATCCGACTTGGCAACTGGGAACAACAGCGTGAGAAGAACTGGGCTGGAACTGATGAACAGTTGCAGACTGGCCTGTTAAGTGGGATTTTGCGATCAGGGAAGGGCTGCGTTTGAGATGGAAAAGTAAACAAGTTCAAATTGAACCGGCCCACCTGTCACTAGGATATACTAGAACTGAAATGATTAAAACACAATTAACAAGGAATTCACTGTCTATTGCTCAAGGAATTCATCAGGAAAACTTGAAAAATAGTATTAGAAATCCCAAACACTGTATAAAGTCACCTGGAGAGAATCAGGGAAAAGGAAAGAAGGAAAGTGCAAGAAATGAGCATGCAGAGATTACAGAATCTTTATTAGACAAGCAGAAATTGGTACAAAGAGGAAGTACAGCAAAGTGTTTAAGTGTAGGGAAAATAGCACAAACAGGCTTTATATGAAATTAATTGTGCAATATATAAAGTAAGAGTACAGAAAGAGAATGCAAAATAAGAAAAAATGGAAAACAGAGAAAATGTTCTATGCATGCTTCATGAAAAGTTCAAAAAGGGTTTAAAATATACAGTACACATCTCAGTTTTTCCACACTAAACTGTACGTGTGACTTTGCAACAAAGTAGTGGAAAAATAAGCCCTCACATTAATTTAAGGACCTGATGGGTTTTAACCTGCATTGCAGGGACCTGATATACAAAGAGTATATATAGATTGACACTTAATAGGCTTTTAGATATACCTTCTCAAAGTGTCTGAACCTGCATTATGGGGACCATACCCTGTGAAAAAACAGTGTGACTACATTAACAGAAAACCAGAACTCGAATTAACAGAAACTCATCTACAATGTGGGGCCGAGATATATAGAGACTTCCAAAGATTTTCTACCTGCAGTGTGAGGACCTGACAAAGAAATCTGAAAAGGTTTAACCTGATATATAAAGAGGGGCTCTTTGTATATCAGGTTAAACCTTTTGAGATTTCTTTGGAACATATTTGGAATTGCACAGTGACAAAATACAGGATAGATACCTCAAACTTTCTTGTGCATGTAGGGACCCTTATGAGGATCTGATTTACATGGTGTGAATTGTGGAGTTTTCACCCACAAATTTTAGTTGGGCAAAACAGCGGTATAGTGGTTAAAACGCCCGCCTCATAGCAAGAAGGTCCTGGATTCGAGTACTGGACTGAGTACTCCAGTTTCTCCCACAGTCCAAAGACATGCACATTTGGCTAATTGGGTGTTCTAAAATGACCATAGGTGTGGATGTGTGAATGGTTGTGTGTGTGTGTGTAGGTGTGTGTGGGTGTGTTGGCCCTGCAACAGTCTGACGAGCTGAGACCATACTAGAATTAAGCAGTTCAGCAAACGAGTGAGTAATGAGTAGTTTGTAGTTAAATTAAAAGGTATTCAGAAGCCACCTGAGAACCTGTAGTGGCCATAATGATGGAAGCGATGAACAAGTCGCCAGGGTTCAGGCACTGAAGTCCTGCGATGTTGAAAAGAGTAACCTGAATGCAGTGGGGCTCGGGGATGGGGATTGGCAAATGGGACTGGGGGTACCTGGGCAGGGGATGGATCCAAAGCTCGGAGGATAACCAATTGGATGGTTCCTCGCTGGCTTCCTTCCAAGGACATAGTACGTCTCAGGGTCTCCATGGCATCATTGTTGGATCGGCCGAGAAGGGATTCTCCATTGACAGCCACAAGTTGGTCATTCACCTGCAGGCGCCCGTCCTGGTTGAAAAAAGAGGTGAGATCAGTGGAAACATACATTTTGCCGATCAACAAGCAAAGATGACATATTTAATGCTTTGTTATTTATCAGGACCGTACAATACCAACCACCAGAAACGGGTGAAAAGCATTCCGGTCTATTCACATGAACCTGAACAACCAAAGGTGACATCTGCTGAATATCATTGCACATACATTGATATTCAGATTAGCGCACACACTTGAAAGATAAATGCATTCATACTTTCTACTCTGATTCAGCAGACCGCACACTCCTATGTGAAAAGACAGGAATGGAGTGAATTGGATTAGGACGCACAGCTGCACTTCTTGAAATAGAACTCTGACAAGGAGGTGGAGCTGAGCACAAAAGAGATTAGCAACTAAGAGCCACCAGAGCTGTTAAAGACCTCACTTATTGTCTGAGATTCATTTTTTCTGCTCGTGAGTGACCTTAAGGTTGGGTCACTAACCAGTGACCATTGGTGCTGACCTCTATGAAGATGCCTTTAATAGAGAGACGAACACACACAGGGACGTAGAGAGCGTTTCAACGAGAGCTGTTCTCCCAGGAGTAGTCTCTGGAGATGGTGCCATTTTGCTGAACGGCTCTTGGCAGTTTCAGCTAATCAGTCCAGCTTTTGAAACTTTAATTAGGATTAAGAGGCTGATACCAATTGTGTTTTTTTCCCCCATGGTAATCAGTGCAAGCGGCTGTAGTAGAGTTCTATGCCGTGCTACGCGTAATACACAAATGTGATTTTCAGTATTCCTGTAAATTTATTGTGACTGGTTTGAGCAGGCCAAATGGTTCAAATAATCATTCCTTACTGGGGTGTGTAGAAAGCATATTCACCAAAACTGGTTGGATAAAGATTGGCAACCATTGCCTGGTCTTCATATACCTTCCCCTACATGATTTACGCACTGCGCTGCTGCCCCAGGATTGGTGGACTGGATAATTGCATGGAAGTGCAGGTGTGGCAAGTGAAAGAAGACATTTGGTGAGGCTCTCGAGTGGTGCATAGTCAGGGTGCAGCTATCAACCTAGAGATCGCTGGCTTAAATGCGGGTTGATGGCACAGCCATCTGCAGCTAGTAGGTCACGGGAGCTAATTTGTCAAGAACTCACAAGAGGGAGTATGGCATATGCTCACCTCCCTGTCACTTACAGAGATACCCAGGCAACCATAGGTGTCTATAAGCTCACAAAGAGGTGGATGGGGTGGATAGTGTTAGGCACATGTGCAGCAGTTAGTAAAGATGCGGGTGGCAGCATCATGGAGTGTGTCACGGAGGGGGCATGTGCTTGCTTACGCCCCTACCTGGTTGTTGGTGGTCGTGTGAGTGGGATGCAATACTTGACAGGTGGGAATTGGCTACGACTTATATTAGGGGAAGGCAAACAGGGAACATTTCCTTAATACAAAAGTTCGCATGCTTTTTGACAATAACCAAACACAGATATTGAGACCTTTGCTCTTGACATCAAAGGGGATAAATATAACTTGCCTTGAAAGCAGCTCCTCCGTGAATGATGGACTTGATGAAGATGCCCAAGTCCTCACCCGTCTCTCTGGACTTGTTGCCCTTCAGACTCATGCCGAGTCCGGCTGATCCAGAATCGTTCACAGGAATCTCATACATCAGATACTCCCGGCCATCGTCAGACAGGTTCAGCCCAGACAGCTCTCCTTTCTAACAGACAAAAATGAATAATCGTTGTTAACATTAAAATAAAGAATGAAAAATGAACTGGATTTGCTTTTCTGAAGCCGGGCAGCGTTTTAGGATAAGAACTCATTAAATAAGAGCTATAGGTAAGATTTGCAAAAGGACACAGTGACTAGGAAAAGAAGGATAAATGTATGAAGAGAGATGAGATGAGAGAGTGAAAAGGGTAAAAGTAGTGGTGATTTGGGGGGGGGGGTACGCCATTTGAACATGAAAGGAAGAAGATTGTGAGAGTGTGCCATTTCAAAACGGTAAGATAACCTTTTTAAGAGCCTTACTGAGAAAGAAGGTGGGGGTGTAGGAAGTGTGTGAGTGTTTAAATCCATCTCACTTTTAATCTTTATTTCTATTCTTTGGGTTCTTGATATCGGGTTGCAAAATGTGAGCAGTAAAGGAGAAATTCTTGAGATGTTGAAACATCAGAAAATTGTAAGCGCTGGATTACTGCATGCTTTGTATATTACAGATTCATTTTATTTCAAATATCTGATACCCTGACTACAAATTATAGTGTCTTGATGTTATGCAATTTTAATTCATTTGCCCAAATGCTGACTCCCACTAGGAGCCAACTCAGGGTGAAGGCAGGGTACACCCTGAACAGTTGGCCAGTCCATCTCAATTATTACTCACACCTAGGGGTAATATGGAACAGCCAATTAGGCAAATGTGAATGTCTTTGGATTGTGGGAGGAAACAGTAGTACCCGAAGGAAGCCCAAGCAACATGCAAACTCCACACAGAAACACCCTGGGACTCAAACCCAGGACCTTCTTGATATGAGGCAGACGTGAATAGTGATTATGTACAACTCATCAGCGCAAGAACATCTGAAAGGAAAAAGAACAAAGACTGTCAAACTGAGAGCCTGAATGAACAGAATTAGAAGCAAAGATGATGATGCCCTGAGGCACTCCTCGAGAGGCTACAACAAGCACATACACACACACAAACACAAAATGCTTTGATCTCTCGGAGACTTCAAATCAGACTAATATTTGTTCTTCTGAAAAAAATAAAAAAGAGAAATAACTTGTGTTCAGATCAATGCTTCCAGTGGAGAGCACAAAAACTGCTCCCCCGAGGGCCAACGTTCTGAGTGACAGACTCACAATGATCCATTTGGTGCATGTAACCTTCCATTAAAAAATAGGAAGAGCAAATCAGTGAACACGAGTCCACTCAATAGGTCAGCGGCGTCACAGAACGTATCCTGGGGTGTGTGGATTATTAGGATGAAAGTTTAGGACACAGAAACTAGTAAATAGCCACACACCCTGAAGTATCCTTCCTGTAGGCCATGTGTGTGGTGACCTCTGCACCCATCAATTCAAAAACGTGACTGCACTCAGAGGTTGAAGTCACCACGACCTCGCAGCGGTCTTGCTGTCAGTGCTACGGAATAGTATAAAGCACAGAGTGTTGCACAGGCATTCAGATTCTTTCAACGTCGATAATCAGATATTATACACCTTAGTTTACCAACCTGAGGCTTTTTGATGTCTTTTCCAGCCAAGCTACTCTTGGGTTTATTTTGAGTAGGTGGGGTTGTGGTGAGGTGCATTTCATACGCTATTGGATGTCAGGTAAGTCTTATAAGCATTAACATAATTGATTAAAACACTTGGGAACAAGATTGTTGATTTTCTATTCCCTTCCCAGCATGCCGTTTACCTGTTGATACCACAGTTCCTTACCTATAATAAACACACAACTTATCATGGTTTAGTGGGCCAGTGGTGTAGTAGTTAGGGTGCTGGGCTCATGATAGAGAGGTTTTGGGTCCGAATCTCATTAGACCCCCATCATGCTTTGACCCCTGTGCAAGATCTTAACCAAAAGTGTACCTTTGTGCACCCAGCAGTATAAATGGGTACCAGTAAAAATACTGGGAAGGTAACTTGCAGTAGACTAGCGTCCCATCCAGGAGGAGTAGAAATCCTAGTCACTTCATGCTACAGAAACCAGGAAAGCTCCAGCTGAGATGAGCCACTAGGGTACACCCTGAACAGTTTGTCCATTGCAAGGCCAGCACAGAAATACAACCATTGACTCTCACACTTGGGGTCAATCCAGAATATCTGATCAGCCTAATGTGCATGTCTTTGGACTGTACAAGGAAACCCACTCAAGCACGAGGAGAACACGCAAACTCCACAAATAGATCATCGCCAACCATGAGGTTGCTTGTGAGTGCTTTTGCCTCAACCGTGAGGCAAAAGCACTACGCCACCATGTCGCCATTCGATTCCAATTTTCATTAAAGAACACACAACTTTTTTGTGTTTCATTCATTCATAATTGGCAACAACCACAAACCATGAAATGATTGATGCTATGGAAACTGCATGACAACACAAGCTCATACAGTTAAGGTTCAAGCCCCGGCACTGGAGAATCCATGACCATGATAATTACACAACCATCTGCTTAAAGAAAACTTCACTGCATCAACGATCCATGGGGTGTCCACTGTACAAGCAAACAAGCCATTATTATAGAAAAGATGACACCGGAAGTGAACCAGTCACTTCTGACCAATAAGGATGGAGGAACTACTATCGAAATCTTTAGCACTGATGGAAACACTTCTTTTTGTAGCTTGCTGTTTGGGTGTAATTGTGTTTTTTGGGGTTTTTTTTTCAGGAAATCCAGCTACTATTATCTCAGGGTCTCTTCAGACTGGAGAGCACAAGGCTCACAAACAGTGCCATAAGTCTGTCAGCAAGCCCATGAGACCTACAAACCTCGTTTCAATTAAGCCGCCGTTTCCGGTCCGAGTCCAAAGCAGGATGGACGAAGCTAGTCTGTGAGGCTTCCTGCCCACAGGTCTATGACATTCCATAAGGCTACAAGGCCTTTTGATGGACAAAGGATGCGCTCTTAGCAATGTGAGTAATGATTAACATGCCCAAAGGGGCAGGAAGTAAAAAAAGAGAGAGACAAAGAAACAGAGAGAGAGGGAGAGAGAGAAAGGGAAGGGGAGAAAGAGAAAGGGAGAGAGAGAGGTCTTTCTGTTCAGTTGTGATCAGAATCATGGATTGGAAAATAATGAAACCATATCGGCTGTTGATTTAGATGTTTAGAGATCTTGGAGGCAGTGTCTCGAGGGTGTCATTTTTAATGAGGCATCGCGCACACACACACACAAAATGCAGAGCAGATGGTATGACAGAAAAAAAGGCTACATGTCTACACAGTCATTAAATCTTTTTATAGTGATTCACATTGTGAAAAAAAAACCCTCCACGTCTGCGATTTTTTTCCTCTTGCACACCGTTTTGAGTTTTTTAGCTACGGTTTGTCTCGAATCAGAGCGAGGTGGAAAAAAAAATAATAATAAATCACAGGATCGCTTTGCTTGAACGTGGATTTTCACGCTATTTCAGCAAGCAAGCATATGTGGGTTTTTTTGTGCAAGCCCGAAAATTGATAAAGGACCCTGTAGTTCCGGTGTGTGTGTGTGTGTGTGTGTATGTGAGTGTGTGAGACAGAGAGACTTTGAAGTGGCAGCTGTTCCTTTCTAACAGACCTTCAATGGAGCAGCGCTCTTCAGTCAATCACACAGCAGCCTGGAACAGAAATAAACTGCACACTGCAATTTAGTAGGACTTGTGCGAGCGCTGCTGTCACTGTGAGCAGTATTACACACACTCACAGCGCTACACAAAACACACACTCGCAGTGTTACACGCACAGTGCTACACAAAACACACACTCATAGTGCTACACATTACAGACACTCACAGTGCCACACACACTCACAGTGATACACATTACGCACACTCACAGTGTAACGCATTGCACACACAGCGCTACACATTACACACACTCACAGTGCTACACACACTCACACCACTACACATTACACGCACTCACAGTGCTACACACACTCACAGTGCTACACGTTACACACACTCGCGGCACAACACATTTAACACACTTGCAGTGTTACATACAGTCACGGTGCTATACCCACTTAAAATGCTATGCACACTCACAGCGATACATATTACACACTCACAGTGCTAAACATTACACACACTTGCGTGTGTATGAATAATCGTTATTATTATTTTTATTATTATAGTACAACAACCACCCACAACACTACACATTATACACACTCGCAGTGCTACACATTACACACACACTCAGTGCGACACATTACACCCACTCACAGAACTACACACACTCGCTGTGCTACACATTACACACACACACTCACAGTGCTACACATTACACCCACTCACAGAACTACACACACTCGCTGTGCTACATATTACACAAACTCACAGTGCTGCACCCACTCACAGTGCTACACGTTAAACCCACTCACAGTGCTACACATTACACACACCCATTGTTAGATCCACTCGCTGTGTTACACATTTCACACACTCACAGTGCTACACATTACACACATTGGCAGTGCTACACATCATAAACTTGCAGTGCTTCACACACTCACAGCACTACACATTACACACAATCACAGCGCTACACATTACACACACTCGCAGTGCTACACATTACACACACTCGCAGCTCTACACATTAAACACATTCATAGTGC
>JAQMYF010000009.1:2374290-2388722 GCA_030014195.1 Neosilurus mollespiculum
GTAATGTGTATTAGTGTGTAGTATCGTGTGTATTGTGTAGTACTATGTGATGTATATTAGTGTGTAGTATCTAGTGTGCATTGTGTAGTATTTTGTAATGTGAATTAATGTATAGCATCTAGTGTGTATTGTGTATTATGTAATGTGTATTAGTGTGTAGTATCGTGTGTATTGTGTAGTACTATGTGATGTATATTAGTGTGTAGTATCTAGTGTAAATTGTGTAGTATTTTGTAATGTGTATCAGTGTGTAGTATCTAGTTTGTATTGAGTAGTATTTTGAAATGTGTATTAGTGTATAGTATCTAGTGTGTATTGTGCAGTAATATGTAATGTGTATTAGTGTGTAGTATGTAGTGTGTATTGTGTAGTATTTTGTAATGTGTATCAGTGTGTAGTATCTAGTGTGTATTGTGTAGTACTTTGTAATATGTATTAGTGTTTAGTATCTAGTGTGTATTGTGTAGCATTACGTAATGTATATTAGTGTAGTATCTACTGTGTATTGTGTAGTATTTTGTAATGTGTATTAGTGTGTAGTATGTAATGTGTATTGTGTAGTATTATGTAATATGTTTTAGTGTGTAGTATGTAGTGTGTATTGCGTAGTGTTATGTATATAACGTGCAGTATTATTTAACATGTATTATGTCATATGTAATATGAAGCATATTAGAATATAATATTATGCAGTGTTATGTAGTTAATAGTAATAGTGTATGATGTAGTTAGCAGTATGTAAAATCTAGTGTGCGGAGTGTGTTACATTATCACACAGACACAGGTTTATTAGCATGGTAGACACGTGGAAGACAGGAAGTAATGCAGGTGAGCAGTGAGATTAGCGTGTCTGTAAGCGTTTTTATTAGCGACACCGAGTGTTTGATGTGCTGACAGCGTGGTGTAAATGAACTGCAGATAGACACAGAAACAATGACGGGATGGAGCGCCCGCTTCCTGAGCTGAGGGACAGAGAAATGGAGGCACAGAGGAGTGAAGTGAAAGGTGGAGGGGGGAATACACAGTGACATGGGGCACTCTCTTTGACAGCTTGGAAAGGTGGAGCACCAGAGCACCCTGCCACTTCCTGTTAAACAGCTGGCCGTGCATGGGGACTTCCTGCCAGACACTGAACCAACAGACAGAGGTCACGGGGTGTTGTGTGCATGTGTGTGTGTGTGTCCAAGATGTACTGATTTATGAGGATGTCATCAGCTTCAGGAGTAGAAAGTGGTAGAAAAGAGAGAGAGAGAGACAGAGAAACACACAGTGTGAGTGAGAGAGAAAGCGACAGATAGAGAGAGAGAGAGACTGACCAATTCCCGAGGTAAGAAGGGATCGTCTTGTCGGGACACCAATAGCGAAATGGTCTCTCCTTGCTTGGTGCTACGTAACATCGCCACCAGTTCCTCCTGTCTGTAACCGCTGATGTCCACTCCGTTTACCTATACACACAAATTATATTAAAAAAACATATATATATAAAACTAAAGAAAAGAAAAACAGAAGGAAGATAAGAATGATGGAAGAAAGAATAGAAGGATATGAGAACAGAAGGAAATAAGAACGAAGGAAGGATAGAAGGAAAGGAGATCAGAAGGAAGACAAGAATGATGAAGGAAGGATAGAAGGAAAGGAGAACAGAAGAAAGATGAGAATGATGGAAGGATAGAAGGATATGAGAACAGAAGGAAGACAAGAATGATGAAAGGAAGGATAGAAGGAAAGGAAAACAAGAAAGATAATGATGAAAGGAAGGATAGAAGAATATGAGAACAGAAGGAAGATAAGAATGATGGAAGAAAAGATAGAAGGATAGGAGAACCGAAGAAAGGAAGGACTGATGGAATGATAGAAGGATAGGAGAACAGAAGGAAGGAAGGAATGAAGGAAGGACAGAAGGATAGGGGAACAGATGTGAGATAAGAATGATGGAAGGATAGAAGGATATGAGAGCAGAAGGAGGATAAGAATGATGGAAGGAAGAATAGAAGGAAGTAAGGAACGAAGGAAGGATAGAGGAACAAAAGGAATATAACAGTGATGGACAGATAGTAGAACAGAAGTGAGATAAGAATGATGGAAGGATAAAAGGATGAGAGAGCAGAAGGAGGATAAGAATGATGGAAGGAAGAATAGAAAGACAGGAGAACAGAAGAAAGGAGTGATGGTAAGAAGAATGTAAACACACCTCTAGGATGCGGTCCCCAGATTGCAGGCGCCCGTCTCTGACCGCAGCACCGCGGGGAAGGATGCTCTTTACCAGGATGGGACCAGGCCCATGTACGGTCGAGTCTCTGGTCACCACCGTGAAACCGAGACCGTCCGGACCTGCAAGACACAATGTCATACACAACGTAGCACAAAACAATACACATCATCACACAACATAACACAACATAAACAATATACATCTTCACACAACATAAGATACGTCACACAAACTAGACACACAACACAAAACAATACACATCATAACACACAACACACAACATAATACAGAACACTAAACAATACACAACACCACACAACATAAACAGCACAAAACACACATCACACAACATAAAACACAACAAAACAATACACAACATACAACATAAACAATGCAAAACATCACACAACACAAAACGATACACAACCTCCCAACATGTACAGAGAGCGCCTGAATTGAGATGTCCGAACTCTGAATGATGTCATTTGCGTTTGGCGGTAAAAACTCAGACCAAAACATTCTATATTTAACAACACGAGTTTATTAATCACCACCTCCACACACACACACACACACACACACACACAATAATATCTGAATAACTTCCTGTTAGTGACCTGAGTAGCTATTTTCATTCAGATTTCTGAGCTGAGGAAGTGTTTAGTTTTTCCGAGTTGAGATCTTAAGTGGAACGCAGGATTGTAATATTTACATTACAGGAAGTGAAAGACTGAGTAAAATGTAAATAGTTTTAAAGGAGAGAAATCTGAGAGAAATGAGGTGGAGCGCAGAAGCCCTCGGCGATTCGAGAATACGAGCGCATCGGCGCTCAGCTCCCCTCAAACGCTGTCTAATAAACCTTTCCTGATGAGGATTAAACGGGTCTGCGCTTTAATTTCACACGCCAGCACATCACAGAGAGAGGGACAGACGATGGAGGGAGAGAGAGAGGATGAGGAGGAGGAGAGAGAGAGAGAGAGACGAAGGGAAAGGCAGAAGTACAGGGATAAGTCTCCATGACTCCGCCCACCTCACATATGTGATTAGTGAAACTCTCTCTCTCTACCACATGCAGTCATGACTGAAAGATGTTAGAGGATAGAAAGAGCTCCAGCATACTAAAGATGGCGAATGATGAAATCCCATCTCCCAACAGAGCACCTGACTGACTTTCATTAAAGTTTAACACCTGCAGCAGCTGTCAATCACAGGAGACAGGGGTTGGGGGGGGGAGATAGAGAGAGACAGAAAGAGAGAGAAGGAGAGATCAAAAAGGAAAGAGGAGAGGAGAGGTAAAAGAAAACTCAAAATAAACAAAGGACAAAGAGAACAAAAGAAAAGAGGAATAAAAACATAATGAAGAGAAAAAGGGGGAAAACAAAAAAGAGGAGAAATCAGAACAGAAATAAACAAGAGAGGTATGAAGAGATCAAACACAACAAAGACACACACATGCGAGAACAAAAACATTAACAAGCTGAGAAGAAAATAAACAGAACAGAGAAAAAGTTAGACAGACAGAGAGAGATAGACATGTGGGCAGAAAGAAAGAGAGACAGATGGAAAGAGACACAAATGGACAGAGAAAGAGACAGAGGGCAAGAGAGAGGAAGGCAGACTGTGAGAGAGAGACAAACTAACAGAGAGATAGAGACAGAAATAGAGATAGATGGGGAGGGAGAGAAAGAGAGAGAGAGAGAGAGAGAGAGAGACTGACATACAGAGGGAAAACCATACAGACAGAGAAGAGACACACACACAACGTTTACAGCATTTGGCACACACACGCACATACACACTACAAACTACACACACAACACTCTATACACACACACCCCCTCCACCCACACACTACACAACACTCTATACACATAATCACACACCCTCTACACCCACACACTACACTCTACACACATACCACAACACCCTATATACACACACACACACACACACACACACACACACACACACACACACACACACTAGACTCTACACACACACACACACACACAACATTCTACACACCTTTTGTTAAATTGACCAGCTTTTTGCCAGCTTTCTTATTAGCGTTTGCTAGTGCTAGAAGGGTGGGGTTCACTGTGGAGGCGGGACTTTCGCTACGACTCTTGGGTGTGGGCGAGGCTGGGACGGATGGAGATGGGGTCTGCTCACGACGGTCCACTACAACAGGGCTGCGTCTCATGGCAGGTTCCTCTCTCAGAGGCGGGGTAAAAGAGAAAGAGGAGGAGGAAGGGGAGGGGTCAGAGGGTTTTATATCGGCTTTCCGAAGGAGGAAGGGACTCTTGGGTTTGGGGATGCCGGCGTGGGCGGAGTCAATGCTGCTGAATATCTGGCCGATGAGGCTCTTCTCGTACTGCTGCTTGTTGGACTTGGGTAGGACCTCCAAGCGCACAACAGAGGATGCCATTGCCTGACGAAACATCTCCTGAGACCTGCAACAACAGAGTCAGAATTACGCCCTCGGAGTGGAGAGAAGAGGGCATAAGAGGAGGATAGGAAAGAAATTTTAGCGCTCATCATGATGATGATGATGACGACGACAGCACTAAAAACAAGATAAAGAGTGAGATGTGAAGTGGGAACCTGAGGTGCTGTGCGAACATGGAGAAGACCACAAGCCATGAACAACAGATTGGAGCGAGAGTGATGAGAGAGTAATGAGAGTGTGATGAGAGAGTAATGAGAGTGTGATGAGAGAGTGATGAGAGAGTGATGAGAGAGTGATGAGAGAGTGTGATGAGAGAGTGTGATAAGAGAGTGTGATGAGAGAGTGTGATGAGAGAGCGTGATGAGAGAGCGTGATGAGAGAGTCATGACAAAGCAGTGATGAAGCTGAAAGTTCATACTGAGCGAATGACGTGTCTATGAGCTCGGTGTCATTGATCTGTACAATGCACTCGTCCTCCATGAAGATGCCCTCTCTCTTTGTGCGACTGTTCTCCTCGATGCCTTTAATGTGCAGGCCCAGCATCCTAAAACACACACACACATAGGTTTAAATGAAAGGCTATCATGTTTACGTGAGTGTTCCAGCTTATGTTTATGGAGGATGCCAATATTTCTGTGTGCGCATGTAACAAACTGCTTTTCATACCAAATTACAAGATCAACAGGTCAGAGAACATGTTGAGCAAAAAAAAGGAAAGAAAAAAAAAAGAAAAAGAAAGATGAATGGGGTAGAGTTAAGAACAACAGAATCCCTTGAACAAACACACACACACAAAACAGGAAGTGAGACTCCTTCCATCCAAGGGTCACCTCCTGTTGCATCTAGTCAGTATATATGTGCACAAAACAAACTAACAGTGTTGACATTTTCACATTTCCTGTGTGTGTGTGTGTGTGTGTTCGTGTGAGCACACTTACCGTCCACTCAGTGAAGATAGATATGGTACAATTTTAATTCCTAGAGGTCCCATGTCTCCAGAAACGTCTACAGTTCTGGTGAGCTTGCTGTGGAAACACATACACACACACAGACACTTATTTTAACATAAATCACTATAAACTGGTAATTTTTTCCCCTGGATTACTAGCGAGGGTTGAACTGCAGGGATTAGCAGTCATTTCTCCAGAAGTGACATCAGCACATTGGGCAGGGTTAACGTCTCTTGTGAAGACAGTGAAACTTACATTCTAGTAACTCTGAGGATGAGAACGCTGCCAGAGAGGAGTGTGACAGTAAATCCAAAATGGTTTATGCAGCTTACATTTTGTAAGGTGGCCTTCCTGTCATCAGTTGGTTTAGGAACAAAAAAAAAATGTTTTCCGTGATTTCTGCGCTTGTTGTTTGTGCAGCTTAGCACTGCCCGATAATGTGTTATGCTACATGGGTCAGTGACATAGCCCAGCCAATCCAACGAGTTCACGTCACTACCAGGCTGGAACAGCCAAACAGAAAGACAACATGTCTCTGAGCATGCCTAGAGTCTTAACACTGGACTTTGAAACGGTCATGGACTGAAGTTACTGGAAGGAACCGTTGATATATGTGATTGTTTTAAATTGCCAGTAACACTAATTCACCACAGGTACACTTTAATTCTTAGTTATAACCTCACTTTCAGGTTTTAGGACATAAAGTTTTAATAAACTACAGAAGAATCATGTTGGATATCAAAAATCTAAGAAATCAGCAGTCTTCAGCATGCCACGGTCCATCAGGGACTCACCAGCAAAACAGGAATCCAGCTTAGGTAGCCTGTAAATTCTAGCATTATAATTTATTATATAATAATCAGCAAATTTGGATAATTTTTTTAAAGAACTGAAACAACAAACAAACAAACAAACAAACAAATAAATAAGTTCTGATTGCAACTTAACATCATGGTGTCCATTAAACTTTGATGGACTCAAAGAAATTGTAATTGCTTTTTTCTAACACCGTGTCAAGATATTATTGTGAACAAAAGTCCTTTTTTACAGTAAAATTGCTGAGTGGGGCACTGGAATTGCCCTCTATCACTGTAATAAACTATCTACAGGGCACTCAATAGGCTGCCATAGACTCCCATATCAAAGTACAATAATAATAATAATAATAATAATAACAACAACAATAATAATAAAGAAAAGACAGCTATGACATTTAGCCCTCCAGTGCTCGTTCCTATAATAAGCACTAATGCTAAATAACACATATAGAAAAATCACCATACAAATGAAAACTGTTTTATATTTGAAATTCCGAACAGTGTTCTTGATGATGAACCGCTCCACACTCTCAGCAACCGGCTTCGATAAGAATCTCGGTCAGAAACCGAAATGAGATCAGAGGCGTGTAGTAATTTTCTATCAGTATCAATCAATCTCACACACACACATACACACACACACTGGCCAGAGGGCAAGTAGCTATCACGGTGCTCCATTAGCTCCTTCTTGGATCATTTAACTGCCCTGATCTGCCTCGCTGACCTCCTGCTTTCCTGCTGCGCTCACACTCAAGAACCAAAGAACACACTCTCTCTCACACACCCAGATATACACAAGCACTCAAAGCGCGCCCACACACACACACACACATACACACTCATATATACACACACATACACATATACACACACAGATATACACACACACTCACACATATACACACACACACACACACACACACACACACACACACACACGTGTGCACATGCACACAGATAAACACAAACAGATATATACACACACACACACACACACACACTTCATGCTCTGCAAACGAGGCGAGGTCAACCAAGAACAGACCACACCCATTGGGATAGAATTTTTTCATCAGCAGAAATAAAGGTAACATTTCATACTGATGGAGTGTTTAAAAATCCATCACATATATAAGTGAACACAGATTTATTTCTTATGGATTAATTTCTGAATAGTCCAGCAGCAATTAAGGGCCCAAGCGATTTTTTTGAAATCACTTTAAAATAAATGGCTCAGCTGTGCACAAAACATGGTGTTTTATTGACATTTCAATGATGTTAAAGTCCTGATTCCAAATCATGTAATAATATTCACAGGTTTAGGGAAGTAACAGAAAAAGGAAGCAATGTATTAACTCAAATGTCCATCATATTATTGTTATATATTACAGTTCATTAAAAAAGCTACAAGTTGCATATTCAAAGCCTTGATTTATATGAATTTTACATTAAACTTTGTGTTTATTTTTTTAAGGAAATTAAACAGAGAAAGCATTTTTGCATATTTTGAGTTTAAAATAAAACAGAACAGAGTACAGTTAAACAAGATGAGGTGAATTAAAGATTATATAGAACATTAAGCTGGATTCTGAAGGGCTCGAAATACACTTTTATCATGTTTTTGTAAGTAACAGGGAGTTATAAGGCAGAAAAAATGAGAAACAGCCTGTCGGTTATGCTCTACCCCAGGCCCCCTATACACACAAAAACACTCACACACCATCATTCAGTACTGGACCTTGTACTCTTGTCCACACAGACCTCAAATCCATTTTGCGCTTTTGTCCTCGGGGTTCGCATTAATGGCAAAACAAATAATCTGAGAGGTACTGCAACTGCTCTTGTTGTGGTTGGTGTGTGTGTGTGTGTGTGTGGTGTTCTACACACAGCGCCAGAGGCACAGGTGCCTACCTGCATCTCTTACTTCAATAACGACATGAGCAGGGAGAAGGAAAATAAGGAAAAGGCGGATGGTGGTGGTGAGGGTTACATGAAATGTTCCATCGATGTCAAAAAAAAAAAAAAAAAAAGCCACTGGGGATTTTTCAAACAAGCAGCCAGATAACACATCAGAAATGTCTGTCCTTGTCAGACATGGGTCGGGGCAGACTTTTTGTTGTTGTTTTTGCGAGAAACAAAGAATTCCTGTGAGGAATCATTTCGAGGTTCCTGAAAGTCTTATCCGTGTTCATGGTACCATTTTGTATCCCACTGATAAAATATTCATAAACATGTTCTCTACATAAACCTAAATTCTATTCACAACAATACATGCATGGTCCAGATTAATGTCAAAACAGTTCACGTTAAAGCAATAATCAAAAGATGTATCGTGGGTACTAAATGTACTTATTGTGATTCTCTACACTAAACAAATTTAAGCTTTTTATTCACCCTGGCAGAGAAAACAAACATTATTGAATAATTAAACATCCATAAATGATTAGACACGGTGGGTTTGTGTGGGGCGGAGGGTGTACTTTTTCCATTTAAAAGAGGAAGAACAAAAACAAGAGACAGAATTTAGCAATTTGGCAACATTGAGCTTTCCTGTCATAACTAGTCAACAATTGACATGTAGCTAACTGAACTTTAATAAATAAACAAAAAATCTCTACAAAATTCTATACAGATTGCAGATATTTTGGCAACCTAGCTCATTATTTCTAGCCATACAGGATAACAAGCTCCAACATAACTGCTAGAGGCAAACTGTTTTACTGAGGTAAAACTGAGCTAAATCTCATCAGCTGAGGTAAAACAGGTAAAACTGAGGTAGAACTGAGGTAGAATGAAGTTCTTTTTAAAAAAAAGTGTTCAATTAAGGTATACCTGATCTGTTTGAAGGAGGTAAAACTAAGGTAACATTATTTTACTGAAGTAATACTGGGTTAGAACCGAGGTAAACCTATTTTCTTGAGGTAGATCTGAGGTAAAATACTTTACTGAAGTAAATCAGAGGTAAAAACTGTTTAACTGAGGTAATACTGTGGTAAAAGCTAGGTAAAGCTGACACTGTTTTAACACCATCCAACAATCAGATCAGATAAAAAAAAAATGAGGTGAACAAGTATCCCAAATACGTGGTTAAAAAATGCAATCTACGCTCCTGCAAAACGCAACAATCCTATGATGGGTAGAAAACAGCCCACACTGAAGTGACACGGGCACTAGCTTTTCTAAAGTTCTTATTTATTTCACAGCTTGTTTTCAAATGCTCAAAAGATAAAGAGCTCAGACCCAAAAATGTAGATCATATTAGCTTGTCTTAAGATAGTAGCATGTGTATTAGCAGGCCTGTTAACTTCCATATTACTTTTACTGTTCCTGAAAAGTCTGGAAATCTGAAGTGACGCTTTTAACTCTAGCACTGGAGACTCTTTCCGAAAATGTCAAACACATGCACGTCCTTACATGAAGCACACTGTTCTAGTTTCTGCAAGTGAGCTGTTAGAACAGAAACGATAACGTATTGTCCCAGGATTTTTTACCCTCAATGTAACACATGGATACACAGATGCACACAAAACACCAACATGGACACACAAGTCCAGCGGAGACACAAAGCAGACAGACTGCCTTTTGTTGATGCCATGATGATTCCAATGGCGTTCAGATAAAACTCTCAGCCAAAAACACCTCCTTTATGACATCAGATAGAAGTCTGTATTGGTGCCACTTCAGCTGGTAAATGAGGTAGGTGTGTGTACACCTGCGCGCGCGTGTGTGTGTGTGTGCGTGTGTAATACTGATTGACAGAGCCAGTGAAGAGTGGCAAAAGAGATAACCGCCCGCTTCTCTCTTGGAGAAGAGGAGGTCATGTGACCTGCGATAATGCCACCGCATGTCCTGTAACCATGGCAACAGCTGCAGATTCTAATATACACACTCTTTGCATTAATAAACTCATTTATTTTTGGATGATGCCATTTTTAAAGACTGGCTTGAATATCAAATTTTTTTTTTTTACATTATTTCACTCCACAAATGTAGGCAATAGGCTCAAGACACACTGACAGCCCTATAAAAATTGCAGAGAATAAACAGCTGAATTATAAAATGTACTGTATTCTATGTTAATATTGCTAGCTATATACTCATTTGTTAATATTGCTATCTATATATTCTTGTGTTGACTTTAGACGTGTCGAATCTTGGCCATAGAGGCTTTTAGTCTTATCTTAAGCCGATCGTATTCTGATGTTAGTTCAAATGTTATTCTGATGTTATAGGCAATTTTGTTCGGATATGTGCCAATGCTCTCCAATGTGTCCAATCTTAGCTACAGACATTTTTAATCTTAGCTACGGACATGTGTAATTTTAGCTATGGGCAATTTATAATATTAGCTATGGGCATGTCCAATCTTAGTTATCGATGTGTCTAATCTTAGCTATGAATGTGTCTAATTTTAGGTACGTGCGTGCATAATGTTAGGTGACTGCTTACAAAAACAGAGCCTTACTAGCCAAAATATTTTAACGTATGTGTATGCTATTAGATTATCAGTTAAAGCTAAATGTGTTTAATTTTTGACAATTATAATGCTATAGTGTAAAGATATTTTTAAAATATATTATTATAAGCAATGAATAGAGTACTCTGTCTGGCCCAAAATTATTTATTTATTTTGAATAAAGAAGGTGAATGTGGAAAACACTTGCTGGTGTAGTGCATGTAAACGAAGCGTATTATTTACTTCATCATAATTTTATCCTTTTGAAAAGTCTTTAAATAAATATAGACAGAGTAAACATGCGTCATTTAATCAAAGTAAAAAAAAAGACACAAGGCCAGACAACAAGAAGAATTTGTAGAACTTTTTCCTCAGTGGTTTGTTTGAATGAAAAGTTTCAGCTTTTGTGGTTGTTTGGTGTCCAAGGAAACACAACGTGGAGCGTTACAGACTTCAAACTTCAGACCTCCTGACTACATTTAACTGAAAATTTCTTCTTTCTTTATTTCCTTTCCAGAAGGTCAGAACCATAAGCATCCTTTATTCTGATCTGAAATTTATTTTGTTAGCATTTACGCCAATTCAATTTGAAGATGTTTCCTTGAAAGGTAATTTTAAATAATTGTGTTTTCAAATGTCACGTTCAATAACGACAAGAGGTTTAAGCGAGTCCAAACTAATCGTGGACGTTAGGAGAATCATGTGACCCATACTTCAGAAGGTGTGTTTATTCAGTCAGGGGAATAATTATCACCTGGAGGATTGCCCAAAGTGCCCCAGGCTTGGACAGAAGATAGTAAAGATAATATTCATGAAAGACGACAAGCAATTTTTGCACTGCAGCGATACACACAGAGTACGCAATTAAAACAGCATGGAGCTTCAGCTCAGCACACACTCCTTATTAACAACAACACAAAGGAAGCTAAATCAATATGTTTATTATTGATATATCATCGTCATTATTATATGACATGTTTATAACTATCTAAAAATATTTATTTTTTAATAAAATATTTATATTACTCATTTATTTGTAATATTATTATTTTTAGTCGTAGTAGTTTTGCTGCACACACCTGCTGCTGCTGTGGTTGTTGGTCCTTCTGATCGTCGTGTCTTCTTTTGGCATGTCCATGCTCCCACCTTTTACAGTTAGCACATGGCCTGTTCCCTGTTAACACACACACACACACACACACCAGGTACCTGTTTTATTCATTTCATTTGCAGGATAAAGTTAGTAAATAACACAATTACCAAACTCCACTAGGTCTGTTTTATGTCCCTGTGGGTAGTATCAACACACACACACACACACACACACCTTTTACGAATCACGTCACAGTGAAGTGTGTCCTGTGTGGTGAAGAAGCAGAGGGAAAAAAGGACGTAATTTTAAAAAAAAGAAACAATTGAGATATGTTCGATCTTCGTCTGTCTTTCTACAGAGCTGCTGATAATGACTGCCTGACAAAATCACACACACACACAAAAACCACATCTTTCTCTTATTCCCTCTCTCTCTCTCTCTCTCTCTCTCTCACACACACACACTCCCCCCAAGTGACCCAGATTACGGATGGTTATGCGATTATCCCCCACTAGGCTACATGCTACAGTGCTATTGTTATTGTTCTTGTGCATCCGTACATTCTTTATTGTAGAAGTGCACTCAGCTCCCAGCATTCAGTAAAACACCAACAAAAAAAAGAAACCCTGAGACTCAGAAAGCGAGAGAGATCCAAGAGTCCGGTGGGTGAGAGGGGCCGCAGGTGAGAGGGGCAAAACACACTCAAATCCGCAGAACAACAACAAATACAATCTCTGTCACACTCACACACACACACACACACACGACAAAGACGAAATTGTAATAATGCTTTTACAAAAGGTGAAAGAAACACCAGGGATGACCTAAGTGAATGAGAAATGAGAAAAGAAATGGGTTTGTGGCTCCAAACCAGATGTGGACCCACAGACACATATCACTTCTGATAATACTACTTCTTGTATTATTACTGCTGCTACTATCACTAATAATAATTATAATAGTATTAATAGTCGTTAAACACGTGTGTGAAAAGAAGCTTGGAGTGAAGAGTAAAGCCTTCTTTGAGGTGTCTGTGGGCAGGGCCTCTAATTTGTGCATTACTGCTCTGCTGGGAGTGGAGCCTCTGATCTGTGCACAAGTGCTTTACTGTGGGCAGAGCGTTAGCTGTTGGGACCCAGTTATGTTTAAAGTTAAAGTTTTTAGATTGATGCATAAGGTCCTCAGTACTTGTTGATAACCCTTCTGGAACACTGACCGCTGTTGTTGTTGGTCTGTTGTTATTTTCAGTATCTCGACTCCCGATGTTGGATGTCCGTGACAGAGCCAGTTCACTGCTGCTCCTGACCAGCAGAGGCGTGTCTGCCCGAGAAAGAATAAAAAACAGAAACAAAAAAACAAAAAAAAGGAGTTAATACCAAACCTCTCTGAACATAAACCTCATCAATCGCTTTCAGTTCAGGTTCATTACATTTGATTTAGTGATTCACTGATTCACTTAAAAACATTATCATAACATGTCATGTTAAAAAAACTAAACAAACCAGGAAAGTTTGGTCTAAACTTTGAGAAAAAAGTATAAAAAATATATATAAACTTTAATCTGATGTAGAGAAAATAAACAATATTCATAATGTCAGAAAAAATGTTTACAATAAAAAAAGATTTTTATATTTTCAATGTAAATGGAATCTGCTGATTTGGTGTGATGAAAAAAATACACATTTCAAAATGACTTGGAAATATTTTAAGTTTAAAATTTTAAATAAGAATTATACAATTTTCAGCATCAAAAACAATTTGAGATAAATAAGTGATTATTATTCAATCCTTTATAAAATAGTCGCGATACCTGAGAATAAAAAATGTTTAATACAGATAAAAGGAACCGAAATTACATTTTTAAAAAATTTAATCTACTCTTCAAAAAGGTAATTGTTAACATTAATTTAGAACAATCCCATTTTACTTCCAATCAGCTTGTAATCTCAAAAATAAATAAATAATGATTGAATGGAGATAGCTGTTCGTTCATTCATTCATTTTCTGAACCGCTTAATCCTAATTAGGGTCACGGAGAGGCTGGCACCCATCTCAGCCGACTTCGGGCAAGTGCAAAGTACACCCTGGACAGCTCGCCAGGCCATCGCAGGGCAGAAAAACACTGACGGCTATGCTGCCTTCTCTTGACGAAAATCAGCAATGGTTCTTTTACATGCCTCTCATCACAGACAGTGAGAGTCATGGCCGGCCTTTGATAACCCAGTTAGTTGCACTGGGGGACAGCACTGACATCCCGTTGATAGTGGGGCCTGAACCCCCAACCTTGGGATCAGTAATCCAGCACCTTACCACCGAGCCACCACTGCCCATGGAATTTAAGAAATGTATATATATATATATATATATATATATATATATGTGTGTGTATATATATATATATATATATATATATACACACACATATATATATATATATGTGTGTGTGTGTATATATAT
>JAQMYF010000009.1:2429703-2443317 GCA_030014195.1 Neosilurus mollespiculum
GAGAGTGTGTGTGTGTGTGTGTGAGAGAGAGAGAGAGAGAGAGAGAGAGAGAGAGAGAGAGAGATAGTGTGTGTGTGTGTGTGAGAGAGAAAGAGAGGGACAGAGAGAGAGAGAGACAGTGTATGTGTGAGAGAGAGAGAGAGAGAGAGAGAAAGTGAGTGTGTGTGTGGGTGTGTGTGTGAGAAAGAGAGAGAAAGAGATAGTGTGTGTGAGAGAGAGAGAGAGAGAGAGAAAGAGAGAGAGAGAGAGAGAGTGTATGTGAGAAAGAGAGAGACAGTGCGTGTGTGAGTGAGAGAAAAAGAGAAAGAGACAGTGTGTGTGTATGTGTGACAGAGTGAGATAGAGAGATAGAGAGAGATAGAGAGAGAGAGAGAGAGAGAGAGAGAGAGCTCCGTTTCATTCTTGCATGTGTGTAAGACACACTTCGAGACAATATGATTTTTAATTTAATTTATCCTACATGTAATCATACAAGTAGAGTCTCCACATCTATGCTTGCATTAAATAAAGCATTATTCTGAACTATGCTTGCTAGACAGAAGCTTTGTGAATAAAACAGAATTAATTCTTTTTTATTTAGCTAATACTGTAAGTTGTCATTTGTTCACCTGGTTTGAGTAAAACAGCCATGGTGATGGACACTACTGGAACTGTGAGTAAACTCACTGCAGAATACCTCCTACCTGCAATATAACTTTTGACCCCTTCAACTCATCGGACCAGAATGATATGGTGTAGTATATTGTAGTAAAGCTCAATGTGATGGAAATTTAAACAGTATACATGTTTGATGGTTAGTCCTATTTCAAGTTCATAAGCTTACTTCAGCTACATGAACACTGAGGGCTTTTCACATATATCTTAACTTTTTATCTGGTGAGGTTTGTTAAAAGTTCATCAAACAGGCTTACAATTCCAAAAAAGTAAATGACATAAAACCTCCTCAGTGCAGCTGGAGTGGTAAAAATTATGTCGATCCAAATGATTTGTAGGCTTTCAGTGACGTGTGTGTAAAGTCCAGGGTAGTGAATCAGAGAGGGTAGATGTAAATATTCAGAAAGTCTCATCCAGCTGTTTAGCCTACTAAATTTTTAACTAATTTAATCAGATATGCTGGATCAGGAAGCTTCACTCTGCCATCAACCAGTTTATCATGATATTTAGCCAACATAACTTTATCCAAACTTCATTATATTTAAAATTTTTGTTGTCAGTTTTTCCAAAAGACTCCAGTTGAGTATTTAAGTTCAGTAATATAGTATAGAACAGTATAATATAGTACAGTATAGTATGACAACTTTCCTAATATAGCATTTAATGGTGCATTAATCTGTAGTCTATTATAGCGTAGTGTACGATAGTATAGTACAGCACAGTATAATAACATTTTGTGGTTTAATACTCAGAAATGTAATATACAATAACATTTACTGTCTCAGTTGTCATTAGTGTAGTATAGTACATTATACTATGGTGTAGTACATTGAAGTATATACAATATAACAATAGGTGCATAGCATACTACTTAAAAGTTTAGCATTCAGTACTATGTTGCACTATAGTAGAACACATTACAGTATTATAGTACAGTATGGTAATACAATAGTATTTTAAAGTTCAACATATAGTAGTGTCATACAATGTAGTATTTAAAAGCTGAATTTCCAACTGATATAATATTGTAGAGTAATATGTCAATGTTTAGCGTTCAGCAGTAGAGTCGACAACAAATTATTTAAATACACTGAGTGTAAAACACCATGTTCTTGAGAAATCTATTAAATTAGAAAGAGAAATCTGTTCATCGCACCCTCTAACTGTATAATATGTACAGCCTGCAATCAGTGCAATCGGGCCCTGAGAGATGGATTATTACCATCCCAAATAGAGTTTTTCTTTTATTATTGTTCAATCTGATCACTGCATTCATTCATGTCTTTGAGAAGGACAGGAAATGCCAGCCTTTACTCCTCCTACCCCACACATGACACAAAACACACGCACACACACACACACACACACAAAGTGCTTTCGGCAAACGTACATAATGTTCATCTGTGTCTGTCTGTCTGTCTTACCTTGTCCTTGTCCTCGACCAGGTCCGTGAGCATGTCGTCAGGGTCCAGAATCCCCCCGTCAGCGTACTCCACATGATGTGTACGCACCAGAAACTCCCCATCCTGTTGGGAACAATGGCTCAAGTTAGCAAAGCATCTTAAGTTCCTGTTCCAGCAGCTGGCAGGAGGTGAAGGAGAGCTTGCAATGCATTATGGGAGAAAGACGGTGCTAATTATTATTGTATGGCTATTTCCTTTTCAATAACAGATTTGTTTACCAGTTAAAGAAGACATTAAATCATGTTTTGTGGAATAATTTTTAAATTGAATAAATTTTCCCTCTTTTTTTTTTTTTAACAAACTATGTGGGTTACAATTACTTGCACCTATCGAAATTCTTATAAATTAAAAGTAACTGTGGTGCACTTATATTTTACTTATACTTTTACTTACTTTAATATTATTCAAAATCTTCAGAAATATTGGTACCCTTGTTAAAATGGCTTTTTTTAATGAAAGAAAGGAAGAAAAAAAAAGTATTTTGTTCAATGTGAAAATCATTATCAACAGAGATATTGTTAATAACAAAAAATTACTGCCATTTAATACTTTTTTGTAAACTTTTGTTCGTGGTATTCTACGAGAGCCACTGCTTGTGATCCAATCAATATTTTTTTTTTTATTATTATTGAACTGAACTTAAACATAACCTTAAATTTCTTTCATGCTTTTAGTGTAGGGCTGAGGTTTTAACACTTTTTAAACTCATGCTGACCAGTGGTGCCAATAGTTCTGAAGCTCACACTGCCTGTTCTGCTTTGAACTAACTAATACAGAAATGGAAACAATAGGGAAGTTTGGTTTGATGAAGGGTGTGTTTTTCCTGTTGAGAGAGTCAGAATGCACTGAAAAGCTGTTAAAGCTACTCAAGCACCGAGAAGGTCAGAAATCCACTACAGCTGGCCAAATGTTATAGGCGTAAGAAATGTTTTTTACATTAAAAGGACTTTATGTCGTTGCTACTGTATAAGAGGAAGATTTAAATGGGAGGAGCAGTTGTGGAGTAAAACTACATTCTGCTGATAACTAGCCCTACCCAACGTACCATTCCTCTTTTTAACATGACATCAAATGACTCACTCTTAACATATTTTTCCAAGTGTAGACTTTAAGACAATGCCTTGGAGGCCCAAGATATCAAGTTAAAACTTCTTGGTGCATCTAGAATCTAAACTCATTTTGACAGACTATATAAAGAACTGCGTAGGTAACAGAATCAACCAGCACAGTTTACACCATCAACCAGCATCACCTGGAAATTACCTAATCCAGAAAAATGGCTTGCAAATGAATGCAAACATCCTTCAAAGTGAACTCGAGCATGTTTTTTTTACTGTTCTTTAGCATGTTTCTTTGTGGTTTAGCCATCGTTACTAGAATATTTCTGACTGTGCTGCTGGTGGTCTCATAAGCAGTTCCAACACAACTACCATTACGAGTAAATTTCTGTTCATCAGCCATATTTGGTCCACTAGACACTCAGGTATCAGTGTAGCAAGAACTGAAATGTTCCAAATGCTATGAAGCATTCATGTGTAGATCATCATCACATTTTAATGCTAATGTTGAGTGCACATGCAAATGCTGTGTCACCTGAGGCTACACACACTACAGAAAGTCAGTACGGGATATGCAAACAAATAGTTTTTCACTGGCTAAGGGAAGTTGAGAATCAAGATTTTCCAATTTGAGCAAAAGGGGAGTGAATACCAAAGAAAATTGTTGTGGGCAAAAACTGGTGGAAACAAAGCAACTCAGCATTGTGACAAAAAAAACAAGATCAACCTGTGGAGTCACTTTATCACAGCACATAATGTTTTTAACAACTTCCGATTGGTCTAGACATTTTAGGGACTTTCGGTACCTCTGGCACACTCCTGATCTTATGCAGCAAAAGTTATTTTTATTACGCAATTGGTGAAGGTATAAGTGTGAACATACCTAAGTAATGTGATTAAAATTCTTGTCAATAAACAATATAACGCTGCAGTTTTTATTCTAGTACTTTAAACATGCAGTTAAAATGAAAAGTAACATTAGATTTACTAAAGTTCAAGTTCATATGATGACTTAAAGCTTGATTTGAAGTAAGTTATACTTTAAATGTTAACAAGTAACAGAACTAAGGTTATAATTAGTGTGTCATTAAGTAAAGATAAATGCTAGCTAGAATTTGTTGATTTAGTTATTTTCAAAAGTTTAATTATTGTCATGAGTAATGTACAGTGTGTCAGCTAGTATTTTAGATTACTTAGTAAAGTACAGTTTGAAATAAAATACATCTATAAATAAAGTTATCCAAGATGGAGTCAGTGAACTGTAGGTACACCTACAGTAAGTAAAGATTTATTTAAGCTGTAATCTTTATAATACAAATATGTTTTATTTATTAAGCTAAAAATTTTCATGTAAGGTTGTAGTATAGCTAATATGTTACTGAGACAAAATATTTAGCAAATTGTACTTGGATTGTTTGTCAAACGATAATTTCACAATATTTTCAGTGTATGCTACTAATCAGAACCTTAGTGCAGATTAACCATAATACATAGGCATACATCCTGCTGAGTCTGGCTTCCTGTTGCTAAATAATCCTGATAAAAACTGCCTTTGGGTGATTAGCTTTGATGAATTTACAGCAGGTGGAGACTCCAAGATTTAAGGACTCATTGGAAAGAGCTTCACAAACCATGAAAATAAGAAATCATTTGTGGTGGCATGAAAAATGGCGTTAAAAAGAAAAAAATCTGTAACATTATTTAAGTCATCACTTCATCAGGAGGGAAATGGAGGAGAGAGTGAGAATGGAAGTGAGGGTGATTAGCAAGGAATTTCTCAAGGCACTGCATTTTCATGCTTTAATCCTCCAAACACTTCATTAAACAGCAGCAAAATTAGTGTGACATTAGATGCCATGAGGGAGAAAAGCTGGGGGAAAGAAAAGGTGTTGGAATAAAAAAGCGGTAATTGGAAACACTTGGCTCAATTCATTGATCACAGTGGTGTAGTCAGGGCCTCATTAAAAAGCGTCTGCCTTCTATACAATTGAGTTACATTAATAATGTGCTTATTCACTGAGGTTTTATGACATCTTGAAGAAACCTTAGGATTCAAATCACCTACCTGAATCAGCTCCTGAGGAAAACATTGCACTGACTTGGTTCTTGAAGGGTTCTGACAAAGTCTTAAGAGTGTTTGTGTGCAAACAAAGCAAATGTACCATTTATGTAGTTGCAATGTGTTTTACAAATTACCACAAAAAATTTTACACCAAATTAAAATCTGTTTATTATTTTAGCATGTTTTCTATAGCAAATTAAGGTACTATTTTAGGTTGGATTTTCCTTAAAAATCAATCATAGTGAAATTCTGAAATTTTGTAGTTGCACTTCATCTAACATTAGCATTCATCAACTATATTTACAAATAAAAAATATATGCAACTCTATATTGTTTTGTTGAAATATATTCATGGATTGGAAAAACTGCTTTCAGCAGCAAGCAAAATTTGATTTGAAATCATTACATAAACTTTATGTTAAATTGTGTACAAGTAAAAATAAATCTGTAGTGAATGCTAGAAATGACTATTTTATTCTAAGAACCCACCCAGATCAACAGCCAATATTCAATTGGCACTGCCCATGAGTCAATTGGAATAGAGCTCATTTAAAGTCACATTATGAGCTGAGAGAGTGGATAACACACGTTCTACATGGATCGCTGTGCTTTCTTTATTGTATTAAAATTATATAGTCTGTGGAAAACCTATGATTGAATGTTACCATGAATATATTTTTACCCAAGGTTCAAAAGAAAAGGAATTTCATGTATACTACTATTAGTGCTTTATTAAAATGGTAATATTTACAGTTATCGGCATTACTGCTACTTCAATATACTTAATACTACTGCTAACACACATCAGCTGGCTTCTTCTATTATGTTTTTTTATTACTGTTAATGCCACCATAATCACTACTACTCTTAATACTACTTCTAATAACACCACAGTAGCTTCCACTACTATTACTATTATTATAATTAGTGGTCCAAGCATAAGCTTGGCTTCCCTATAGTAACTGTTGAGATTATTATTCTTACAATCTTTATTCTTTTATAGTAAAAAGACACTCTTACTGAGATTAGCTGTGAAATGTTCTCCCAGTCACATCATACCTTCTTCTTTAACACTTCATCATCATCACTCCTTCTCTCCATTATTCTTCTTCATTATTGCCTGTGCCCTTCATTAGTCTCTTTGCTGGACCCCGGGATTCAATGCTTGCAGCTATATTAATTATTACTCTGAATGCTGCTGCTACAACTATAATTATTACTGCCAGTACTATCACCAGTAGTACTAATACTACTCAGATACTATGATATATTTCAGGACTTACATCTTTGTTTTGGACCATTTCAGAGCCCAGTGAAGCTTTGATCATTTTTGGAATGCTTTAGGCTTGATTTTTTTTTTTAAACCATTGAACATAATTATTGCGGATTTGGATATAATTTCCACTCTTTGTTGTTGGATTTTACATTTATGAGGATGTTTTGGGTCACTGGGTAATGTAATGCAGTTTAAGCCCCCGTGTTGCCATCGCACCTGTCCCAGCCTGAGCTCAGCCATTCTGCCAGGTGCATTGGGCAACACAGGGGCTTAAAATGCATTACATTACAGCCGTCACTCAGGCATATGAAAATGCTGTCTGAACAAAGCCTGCCATCCAGGCCAAACTAATCAAACGCAGGTTGCAGGTCTGGGCTTGGAGATAGGAGGCGATTAATGGCAAGGCCGCATTTATCTCTCTCTCTCACACATACACACACACACACACACACACACAATTCTCTCAGGCTGGTGTGGAGCGCCATAGAGTGATGGCAGAATGATGATGCAGGCAAATGATACAGCGAGCTAAATGTGAACTGAATGCAAAAATGTGAGTGGTGAAAAAACTGAACATTCTGAAATTTGAAAAAAGAAAGAAAAACACATTTCAGAAAATAATTAAATAAATCAAACAAATGAGATGAACGCAGGGATCTAAATTTTAAAAATATATGTCAGAAGTAAAATAACTCGCTACAAATAAAATACAAGTAAAATTATTAAAGTAAATTTGTGAAAAAAAATGTAATGCATTCTAAAAATACATTTACTTTATTTGTATTTAATTTCTGTATTTTACTTTTAGATAAAATAAGTGAAATAATTAATAAAAAGGAATGAAATTCTGAAATATGCTTATTTGACGGAGTGACACCTAAAAAAAAAATCTAAAATACATTTGTAAGATGAGATTGGAAAAAAAATTAAGACAGTGAAAAGAAAAACTTCGCCGCACTGCAGTAATGCTTTAATGCTACACTTTCACAATATTTAAAATGTATTCCAGAACAAATGCAACATCTGTATCATAAGTAAACATGTATATTTTCTGCAAATATATAAAGATATAAAATAGTTATCATGGGTAATACAAACTATATGTTGCAAAAAGCTAAAAAAAAACAAAAAAAAAATGTTTTTCAGGTTTCTTTTTTAATACTAACAGCCCAATTTCACAACTGCTTTACCTCACAACTGGTTGCAAAACAGAAAAGGAAGTAGCAGAAGTGTTGTATTCCTGCTGTGTCAGGATTAAACCTGTAAACAGGTAGGCGCTCTTTGACAGCCAGGTGTCACGTGACCACCTGCTTAAGCCACACCCCCCGCACGCAGGTGCACTCGGTGTAGGTTAAAGAAAGAAAAGCTTCCTATGTGTCGCATTTCTGACCCAAATTCCTAAATTCTACTCATTGAATTATGACTGTGATAACAATCCCGAATGATTAAGTATGTAAGAAGACAGAAAAGACAGAAATGTACCTGTTCGACTACTTTTTTGTACCGCTGAGTGGCTTGGTCTATCAGATCCCGGACAATCCAGTTGTCTTTACACGGCACCACGACTCCAGTACTCCCAAAGTTCACGGTTACTTTCATCCTCACGGAAAACAATGTATATAATGGTTTAAAATACTAAAAGCGATGTTATATTATATAAACCAGTCCGAACATGGATGGCGTGCACCTGCTGTGACTCTGCGCTCGCGCCTGAACACCAGCGACAGGTGTCATGGGGAAGTTCAGGTGTGGCCGGACTCCTCTCTCAGTGCAGATCCTCCAGGAGGTCTTCCGTTAGTAGAGTCTCACCTGTCCAAACAAGTCGAAATGTACCGCACTGAACCGGAAAAAGTTCAGACCTCACCAATTCAGCGGAGTTCAGTCCCCCCTTCGCTCTCTCTCTCTCTCTCTCACTCTCCCCGGTGATACCGGAAGTGAAGGAAAATAAAGGAAGTGGCTGTTGTGTGTAGGAGCTTACTAGAATTGAATCACCTGAAAACCTTGCCTTTGCAATTTTATTTTAGTTTTTGTTGTTCTACCAAATAACAAAGAATAATAATAATAATAATAATAATAATAATAATAATAATAATAACAAATTATTGAATGAGGCAGTGGTGGCTTAGTGGTTACAGCAAGATGGTCCTGGGTCTGAGTGCCGAGCTCAGGTGTTTCTTTGAGGAGTTTGTATGTTCTCCTCGTTCTTGCTTGGGTTTGCTTTGGGTGCCCCGGTTACCTCCCACAGTCCAAAGACATGCACATTAGGCTAATTGGCTGTTCCAAATTGCCCCTATGGGTGGGTGTGTGTGTGTGTGTGTGTGTGTGTGTGTGTTGCCCTGGGATGGTCTGGCGAGCTCTTTGAGGTGTGCCCCGCGACCCTAATTGGAGTAAGCAGTTCAGCGAATGAGTGAGCAGTTATTTCAAATTATTTAGTCAAGGGGCTGTTACCCACTGAGGCCAAAGACCGAGACAGATTAATTCTCTGTCATACAAAAGCCGGGTTCTATAATTGTTTTGTCAGAGAATTAGACAGTCACAGTCACACAGTGCTGTGTTGTGCGTCCCAGTGTAATAATCATTCAACTTATCCGATGGCAAAGATGCAGTAACACAAATTGTTTGATGGCTTTCCACCAATCAGATACCAGAAAATCTCTTGAATAAATAGTACATTTATAATTACTTGCAGTGGATATTCAACTCAGCGACAGCCACCTGTCCTAAGGAGAAGTATTGTTTTTAGTTTATACAACATAAGAATCAAACTAAATAAGAATTTTTATTCATTCATCCATTCATTCATCTTCTTCCGCTTCTTCTGTGGTTGGGTCACGGGGGCAGCAGCCTAAGCAGCGAGGTCCAGACGTCCCTCTCCTCTTTTTCTCAGAGAGAGAATTTTTATTGTTAAATATTAAATTAGAATTCTTTTCATTTTTTAACCATTTCAGAGGCAGGTGAGCTCTGCGTGCTCTGCTGGCAAAGCAGAATTTCAGACTCTACCATCTGTAAAGAGGAACTGTGCCAGAGAACACTTTATCTCCCATCCACCATTATGGACTTTTGTTTTTCTTCCCCTCACAGTATGCAATCCCACAAGACGCTGCAAGAAACTGGCATCAGTGTAACAGAAATAACAGCTTAGACCATGAACATAAACGTTATACATTATCAGAACTTGGCACATGCACTGGTTTTACAGCAGCGTTGAGAGTCTCAGAGTGGCCGTTATGAACCATCTCAAGGAACACGTGTAAAACAGCCATAACAGATGTGCGAGTGTTTGAAAACTGCCGGGCGTAGCACAGAGTTAACGGAGCCAGAATTACTACCTGGCTATAACCGTTAAAGGACATCCTGTACAAATTAAAGATGTTCAGTAAACAAAATGGCTGAGTTCTGACTCCATGACCAAATTTGTAATGCTATATCATTCATGTGGGTACGATGTTATGGCAGGAGTCGCAATATTTAACAAAGGAATTCAATTTACTATTAGATTGAAATGTGTGTGATTTGGGCTTAGAATCACATTTTGACCAAACTTTATTTTCTCATTTCTGATTGGGGAAACCTTAATCTAAAATAATTAAAAAATATCACAACGTGACCCCTTATTAAAATCATGTTTTTATAAAATCTTGAGTCGATTTTCCGTAGAACAGTGCTCGATACGTCGAAGTAGAGCTAAGTATATTGTATGTGGGAAAAAATAACAGTACTACAATTTCATCCCGACAAGCCTGTTTCGTGGTTGCCCACTCATCATATAAATCCCCTGAAGAGTGGGCAACCACGAAACAGGCTTGTCGGGATGTAATTGTAGTAGTTATTTTTTCCCACATACAATATATATATGGCCATGTGGAATCTAAGGTGAACGATGAGCCTCATTTCACTGTTTAACCAGAAAGATCAAGCCCGGACCACATCAAATCAGCAGGTGTGTGTGAGAGGATTGTTTTATCTCTTGCCTACCGGGAAATAAGCTGCTCGCCGTAGGGGAAAATGTAGCATCAACCACCACACACACACACACACACACAAAGTATGATAGAGACACACTGATAAACTTTTATGAGATAAAAACTAATGCATTATTATAATTATTATTATTATTAAATAACATTTATTACAGGAGCGGCACATCTGTCTCTCGCAAGGTCCTGGGTTCGAGTCCTGAGCTGAGAGTGTTTCTGTGTTCAGTTTGCATATTCTCCCCAAGTTTGCATGGGTTTCCCCGAGGAACTCCGGTTTCCTCTCACAGTCCAAAGGCATGCACATCAGGCTAATTGGCTCTTGCAAATTGCCCCTAAGCATGAGTGTGCGTATGTCTGTGTCTGTGTGTGTTGGCCCTGCCTGTGAACATTTAATAAAAGTTCAGGTTCAAAGGTTGGCATTTGTTCCTTTCCATTTTTCCAGGGCTCTTCCTGTTTCTAGGAGGAAGTGTTCGTTTGTTCATTTTATGAACCGCTTAGTCCTGTTTTTTATTATTATTCCTATTAGCAGAAACTTCGCATGATGTGATACTGAATCCCTTCTTGGATGCTCCATCTGATTTTGAGTTAAAATGGATGTGTTTTGAACACTTAACAATGTTTTCCTGGACCAGGCTGGGTCCCTGCATTGCTCCCTCTACAACCCCATAGTATCATTAATCCTTTGATACCATGTGAAACATCTGAACTTGATTTCTGACAATTACTCAATCTGAATTTACTTTCATCTGTAGCAATAATTTCCATGCTTGCTAGGTGGGCCGAACATACATGGTCTTCCATGTCAATCACTATTGATGCTACCAATCTGTAAGATCATGTATGTGGAAGAAGGTGGATAGAGCTTTCCTCGTGATGTCTCGCAGATGATCTTGCCTTAACGCTTCACAGTTGTTGTTGGTGGAGTATCACGTCACTTAGGCTAAAATCTAGAAAATGGCTGAAATGACAAAAGTCATTTTGACTCTTAGGGGTTTCCTGAAATATCCTGTTGGATAAATTCAGCAGTCATCTGGTTGTCTAGCTGGCATGGTGAATGTCATGAAGCTGTGGTGTAGCTACAGTATCTGCTAAGAGTTTGCTATGATAATATGTTTGTATATTTAGGTCAGGGTTGTTAAGGTCTATACTTAAGTACACTGGTGGCATTTATATTTAAATAATGGGTTTTTAAAGAGTTGAATGTGGGTGAGACTATGCAACTGCTTATAACCCCACCTAATTCACTGGGGCGGGTGCGAGTTCTCACTCAAGAGTGAGTCATCAGGCATAATAACCCAGAAACCCACAGGAATTCTCTATACGTGTGTGTGTGTGTGTGTGTGTGTGTGTGTGTGTGCGCGTGTGTGTACTATAACTTCTACTTTAACCATACAGTGGTATGCATGCTATCCAGCCACCTCTTGTCACAGCTTTCTGCAGCCAATAATAATGGAGCCTTTAGCCATGTTTCTGATTGCGTTCTGTCACAGCAGACCAGGCTTGACCGAGATTCGTTATGACAACACCCTGTGAATGCACACCATCTAAATCATCTGTTAATCTTCAGCTTTTTGCCCTCTAGCCCAATGCCCTCTGAGATTGACTTCTACCTCATAGCTTCTGACCTATTTTACTTCATGTCAATCTTACTGGATTTTCTCAGGACTTCTGTATAAGTCCACGTCCTTTCTTCAGTCTGCTGATCTGATGCTAATCTATTTCATTCATTAACATTAATATTAATTACTCAGCATTCCTATACAGGCTATTTTAAACCTAATAAACCTGACATAATGTTTTCCTTCAACACCCAAAAAGACTTTTTTTTTTTTTTGAGAACTGACATAACTGAAGGTTGCCAGGACGGCACAAATTTCCCCCAGCCCCTAAGCCCCCACCCCCCAGCCACACTTTTTTTTAAATTTTACATATATGTGATTTGTCCAGGAAACACACATTCAGGTTTATCAGTATATAAAACAAGAGCACTCAGAGAGAAACCTCCACCAAGTCCAGCAATCCCTAATATGAACTGAAATTTCAAAAGTCTCACTATGTTAAAGAATCATTTAAAATATTATTTTATCTATGTCATCACAAAAATGTAACGGTGTCTTTCTTGTCCAAAGCCCCACCCACCTCCAGTAGAAATTTCATGAAAATGCACACATATCTTTTTGCATAATCCTGGAACAAACACACAAACCACAAGCAAAACATGGCTTCCTTGGTGGAGGTTAAGAAAAAAAAAAACTAAATAAATATGAATGAATGGGTGAATTATTATTATTGTTGTTGTTGTTGTTTAAAGTTTTTGCATTTTAATTATTTTAATTTTTTTATAAATTTAATTTGTTATTCATGCCTGTTGTTATTATTATTATTTTATGCAAAATAAAGAAAGAAACAATGTATGTCAATCAATGTAGCTATGACTCAGCTAGTTTAAACACCATTTATGGAAACATGAAAATATTCTACATATTTCCCAAAAATTAAAAAAATTACAAATAGCACTAATGTTTTTTCCCTCAAGCAACAACTGCAGTTTTTTGTTGTTTTTTTTTACTTGAAAATTTTTTAAATTTCATATCCGCATGTGTTTTTTATTTTTCCTGCTGGATTTTAAATAAAACCGATTCAAGTTGTATTTTTAACTTCTACTGTTGACACAAAAATAGAATGATGAAAAAAGTCCATAGCAAGCGCATCATGGCTCCATTTCAGTCCCTGTAATCTTCAAAATGGTTTACGTATGGTGACTGTCTGACCTGAACTGATCAAAGGATCAACCACTGATTGGTTAACCTTGACAGGAAGTTGGGGTTAAAGCGAAACATTTTCTATAATGGTTTACTTAAACCACCTGCTTGCAATAGCGAATAACATCCAAGAGTGTCCAAGAATTCATATTTTACTCTAAAGTGTTTCCAGATTTCCCTTAAACTCACACAGCAGACCACATTGTGATATCTTATACAACCAGACAAGCTCCTGCTAATGCTTTTTTTTTTTTTTTTGCCAATATTATCTTTAACACAACTTCAAAGTCAGTTTTATTTGTATAGCGCTTTTTACAATTGACATTGTCACAAAGCAGCTTTACATAGTAAAATTAAATTAG
>JAQMYF010000009.1:2453265-2460161 GCA_030014195.1 Neosilurus mollespiculum
AAAAAAAAAAAACCCTTAAAAACACCAAAGAGGCAAGAGCCATAGAAACAGAGGTTAAACAAAGTACATGAGGGAGAGCAGCAGGCACCGGATCACTCATCGGCCCCATAAAGCCACCGAGTCGCACTCTTCATGATAGATCCGTTTGTCACATCGGGCCGTGGAGAGCTTTTTGTATTTTTTTCTCTTCTCATTTGGTCTTTCCTATCCATGCCATGCCCTGGCGGTGTCACAGTTTGCCACACGGATCACCGGCAAGGGCACCGGACGCCAGGGTAAATCAAGTTAATGATGCGAGATGGTGCGGACATGGCGTACATATGGGAAATAACTCATGAGTTAACATGTGGACTGCGACATGGAATGATAAACATGGACATCAGCCTAGAGAGAATGTGAGAAAAAAAATTATAACAACGAGAAAACAGCCCAAGCTGTGTGAAATAGGCCTATCATCAATAAACAGTTCAACACCAGAGCACAGCTGAGGCCCACTCCTCGTCTGGATCTCCATTTACACCTTTTTTTTTTAATGACTATCACATCTCTATGACAACAAATTCATAGTTAGTAAGGAATAATACACTTCAGGTGGTCCAAGCTCTCATCACCCACTCATTTGAAAAGCTTAATCCTACCATTTGGGTCCCAGGGAGGCTGAAGCCTATCTCAGCCAATACTGGGTGAAGGCGGGGTACACCATAAACAGCTCGCCAGACCATCGCAAGGCAACACACAACAATTCACAGTCACATTCACATCTAGGGGCAATTTGGAACAGCCAATTAGCCTACTGTGCATCTCTTTGGACTGTGGAAGTAAACCGGAGTACCCAGAGAAAACCCACGCAAACACAGGGAGAACATGCAAACTCCACACAGAAACGCCCTCGCCGAGCCCGGGACTCGTGCCGCCCATGGTTCAAGCTGCTGTTATGAAAAATAAATCTGTGCCTTCTGACCAATTAGAGTCCTCCATCTTAAAGTGCTGTAGGATAGAATAGGTTACATTACAACATGGACATAAGAGTGCTATGGCTTCCTCAAGAACACCACCACTATTGGTACAATTCACCTGAAATTCTAAACAAATAAATAAATTAGCAGGCGGATGTTTTGAACTTGGGCCAGCATGGTTGTGCAGTGGTTAGCATGTCCACCTCACAGCAAAAAGGCCTGGGTTTGATTCCCGGGCTCTGGTGTTTTTGTGTGGAATTTGCTTGTGTGGGTTTCCTCCGGGTACTCCGGTTTCCTCCCACAGTCCAAAAACATGTCCAGTAGGCTAATTGGCTGTTCCAAACCATTTCTAAATCTGAGTGTGTGTGTGAATGGTTGTTTGAGTGTTAGCCCTGCAATGGCCTGGCGAGCTGTTCAGGGTGTACCCCACCCTTGCCCAGAGTCGGCTGAGATGGGCACCAGCCTTCCCGCCACACTAATTAGGATTAAGCGGTTTAGAAAATTAATATATGAATAAATGAATGAATGTTCTGAACTTGAGCTACCAGCCTAAATTAACATTTACATACATTTATATACAACAGTCTGAGGTTTATGTTACAAAGCAAGTTTAACTTACTGAGGGTTAAATCAGAGTCTGTGCACTTTCGCGTAAAAGGGGTGTGCCTGGAGGCAAACACAGTTTTGTCTTTAATACCTACAACATAATATCAATAAAATTCCATATAATACGATACCTACAAAATACCTACGAAATTACACATAATACAAAATCCACACAATACTGTACCTACAGAATTCCATACAATAAGATACCTACAGAATTACACAAAATACAATATCTACACAATTCCACACAACATATCTATGATATCTCACATCACACAGTACCTACAAATTTATGCACAATACAACTGCTATGAAATTCCACATAATACCATACCTCCAAAATCCCACACAACATAACATCTACTATACACTATAATAGCTATGAAATTCTGTACAGTACGATAGCTACAAAAGTCTACACTATATGGTACTTTGCAATCAGCCCTAGGTATTTGTCTTAATATATCTCCAGCTAAAACTGTAGCTAAACTTCAAGCTTACGTACAATATGATCCCCATGAAATCCTGCACAAGTCCATACCTACAAAATTCCACATAACACAACACCAAAGAAATCCGACAGAATACGACATTTAGTACAAAACCTACTTTATTTTTAAACTTAATTTCTCTGGGCAATCTTTTAGTAATCTTATAGTAATATAATAAGAAGTTAAATAATAATCTTATTAAACCTCAGGCTTCCATACAATTCAATGCGGTTTTTTATTTTATAAGACAACAATATGATACCATTTTGGCTCTACATAGTGAGAGACTACTTTAAAAATATCAGAGTAATGCTTAAATCCCCTTCCTTGTCGATAATAATTGTTTCATTTCAGTTGTTGCCCCTGTCGGATTGTTACACCCCTAGCAGTGACCTCCTGCTCTGATGAGATACTTTTAGCTACATTATTTACATAAATGTCTGTGATTGGATGACAGCAGATGTTCATGATACTGTTTAGAAAGGAGAAAACTAGAATGGTTGAAATGATACGTTAGCTATAGGGAATGAAAATCTCTTCTGCCCCCCAGTGGTTGAAGTTGTTGTTTTGTAGCGATGCATGCTATGAGCAGCTGGTATTTGTCAGCAGGTACCGGCTTCCTGCCGTCCCCAGCAGATGGCCTGTACTTTCTGGCACCGCAGATGCTGCCAGTTCTGCTTAAAATCCCCCCTAAACATGTACACACATACACACACACACAAACACACAAGCTCTCCCTCCAGGCCAAATTAGAGCCCATTAACTAAGTTACTCACAGACTAGCAGAAAAGCAAACGATGAGCGTCTCCAGCTGATCTGAGACCTGCCAGCATTCCTCTTTTGTCTATGTGTTCATAAAAGACAACAGACCACCTGCCTGGCGTGAATTGTACTAGCGACGAATCCTGAAGACTTTCCTTTCTGATGATATATAAGAGACAGGATGATGTATGTGCCTCCAACTGCGTGCCCTTGAAATCAACCAGTGTGTGTGTGTGTGTGTGTGTGGAGCATTTGCACAATAAACATGAAAATATTGCTCTGATTTATTGCAGCTTTGATTAACAGCTGTTGACGGGGCTTTGGTCCTAAGAGAGATCCTCCATACCACCTCTTTTATTCATTTGGGAATTAAGATTAATCGCTTTTTCTTCTTTTTTTAATCCCCACTGCAGTGTTCAGTCACAGACACGACATAATATAATATTCCTTGTGTCATTACATCTCTGGAGATTCTGAAAGCAAACCATTTGAGGGTTGTTGTTTGAGGTGTTCTGATGCATTTTGCTGTTGAGTAACAGGGTTGAATTTTTAACATAGGATTAGTAAATATATTTGCATTTAACTAGCATTCACGCTAATGCTATGCCAACATTAGTGACATTCATGGCATGGTTTATTGACGATAATAATACACAAAGTTGTAAAGATGTCTACCAGTAAAAACAAAAGAAAATTAGAAAGAAGAGAACACACTTTTCCTTTTCATCTTCTCCAGATCGTCAGAAAATTTGGATTGTTCAACTTCCTTTTTGAGTTCTGAAATATTCCCCATGTTCACAGCAGTAAATGTGATCAGGACTCATTCTGGGTTTCTCTCAGTTTAAGGGTTGTACATCATGTCTGATTAGCTTGAGTAATCTCTGCTTGTTGCCGCTCTGTAGTATTCATAGCTTTGTCCATTATGTATCGACTGGGCTAATCAGCTAACTAGATAATTGGATAATAGTTTTGTTGTAATTACAGACATCAAACATTACATTAAAGCAAATAAACAAAGAAATCCAATGAGTGCCAGAGTTGTTTTTGTTTTGGGGGTGGGGTTTCAGTTATGTATTGGAGATGCTGAAGCCATCGAACTAAAACCCACCTAGCCCAAGCCACCCCAACACTACCCTCCACACCCAATACCACAATCCCAAGGTTGACCATAAATCCTTAATCTATCTTGTAGCTGTAACTCATAACAACATTTGAAATGAAAGGTGACAATCCCCAACCAATTCTGAGATTGCAGCTGCCTTATTATACATACTATTACTATTATTACTTACTGCACATACTTCTTAGTGTTGTGCATTCATTAAACTTAACCAGGTGGAGGTTCTGTAATCACTAGCACTTGTTTGTCTGTGAACAAAATCCTGCCCAGACCCATGCAAGGATTTTCACCAAGGTCAAACTTGAAGGTCAGAACAAGGTCAAAGTTTTGGAGGTTGAGCGCTTATAACTTCGAAATGAGTGCCCATAGACATGCCATTACTATGAAACACTAATAGGAAACAATATATAGACTTTTAAACAAGACAGTTGCCGTTGATCCTGAGTGACCTTAAAAGGACAAACCTCAGGCATTTCACTGATCCTTCAAACAACATATCATAAGAACATATCATAAGACAACAACATTGGTAATTAAAACCTGTACCATATAGGGCCTATTTATTACATTACGCTTGCTGAGTAGAGGAGGTTCCTTACAGTGCATCTATAGTTTTACAATGGATTCTACACTCACTCAGAGATGCGTCCATGTTCCTTCGTACTACATCTACTATATATGTATGTTTTTTAAACTAGATTTCACACCAGTTTAAAAATTGGTAGTTTGATAAAGCTAGTTAAATACAATGAGAAGTATTATCTAGCCACACCAGCAACACACACTATCCAGAAGCACCAACGATCCCCCACACTCCCCCGAGTCATACAGTACACTTCTCACCAAACCTTTGGGTCAAGGAAATGGTTAAATCAGTTGCTTGGATTTGATGTCTAATTTACCTAAAGTTAAGACAGTCTTCATTTACAATGGCAATCACTTTGGCACCTGCTAATGCGAAGCAGGGTTTCATCTCAGCTTTAGTCATTCTACCTTAAAATACAGAACGACAAATGAAATACCATTGCTGAGAGATTTGTAACCATAGATTAATTTAGCAACAGATAAAGCTGTTAATAATTAATAGGGTGAATCTCCAAACCTCGTCATGTGGCTCATTAAAACTCCAGAATGTTCCGTCATCCACGATTATGTGAGTGCTTGAGCTCATTGTGAGGTGTGATGTGGTGTGGTGGTATAGCGGTTAACACATCCACCTCACAGCAAGGTCTTGGGTTCGAGTCCTGGGATCAGGTGTTTCTGTGTGGAGTCCGCATGTTCTCCCTGTGCTTGCGTGTGTTTCCTCTGAGTACTCTATTTTTCTACAAAGACATGCACATTAGGCTAACTGGCTCTTTCAAATTGTGTGTAAATTTTTGTGTGTGTGTTTGCCCTGCGATTGATCTGATTGCTCTGGAGAGCTGTTCAGGGTGTATGCACCTTCGCCCAGTGGTAGCTGAGTTAGGCTCCAGCCTCCCCGTGACCCTAGTAGGATTATTACATGCTCTTTGAGTACATGACAAGGTAAACTGTGATATTATTAAATTCTGATAAAACCAGCATGGTAGATGTTGGTTAAATGTGTTGTAGCGCTACAGAAGGAACTGTGTAAATAAACTGGTCACGCAAAATTCAGAAAAGTTTGGTAGATAGAGTCGTTCAAAAATTCTTAATGTTGCAACGTGTATATGGAATATTGGTAATAGATATACATTTTTAACAATATCATACTACCTAATCTTCAAACATCATATAGCAGCAAACTAGATTTCAGCAGTATCACATGACAAAGGCTCAAACAATAACTCTTGTTTTGATTAGACCACAGAAGACGACGGCTTCGATTTGGCTGTGGAAAGTAGGCAGAAGACACTGGAAGACAAAAGGTCTCCTGTCTCAGATGGAGACGATCCCTCTGTCCTAACGAACTGCCTTAATTGAGATCCGAGTCAACAAAAAGGGGAGGCTGATAATGGAGGAAGCAATTTAATTACCCTCCTCTTTCAGGCCCTACTTCCAGACACTCAGGAACCAATTAAGTCCCTCTTAGCGTGCCTAATGGCCCTGAGTCCGGCTTATTCGCCCTTATTCTATTAATAACCCATAAATGATGAGGAATCTTCGGCCACCGAAGGCATGACATCAAGAAGCATTTAGGAAATGGGGAAGCTAATGTTTTTGCTTCATTGATGGCCAAACAAAGGCAATGAAGAGGTTGACATGACTTGCTAGGATATTTTTGATTGATTTGTGAGTCTCAAAAAGATGATAGCATATTAGAGCTAAAGGTATGTTGCTGATCTTTACTTCCATGAGCGCCACACTGCTGAGTGGACTTCACGTCTCACTTTCTGATTAAAACTGAATGCTCTGATGTAGCAGTGAAAATGAGGTGTGAACGAGCTGCCTCATTACAGCGAGACATTTCCTCCGGTCGGCTTCCTGCACAAACAGGAAATGGGCACGACTGAAAAATGACCTATAAACCTCTCAAAACAGCAGAACACCTCAGGGGTTCATTTTGCTAACACTATCAGTCCTGAAATCACCAACTTAACTAGATTTTGAGCAGAGACGGAAAACAGACCCATTTATTGTTGTAGCAATTAGTTTTGCATCAATACACCATTTTCAACACTGCGGTCAAGATACTATATTTTTAAAGAAAGATGATACTATTTTAGTCTTTAGAAAAGAATTACCATTTATGTATAAAATATAAAATATCTTCACATAGAAGGAAGTTAAATTACATAAAAATTTTGTTTCATCATAGAAATATTCTTGAAAGTTTTATTTATTTGCTTGTTTGTTTTAATCCACGATTTTGAGTTTGGTACATTGTAATTTCAAATGTTTTAATTAAAACATTACATTTTCATTATGTCATGTCATGTCATTTTCTGAACCGCTTAATCCTAATTAGGGTCGCGGAGAGGCTGGCGCCCATCTCAGCCG
>JAQMYF010000009.1:2463544-2475892 GCA_030014195.1 Neosilurus mollespiculum
AGCCAGCATCAGCACACCAGGACAGACCACAGAACTCACAGAGCAGAAGGATCAGGAGGATCAGGATCACCGACATCTAAGGTGTAGCATGTGTACCTCAGCAAAACACAGAGAGAGAGGAGGAGGGAGGGGGAGAAAGAGAGGTTGTTAGGTATTCTTATAACAGTGTGATGGTAAAATAAGAGTTTATTAGTGCTGGGCGCAAGCAGGGACTCCGGCATGACTAACTATGGCAGCATAACTAAAAAGAGAGAAACCAGAAGGAAGGCAGACATGAACGTTGGACAATCAGCCATTCCACTGTCAACTGACCTGGGTGAGCATGTCTGTTTGAGCTTGTTGCATTTACCAGATGTGGATGGTAGTAAGGGGGTCCCCAGGAATATAGCTGAACCTCTGGTGGCTGCCTTACAGTACACTCACTCACTCACTCATTTAACAAATCACTCTATCCTACTATAACAGGGAGGCTGAAGCCTATCACAGCTGACTGTGGGCAGAGTACACCCTGAACAGCTTGCCAGACCATCACAGGTTCAACACACACAACCATTCACATACACACATTCACACCGAGGGCCCTTTGGAGCAGTCAGTTAGGGAGGAAACCCAGCAACTCCACACAGAAACCCAGGACCTTCTTGTTGTGAGGCAGACGTGCTAACTACCCCACCACCGTGCCACCCCCTTACTCTACATATTTCCTCATGTTCCACTATGTCTTATCTTCAGCTCTGGTTACTGGGATTTGTGGGTTTACTTGCTTTATTCTGAGCATTTGTTTGACCAGAATATCTCTGGTCATTGCTCTTGCTCTTTTCCTTCCGCCCCAACATGATCAGGAACACAATGGAATTGTTTATGTAGAGCCTTAACCTCCTTCATGTACATTATAATAAATATTTCATTAAGAAAATCAGTTGTTCTGTCTCATCCTTCCACTCCTACTGTATGTTTAGATCTACATTCGGCAAAGGGAAGAACCAGGAAGGAATGGGAGAAATAAAAATGCTACAGTTTCTTTAGGATGTGATTTTATTTCCTGCTTGTTTGTTTGTTTGCTTTTGAATAAATATCTGACTGAAACTTGGGCACATTTCAAACAACAACAACAACAACAACATATATATATATATATATATATATATATATATATATGCCAAACCATTTAATCCCTCTAGGGTTGCGGGCAGGCTGGAGACTATCTCAGCCGACTCTGGGTAAAGGCACAGCCTTTACCCAGAGCATTGCAGGGCAAACACACACACAAACACACACACACACACACACACACTCACACACACACACAAACCTTCACACTCACACCTAGGGGCAGTTTGGAACAGCCAATTCGCCGAATGTGCATTTTATACTGTGGGAGGAAACCGGAGTACCGGGAGGAAACCCACACAGGCAAACAGATATATATATATATATATATAGAGAGAGAGAGAGAGAGGGAGAGAGAGAGAGAGAGAGAGAGAGTATATTTTAAATGTTGGTTTCTTTAATGCTTTTTAAAAATCTAATGGAATTGATAATCTCTGGTGTGAAGAACCAAATAACCCCCCCAAAGAAAAAGTTTAGAGAGCTGAGCCTTCTTCCCCGCCATTTTGCTCTTTTTGTAAAGTAATGGCGCCCTCTAGTGTTCATCTTAATATAGACTGAATTGAAATTCTTAAAGGATAATGCGCCTTTGTACTGAATTCCTCAAGTCTATCTCAAATGTATGACTGTAACAATATTACTAAAACGAAACCTGACAAAATGTGTAATAATTTTTTCTTTCAAGAAAGCTCTTTCAGGAGAATACCAAAATTACAGAACGAAACTACAAAGATAATAACAAGGATGATCCTACAAGTTGCAGGCTTATGCTAGCTCAACTTCCCAACATTAGAATATCACAGACAGAGAGGTGACATGTTTCAAGTATTTAAAATCATAAACATTGTTCATTCTTATATTTTCTGAACCATTTAATTCTAATTAGAGTCGCGGGGAGGCTGGCGCCCATCTCAGCCGACTCTGGGCGAGGGCAAAGTACACCATGGACAGCTCGCCAGGCCATCGCAGGGCAGAAACACGCTGACGGCAACCCAATGGCCTTCTTTTTTTATGAACGACAGCAATGTTTTTTTTTTTACATGCCTCTTACCACAGACAGTGAGAGACATGGCTGGCCGTTGATAGGTGGGGCACCAGTGACAACCTGCTGATAGTGGGGCTTGATCCCCCAACCTTCTGATCAGAAAGCCAGCACCTTAATCACTGAGCCACCACTGCCACCATTAAAAACACTGACAGTGTTAAATCAACGAAACCGCAGCTGGAACAACATGCAGTTTGCCCGCTATGATGGACGTGGTCATAATTTGTCCCTGTACAAAAGAAGACACCTGGTTGATGTGCAAAGGCCGCTCACATTTCTAAGTGTAAACCCTTGGAATGCCCCCTACAAGAACTCATATCTGCCAAGTCTGTCAACACCTTTACTGCACACTTAGACAGATACTGGGCCATTACAAGGGACAGGTTTTGGTACAAAAACAGCTAGTAACCGGAAGCGGAAGGTGCAGTGTCGCGGCTAGAGGAGCGTACAAGTCGTTTAATGACGACGCTCAATTCAAGGCTTCAAGGAAATGCTGTAAACAAACGCTAGGGGGAGCTATAGTTTTTGAAGCTTCATTTTATTACGTCACACGGAAATGAATAATAATTTCCGGAAATGTTCTTGCTATTCTTGTAATAATGTATTTTATTATCAATAGTTTTGTTGTTTGTAGTTCTAAATTGTTGATTTTTTTTCAACTGTGTTAAAAGAAAAATCTTCTTTCCGCTTGCTAGTTTTAGCTTTTTAGAAAATGCGCGAACGAGGAGCAGGTTACGTCATTTCACGTTTTATTTTACTAAATAGTGTGTCACAAAATATGTTATTGGATATTTCGAATTTTGCACCGTCTGGAACACAGCTCTCAGAAGCAGGTGGACACGCCGAGAAGGAGAAGAATACCCGGATGAAACAGGAGGGCGTGATTTGTCCATGCGGTTTTTATGTGTCATGGGAAATGTAGTTCGCAAAAATGGACTACAAAATGTATTATATATTGTACATAGTTATATTTGAAGCCAATGTAAAATCTTAGTATATACAGCACATCCTTGAAAAATAAAGGATAATTCAGGAATAGTTGTGAATGATGGAATTTTGAAAACAGCACAGAATGATTAGAAAGGTGCGACTCTTGTTTACTTCCGGTATGTTGTGTTGTATGGAGCTGACAGGACAGTGAGACGTTATAAAACAGTGGAGCTGTGATGAGTACAAGGACGGAGAAATGGCGCAGTACAAGTGATGGAACTGTAATTAAGTACATTTTGCTTTCAATCGACTGATTTCCGCGCGTTATAGAAGGTGAGTTAGGGAATGTCCCAGGAACGGGATCGTATTCCAAACCGCTCACTTATACGTCTGAATTAAAAATGATCAATTATCGATTCTGATTGGTCAGGTGGTGTTGCTACGATAATAGTTCCGCCTGCAAGGACGATTTACAGCTTAATGTCAGTGCACAAGTTCTAGCGCCTTGTCATTTCCATAGCAACCACTTGTACAGGTAACACTTATTACTATTTGTGGGTTACTGGAAGGGTGTCAGTGTTTTGTGACAGGACAATTCTCTCGAGTGAACGTCTGGTTATAACCACTATATTATAAGTAAGAACAGGAACCATGTTGCTTTGTGTTTGTATTCCATGATGTTGTAATATAATACAACCGTATTAAACAGATTAATATAAACAGATTTTTTTTAAAGCATGATGAATGTATTGTGTGAAGAATTAAAACTGATAAATTGCTGGGACATAGGAGGAATTAAACACATGCCGTATTCAGAAAGTAATCTACTCGTGTCGTCATCCCAGGGTTTCATGGGAAAATGGTGGAAGTCAGGAGTTACTGTGAGAAGGGTGTGTCCATGCACACCGTATGGATCGATGGTGGATTCACGCCCTGCTTCTTCTTCACCCTCGTCCCCTCTGTCCTCGGGACGCTCGCTGTCCTCCTCGGCACCCTCCACTTTGTATGCTACACTCGCTATGGCACCAACATGGAGCCCCGATTTGTGCCACGTTCCCACCTCTACAAACTGCAGCTGGCTTTCTCAGTTCTGCTCAGCCTCCAGGCACTGGTCTGGATGATATTCCGGGTGGTACGGGACACACTTGTGCCCGGGTACGTTGTACTTTGTGGATGTCTCTATGCCCTGGCATGGGTGTGGGCAACAACACTGCTGAGAATGGAGAGGAAGAGAGTTCTAGTAAGGGACAGGACGAGAGGACATAGTGCCGTGCTGCTGCTGTATTGGTCGATGGCGTTCATCGCTGAGAACCTGGCCTTCGTGTCATGGGAGAGCCCAAGGTGGTGGTGGGGGTTCAAGAGCCCTGAGCAACAGGTGAGTACTGAGAAAGATAATGAGAGAGTCTCTAAATATTTTTATTTTGGTTCTATCCTCAAGGGTTTGTTAAGGAGTTGAGGGTTCTAGATTCTTGAAAGGGTTCTGTTACATGAAAGACATGATCTAGAAAGATAGTACCTTTGATCCATAAGATGCTGAGTTGGATCTTTACTAGGGTTCTGTCTTAAAGAGGTTATTGGACAGTTAAGGGTTCCAGCTTCTTAAATGAGTTCTACTTAAAATCTTTTCAGAAACTGTAACCGTAAAGATGCTGAGAAAGGTCTGAACGTCTTCATCTGGGTTCTATTCCTAGTGTCTCAGTGTTTTTTGGAAGATCAGGGGTTCTAGATTCTTAAGTGGGTTCTACTCAGAATCGTTTGGGAAATAAAATCCCTAAAGCTTCTATAGAAGGCCTGAACATCTTCAGTATGGTTCTGTCTTCAAGGGTTTTGGAAGCTAGTACCATTGCACTGTTGATGAAGATCTGAACATGTTCCACCCAGGTTTGATCTGTAGGGATTTGTTGGATGACTAAAGGTATTTTTACATTGGAGATTTTGGGATTGCCTCAAGAAAGAGGAACTGGAGAACAATTTAGGTTCTAAAGAGATCATGGTGTTGCCTTCAGCCCTATTGAAAATAATCAAATCTTTCTCCCCAGCGTATGGGTTCTCGCTTGCTAAATGAGAATAAATTATGACGGAGAAGATCCTAACTAGAATCTCTTTAAGAAGCTGGAACCCTAAACAACATCATTTGCAAATTATTCATTGTGTTAATCATAAAAGTAATAATAATAATAGTTCTTATGTAGTTGTTTTATTAATGATTAAAAATGTAACTTTATTTTATATTAAAATTGTGACTTGCTCACTGTTAAAAATAAAATAAATAAATAAACAAACAAACAGATAAATGGTCTTACTCTCCGAGTTAAGGAAAACATTTGACACGTGAGTCGACTCTAACTCATGATTCAGAATCAGCTGAGTAGTGATGACTCGGCATTTCTCTGATTACTTACTCTTAATATCTCAGTAAAGGACTCTAACCAGGGCAAAGGCTCCTCCCACCTATTAACCACTGCTCAAAAATGTAGTTGGAAGAACGACAAACCACGCCCATGGGTTTGACCACGCCCACTGACGCAGCAGTTTCCAGTTGGAAAAACGTTTAAAGGATGACTTTGCAAAATTTGAATGGATTATATAAAGTCATACTGAGTGCATTAATCTGTTTATTGTAAATTGCTAATTAGAGGGTTTGTAAATGATGGTCTGCAGTAAAAAAGTAAATTTACAAAAACTATAGGTTGGAAACTTTTTATTTTTTATTTTTTTTGCCTGCTGAACAAAACCTCAAGCAAACATGCTAGCATGCTAACGTATTAACTCGTGAAAGAACCAGCACTTATATATGATTTGAGCTAAAGATGACGGTTAATCACTTCATGCTTAAATGTACTGCAATATACCGTATTGTATCGTTGCACCACTATGGGTGAGATTGTGTGTGTGTGTGTACTTGTACTTGCTACAAAGTGAGGACTGGAATACATTTAACCATGTGCCCAAGTCCATGCCTGTGCTCCCCAGTGCCTATGCTTCCCAGTACCTATGTTCCCCTGTAACCCTAACCCTAATATTCCATAAATTGTTACTTTGATGAGTATGTTTGAGTTTGTTTCATCATACTTCTTTTACAATATGGATACAATTGTTGTAGCTTACTTCTACAAAGTACACAATACAATGGAAGATCCATTAATTTAATAAGGACCGGGGAACATCAGGTCTGGGAAACATAGGGATTGAGGAACATGGGTCTGATCCCAGATGTGAGGACAATTTGGCTGGTCCTCACTTCTTGAAAGGACTGTTTAAGAGTTAATACTTGGTTTTAGTGTTCAGGTTAGAATTTGGTTTGGGTTATGGTAAAGCATGGGAGTCGGTATTTGTGATGGTTATGGTTAGAGTAAGGAGCTAAGAATGTATTATGTCAATGAATGTCCTTGCATCAAAATAGAACAATAGAAATACAGGGTTTTGTGTGTGCACGCAGGTGGAGTTTGCGTTCTGGATGTTTCGCTATATCTGCTCTGGGACCCTGTTCTTCATTGGCCTGAACGCTCCTGGACTGCCACTCAAACCATACACGCTCCTTATTAACGAGGACGAGCGTGATGTGGAAAGCGGTGGACAGGTAAATGTGTGCATTTAGTAATGAATGGATTCAAAATGTGATCTCAGTTATTGTTTTTTTTTTTCCTTTTATACAGCCATTGCTAGGGGATGCAGCACAGAGTGAGTCGGCATGGAGGGACTTTAGAAGGAAGGTGTGTCTCCTGCTGCCATACATGTGGCCGAGCGGCAGTGTTGTCCTCCAGTTTGTCGTTGTGCTGTGTCTCGGGCTGCTGGGAACCGAACGCGCCATCAATGTCTTCATTCCCATCTACTACAAAAATATAGGTGACACATCAGGGGTTTATATCTGTGCAGAAATCTGAGTAGAGAGTAAGAATGGAATGTGTGTGTGTGTGTGTGTGTGTTACAGAAGTATATTTTATAGCTCTTGTTGTTTGGCAGTGAATGAGCTGACAGGAGGAAGTCCCTGGAATACGCTGGCCACCACAGTGTGTATCTATGTCCTTCTGAAGTTCCTGCAGGGAGGTGGCGCCGGTGCGTACATGTGTTCGTTTATTATTTTTCCAGTAAGGTCTCTGTACGTGTTCACCATGAGGGTGTGTGTTCATCTTCTTTTCTGTTCTCTGTCAGGTTCCTCCGGCTTCATCAGCAATGCTCGTACGTTCCTGTGGATCCGCGTGCAACAGTACACCGGGCGCGTGGTCCAGGTCCGCCTCTTCGCCCACTTACACTCACTGTCTCTGCGCTGGCATCTGCAGCGGCGCACCGGAGAAGTCCTGCGCAGCATCGACCGTGGAACTTCCTCCATCGACAGCTTGCTTAGGTCCCAAAAGCCACCGCTACCTCATTCTTCAAAACATCAGCATTGCATAAGTTATGATGATGGACTGAATGTCTGTTTACTTTTTTCTCTCTCTCTCTCTCTCTCTCTCTCTACAGCTATATTGTCTTCAGCATCTTCCCTACAATTGCCGATATCATCATCGCAATCATCTACTTCTCCTCCAATTTCAATGCCTGGTTCGGCCTCATCATCTTTGTGTGCATGGCGTTTTACCTCAGTGAGTCTCCGCCTCCGAGCGTCCAGTGTAGCTTAGTGTTTATAAAAAAATTATTATATCTAAAAAATGGTTATCAACTTTGCCTGCTTTTTTTGGAATATGTTTTATCTGAAAGCTCTTACGATTATAATAACGGAATGGAGGACAAAGTATAGGAGAGAAATGAACACGCAGGATAACAACGCCAAAGCCAAAGCCGTGGACTCCCTGCTGAACTTCGAGACGGTACGCCCAGTTCCATGAAGAGATCCATTAGTTTAACCGTTTTTATATACAGGACCCAAGTCCAAGATGGTGTGTACATCTTCTAGACAGTCCCGTATGTCAAAAACATGTCAAAACGTATAAAATTCAAACAAAAATAGCAAAAAGTATTTTTTTCCCCCGGGACAACTATACTTTTACATTTTTTACGTTTTTTTTTTTTTTTTTTTGGTAATATATTGATTAAAATGAAAAAAAAAAAAAAAAACATTAAATAAATTAAAATAAAATAAAAATTGTGTCCAATCATCCAATCAGATCCTCTTGAACACTTTTCTCCTCCCACTTAACAAAGATGGGTGGGGCTGAAACTAAATTGTCATATGGTATCAATCTAGGGAATCAAGTCCCTGAACTTGTTTGAAATTAGATAAAATAAGATGTACAGTACGTTAATTTTATCATCTTGTATAGTTTATATACAACAGATCTGTTTCAGTCCCCGGCCATTTTTGTGAAGTTGGTGGGGACTGTACAAAAACTATGTATGGTAGCAAAAAGGAGTCATGTCCCGGATCTCAGTTGGTTCACTTGATGCAACGTTCAGTATGCAAATTTTCTAATCGTGCATCATGCTGAGAAGCTAGATCACGGATGTGGCGAACATTGGCTAGCTAACAATTGTTTATATATGACATGCTGCGAGGTTTAATTGTAATGTTCCACAGGTGAAGTATTACAACGCAGAGGATTATGAAGTAGGCCGCTTTGAGGAAGCCATCCTGAAGTACCAGGTGACGTCAGTGTGTGTATTGTGTTCTGTTGTGTGTGCTGTGTTATACTGTAAACTCACCCCGTGTCTGTGTTCAGTCTTTGGAGTGGCTGACCAACGCGTCTCTGGCGCTACTGAATCAGACGCAGAATCTGATCATCGGTTCGGGGCTGCTGGCCGGCTCGCTGCTCTGCGCGTACTTTGTCACTGAGGGAAAGTTTCAGGTGCGACACAGACTTTCAGTTCGAGTCCCACTGCTTACTTTAGTATTTATGTAATTAGTATTTAATGAAGTTTTGTGCAAGTGCAGGTTGGAGATTATGTTTTGTTCGGGACATACATCATCCAGCTCTACACACCGCTTAACTGGTTCGGCACATACTACAGGTACACACACACACACACACACACACACACACACACACACCATAAAAAAGAAAAGTCTGTTGGGTTTTACACCCAAGCCTATTGGTTCATCAGATCTGGAGTTTAACCTGTTTTCTGTAGCGTGACACAACTTAGAAGTTCAAGTCCTCCTGGAAGGGATGCTAGTCTATTGCAGGTTACCCAGTGTTTCTTACTGGTACCCATTTATACTGCTGATTGGACAGATGCATACTAGTGGTTGAGACCTTGCCCAGGGGTCTGTGTGTTTTTATTCTGTTTATCATCCGCCTGAAACACAAAACATCGCCGGTTCTGTTCAGGGTCATCCAGAAGTCATTCATCGACATGGAGAGCATGTTCAAGCTGTTTGATGAGGAAGAGGAGGTGAGGAGTAAAATTGTTCCATCCACTCTTTTTCCTTCGTATGTGTGGATTTTTTTTTTTTGCCTATTTGTTTTGTTTTGGTTTCAGGTGAAGGATGTGGTGAATGCCGGAACCCTGCACTACAAACAGGGAAAGATCGAGTTCCAGAACGTTTCCTTTAGCTACATCGAAGGGTAATAAACCTCACAGAATTCACAGCAAAGTGGGTATGAAGTCAGAAATTATTAATTTTGAGTTACTGGTTCCATTCTGTAACTGATATCCTAAGCTTTAAAATGATACCAGATTCTCTAACATATGTTGCTAGTTTTGTGATAACTAACCAAAACCTGCCAGGAATATTCAGCTTTTTAAAGTCCAACAAAGAATTTAATAATTTCTGACTTAATATCCATTTTACTGAGATGGGTCACAAATATATATTTTTTAAATATATAATTGTTTGAAACAAAATAATTAAAATGTTCTTTGTGTTAAACAGGAAGGAGATTCTTAAGGATGTCTCGTTTACTGTGCTACCTGGTCAAACCGTTGCACTGGTGAGTAACAGGAATAAATTATTGAATGAATGAACAAACAAACACAACAGAGTGTTGCTGCGGATAGGAATTCCTGGATTCCCTCTGTGACCTGACCTCAGATCAGGAAAATGGATGGATGGAAACAAACAAACAAATAAATAATATATATTCTTTGTTTGTATTTTTTATTTATTTATGGCATTTATTACTATCCAAGCTAATTTATTTTTTTACTATGTGTATGGCCTAAAATACATACAGATTTCATTTGTTTTGTTTTTTTAATGTCTTAACAGATTTACACAGATTTTTAAATACATTTTTAATAGTTACAGTGGTTTGCACAAGTATTCATACATCTTGAACTTTCCACATTTTGTCACATCACAACCACAAATGTAAATTTATTTTATTGGGATTTTATGTGATGAACCAGGACAAAGTGGTGCATAATTATGAAGTGGAAGAAAAATTATGCATAGTTTTCCTTTTTTCTTTTACAAAAAAAAAAAAAAACAACAACATTTACTAGTATTGACACCCTCCTGAGTCAATACTTTGTAAAACCACATTTCGCTGCAATCAGAGCTGCAAGTCTACCAGCTTTGCACATCTAGAGACTGAAATTTTTGCCCATTCTTCTTCGCAAAATAGCTTGAGCTCAGTCAGATTGGATGGATAGCATTTGTGAACAGTGTTTTGCCACAGATTCTTAATTGGATTTAGTTCTGGTTGTACTTTTAGTGTCGTTGTCCTGCTGGAAGGTGAACCTCCACTCCAGTCTCAAGTCCTTTGCAGACTCTTAACAGGTTTTCTTCCCAGATGGCCCTGTCTTTGGCTCCATCCATCTTCCCTTCAATTCTGAGAAGCTTACCTGTCCCTGCTGAAGAAAAGCATCCCCACAGCATGATGCTACCTCCACCATGTTTCATGGTGGGGATGGTGTGTTCAGGGTGATGTGCAGTGTTAGTTTTGCATTTAGGCCAAAAAGTGCACCTTCCACATGTTTGCTGTGTCCCCCACATGGCTTGTGGTACAAACTGAGTACAGGACTTCTTATGGCTTTCTTTTAACAATGCCTTTCTTTTTGCCCTCTTCCATAAAGGCCAGATTTTTGAAGTGCATGAATAAAAGTACTTTTGCAAGCCACTGTATTTAATAACATAACAGCTTTAAAGCATTAATTAGATAGTTAACATTATTCTTATTTGATGATAAATGTTATTCAAAATTATTATTTGAACAGTTCAATTTAAATTGTTTAATAAATGTGCATATTTTAGTAGGTGCAATTAAATGTTAATTAATTAATTTTTGTAATATAGTACAAAAAATCTTTTAATAACTTTGATAAAAATCACAGATATTTAAAGTTTTTTTTAAGAGTAGTATTTGTAGCCAAATTTTTCTTCTACAAATTGAACACTCCACATTTTATATAATATTTATTAACATTAACAAATAATAGAACATAATATATTATGAATGTAATAATAACTTATTTACTAATAGTCAATATTAACAGTCTTCTTAAATATTTAACCATCATATTAAGATAACAATAATTTAATGGTACTATATAATAATTTACCCTGTGACGAGCTGGCGAGCTGTCCAGGGTGTATAATGCCTTCACCCAGAGTCGGCTGAGATAGGCTCCAGCATCCCTGCAACCCTAATAGGATATATATATATATATATATATATAGAGAGAGAGAGAAAGAGAGAGAGAGAGAGAGAGTAGTGTTCAGTGAAGATTATACACCACCACTTTTGTCTAAAAGGACTCCTAATAAAAAGAAGTAAAAATTTACTTCTCTTATAATTTGTTGGTGAAAATGTATTGAACAATGCTCTTGTAGGCAAAGAGAACCCAAAAAAAAAATTCCAACAAGTATATTAAGGTAAACGTATGGCTAATAAACAAAAACACTGAAAATACCATTTTCCCGAAAAATTAAAAGGTTTCGCAGATTTTTATTTATTTATTTTTTTTACTTTTGCCTAGCGTGAATGAACTTCAAACCATATGAAATGGTTTAGCGAGTGAAGAAAATAAAAAAATACGTGAAAACTATGCCTGAAAGGTTAATTACTGTAATCAAAGTTAAGGGTGGCCACAATAAATATAGACTTTTTTTCCTCAAAAAAGAGAGTGTTATTTTTGGTATTACTATATATTGTGTTTGTTTACATATTCTAATCAACATGATCCAATATTACATGAAATAGTACTTGGTTTCTGACCTATCTTCATTTTGTTAAGTTGTTTAAGTGTACTGGTATTTTTTAATTTCTATAATATATATATATCTCTATAATCTTCACTGCACACTACTGTGTGTATATATATATATATATATATATATGTGTGTGTGTGTGTGTGTGTGTGTGTGTGTGTGTGTGTGTGTGTGT
>JAQMYF010000009.1:2487310-2500226 GCA_030014195.1 Neosilurus mollespiculum
CCTAATAATTATGCACACCTTGATATAGGGTGTTGATCTCCTTAGGCCACACCCTCCCTCGTTACACAAATACACATTACCTTATATGCATTAAATCCAATAAACATTCAAGTTTATACAGCTTACAGTTGGAAATTATGGATAAAATGATGACATGGTCAAAATAATCACTTACCTAATAATTGTGGAAACAGTGTCAAGAGTTCTCAGAATACCCACAATTGAGAATTGTTGACTTGCACGAAGCTGAAAAGGGTTACAAAAGTATCTCTAAAAGCCTTGATATTCATCAGTCCGCGGTAAGACAGATTGTCAATAAGTGGAGAAAGTTCAGCACTTTTGCTACACTCTCTAAGAGTGGCCATCCTGCAAAGATGACTGCAAGAGCACAGTGCAGAATGCTAGATGAGGTGAGGAAGAATCCTGTTGACAAATCTACAATGAGTAAAACATTATACAAGGATGGAGTTCATGGGAAGACACCACGGAGGAAGCCTGGCCACATTGCTGCATATTTGAAGTTTGGAAAAGAACACCTGGATGTTCCACAGCACTACTGGCTAAATATTCTGTGGACAGATGAAACCAAAGCTGAGTTGTCTGGAAGGAACACACAAGGCTATTTCTGAAGAAAAAAAAGCACAGCACACCAACATCAAATCCTCATCCCAACTGTGAAGTATGTTGGAAGGGGTAACATGGCAGCTCTGCTGCCTCAGGGACTGGATGGATTGCAATCAATAAAGGAAAATTCCTCCTGACCATTGTGCAGGTCTGATCAGCAAATACAGGAAACGTTTGGTTGAGGTTATTGCTGCAAAGGAGGGCCAACCAATTATTACATCCAAAGGTTCACATACTTTTTCCACCCTGCACTGTGAATGTTTACATGTTGTGTTCATTAAAAACATGAAAGCATATCACTGTTTGTGTGATATTAGATTAAGAAGACTGTGTTTGTCTATTGTTGTGACTTAGATGAAGATCACATCACATTTTATAACCAATTAATGCAGAATACAAGGAAATTCCAAAGGGTTCACATACTTTTTCTTGCAACTGTATTTTCACTCTAGAAAATTTCACAGCTATTTAATTTCACTAACTGAGTATTTTCCATATATTTTATTGTGGAAAATATTCACTATATATTTTATTTTAATAATATTATTTGTTGGCAGTGGTGGCCTGGTGGTTAAGATGCTGGCTTACTGATCCGAAGGACAGGATTTCAAGCCCCACTATCACCAAGTTGTCCTGCTGTCCCCCAAGTGCAGCTAACTGGGTTATCAAAAGTCAGCCATATCTCTCACTGTCTGTGGTGAGAGGCATGTAAAAGAACCATTGCTGTCGTTCATAAAGAGTAGGCCGTTAAATTGCCATCAGTGTGTTTCTGCCCTGCGATGGCCTGGCAAGCTGTCCAGGGCGTACTCTGCCCTCGCTCAGAGTTCATCGCCAGGCCACCGCAGCACAGAAACACACTGACGGCTATGCAGCCTACTTTTGAAGAAAATCAGCAAGGGTTCTTTTACATGCCTCTCACCATTGAAAATAAACATTACCTACGAAATTAGGGCAACCTACGAAATATGGTACACAGACGCTATATATTATGTTTGTATCTAGGTGGCACGGTATCCCTCTGGCTTATTTGGACTAAATCACACCAACGACTACTATAGAAGCCTAGGAGTTAATCGGGATAATTTTGCTTTGTCTACTGTCAGTGTCGATGAAGTACTGAAGATGTTTAGAAGATTGGATAGGTTTAAGGCCTCAGCTCTGGATAACTTCCTGCTCGTTTTGTGGTTGATGCTGCGGAACTTATTGCTCCAAGTATCACTCACGTAATTAATATTTCCAGTCAAACGGGCAAGTTTCCCAAAGACTGGAAAATGGCAAAAGTCATTCCTCTATACAAGAAAGGTTCAAAAACAGAATGTGGTAACTATAGACCAGTCTCAGTTCGCTGCGTTTTATCTAAGGTATTAGAAAGAGCTGTCTGTATCCAGTTGAATATGTACACAACAATGGTTCTTTGCATCATTTACAGTCAGGTTTTAGTCATATTCAACAGACTCACGTTTACTATATTTAATTGATAATTTAAAATGTCAGATTGATAAAGGAAATTATTGTGGTATGGTACTTATGGATTTACAAAAATCATTTAATACAGTAAATCATGAAATTTTATTGCTCAAACTATATTGGATGTTGTGATAAGGTTGTTGATAGGATGAGTTTATATTTAACTAGTAGAGAACAAAGAGTGAATATAAATGGGGTTATGTCAGAAACAGCAAAAATATCATGTGGTGTACCTCAAGGCAGCATACTTGGACCATTACTGTTTTTAATTTATGTGAATGACTTGAAATCAGCCATCAACTGTGAGCTTTTGTCACATGCAGATAATTCTGCTCTCTTAGGCTCCGGTAAAGACGTTCATGTTATAGAACAATCATTAAGTAGCGGGCTATCAAAGATAAACTTAAAGATAAGATAAACCTATCCGAGTTGTTTTGAAACTTCAACACCCCCCCCCCGTGTAATCACTTCATCCAATTAAACTGGTTGTCTATTGAAAAACGGGTTGCACAACTAAAACTAAACCATGTATATCACACTGTAAATAATGCATCTACAAAACTATCGTATCTTTCATCTTTTTTTACCGCTGTTAACCAATGCCGTAACAATGGAACTAGATCTAGTCAGGGATCTCTTGCCAAGGTTTAAAACTATATCTCTTGAGTCAATTTAATTCACTTCATGTTTTATTTTGTTTATTACTATTTACTTTTGTTTAGCACACATTTTTTTACGTTGAAATGATTTGATTTATAATTTATTTTTCCATAGTCAAATTATTTATCTTAGCAACTTATACCATTTTTTGTTTCATCATGTCATCATAATTATTTATTTTACGAGGACCACAGTGGAAATAAGTCTTCTGACTTTTTTGTGTAATCCTCAGGGTTTTATATGTTTCATTATTTTATTGTATTGTTTCCTCCCACAGTCTAAAGACATAATCATTACACTAATTGCTTGTTCCAAATTGCCCCTTGGTGCGAGTGTGAATGGTTGTATATGTTCTGCCCTGTGATAGTCTGGTAAGCTGTTCAGGGTGTACCCTGCCTTCGCCCAGTGTCGGCTGAGAGAGGCTCCAGCCTCCCCGCAACCCTAACAGTAGGATTAAGGGGTTTGTGAAAATGAGTGAGAGAGGGAGTGTTTGTATCTAATGGCTACTTTAAACCTGTATTGTTATGAAACAATATTTGAGATCTAACATTGATCTGGAAATTTTTCTACATATTTAAAATCATTATTGTTTGTGTGCTATGTCTATATTGTGATAAAACTATTATTCCTGTGCTACAACACAAGTCTACTTACCTTTTATGGCATTCGGTTGTGATTACTGGCAGGAAAAATAACGAAATCTGTTCCTAGTGTGAGTTTAATGGACGCTCCCTGCTGCTCTCGCTGTGCCTCGTCGTTGAACGTGAGTTCGAAACATGAGTGAGATTTTATGGATGCTACCAATCCCTCTCTGTAATAATCTGATACTGTAATACTTAAACAGCAGAATATCCAGAAATGTATTTTGTGATTATCTTCCACATCAGAATGGTTACTGGCTTCATTTTGAATGGAATAAGATGATATAAAATGTCATAAAAATGTGATAAATGTGCACTATTACAGATTTACTGATATTTATCCAGCTGTAGGGCGACACGGTGGTGTAGTCCTTAGCACATCCGCTTCACAGCAAGGGGGTCCGGGTTTCGAGGGCGTTTCTGCGTGGAGTTTGCCTCCGGGTACTCTGGTTTCCTCCTACAGGCTGTTCCAAATTGCCTCTAGGTGTAGGTAGCTATTAGGTTATTATTATTATTATTATTATTATTATTATTATTATTATTATCATCATAATCATTATTTTTCTGAACATTTCCACTTCTCATAGTAATTACACTGTGTTAAAACATGTTTATATCTATACAAACCATATTTTAATATTTTTACTTTTGTTCAAGGTTTATGAATTTGTAAATAAACCCCGCAGTACAGGACCTTTAGCTTATAAAACCAGTTGCGAAATTAGCAATTAACGCCTCTACTATGGATGCCGCCGGAGTCATGGGTTCCATCCCGAACCGCTACATGCTCCCTATGCACGCGCATTTTAATATCTCGTGTATGACCATGTTTCAGGGTCCCTACGTAGTGCGCTATAGCATCGCAACGCTGTGTTTGGGTGTGGCCGTTGTTGCGGAAGAGAAGGCGTCTGAGGGCGACGCCTGTGTGCTTGTTTACTGGGTTTTTCTCTGTTTAATGTCGTTGAACTAGATTGTAAAAATGGATTTTGGGGATTTATTCGACGAGCGGATGTTTCCTTTCTCCGACTTTCAGGAGTTTACGGTGTGTGGATTGTTTGTTTGTGGTGAAAATGGACGTGTTTTAATAATCACCCCTTCCAATGCTAGTTAACTAGTAAACAAATTATTGGGATATAGTTTAAGTTGTCACTCTATTAAGTAGTTATATTTTAAAACTAAACCACATAAAACTTATAAAAAGTAGTAATGTATATTTTTAATATTAACACGGAGGTTCTTTATGTGGCTAACTGGCGCGAGGAAGGCTAACTAAACTAACTACTAGGCCATGTTGACTTCATGTCGCTGTCACTTATTCATCAAAATATAAACATTTAATTCAAAATAAACATTGACATTAAAAAATATGGCAGGTCAGATTAATACACACAAGTATGTATAAGCTAATATTTTATTATCAGTTCTAACATGGCGGCTGGGGGGGGGGGGGGGGTGGGTCCCAAAACAACTTCACATGCCCTACTCCCACATCATGTGGACACCCACAGCGGTGCATTGTGGGGGAAGTTTGTAAGCGCATTATTATTATTAATATTTTTATTTATTTATTTATTTATTTATAGGTGTCCTGATGTTTGAGTATTGAGTACACATAACTAATACAGTGGAAAAAGTAATAAAGGTACTTTTAAGTTAAATGTAGTGAACATGGTGCAATCCAGGACACAGCAGCTGCTCGATCAATGACCGGGAAAATATTTAATGCCATTCTAATAGATCTAGAGATCTCCTGATACCTTTTTTCATCACTGATACCAATACTTTTTAGTGATTTATTTGTTTAGTACCTGCCGATACTTATCCGATACTCATGCATTAAAAATATTTGTATTAATTTTTGGTATCAGCTTTATACCACCTTAACAGGAACGCAGGCAGAGAATGAATTTCTTAACACATTATCCCTGAATCATTTTATTAGTTTATTACACACACACACACACACACTGTTGAAGAACAGACATCATTTAGAAAAGATAGGATTTTTTAATGTTACTAAAACTTTTCCACAGTAAGTTCAAGTAAAACTTTAAAAGGGAAATCAGTCTCACAGGCATACACAGTGAGGTTTATAAGGTACCAAACGCTGATCACTCCACCGAGCTGAGTGGTTCACACCTGCCACTGCTCATTTTTTCCTTGCTGGTTCGGTCTTCAAATGCTTTAAAAGATCACCAGTTTTGAGTTTTTGAGTTTGGCAACACTGGTGCCACTACTTGCAACTGTTATCTTGCAGAATATTTATGTCGCTGTTTTACTGGTGGGACAATATTTCCAAATTGTGGACATTATGCTGACTGTGGCTAGTGCAAGTTATAAACGGAAGTAGTTCTTCTTTGCTGTTGTGACAAGATCAGTATGTAACTTAATTTCCAGGATTGAAAACAGTGGCTTAATTTGTGTAAATCCACTGTTTTATCATGTGGTATTGGATCGGCACATAGACTGGGGTGTTCTCTGATACCAGTCTGTTCTTTTGTTGGATGTTTTTTCCGATACTAGTGTCATCCAACTCAAATTCTTTATACTTGTAAAATGAACATGCATATGAGGTAGAACTGTTACAATAGAAAATATATTAAAATTCCAGCCCTTGATTGATTCTATAAAAAATAAAATTGAATAAACTTTAATTTGATACCTTGTTCACCTCAGTACTCTCTACTAATAAGGACATTATTGCCCTGTCTACCTACATAATTAATGAACTTATTGTGTTGTTTATAATACTGTGTCAGATACACTAGCCATGTACAAAAAGTTTAGTTATGAGAGCTTAGAACATTTTACCAAAGGTAATAGTCACTGGCATGACCTGGTTAAATGACAGTTTTTTTAATGAATTATTTAAAGAATTTAAAAATGATAAAGATATTAAAGCGTGTGCTGAGACAGGCAGCGCAGTCAGTGCTAGTTGTTTGTCTCAGATGTACAGGGTGTGCTGGATATGATTAATTAATCCAGTGTATTCCCATGTAACCAGAGACCACAGGGTCAAAAGTTGGCATAAAATTCAGCAGTTTCGCATCATCAGAATTCAATAAAACTTCATAAGTAACAAGATTTAATGAATAAATAAATGCTCTATATACATTTTATTCTGTTCTGCTTCGGTTGTTGATTTGAAAAGTGTTGATACCAGCACAAATAATAAAATAGAATATAAAAAGGTAAAGCATTGTCCAATAGAAATGGTTTATATAATAATGTGCAGAGAAACAACTCGGCTGCATCAATCCTATGTCGTCATGCAGTGATGGCCAGACATAAAACGGCAAATTTGGGGAAGCCCCGCAGAGAAAAGGGGAGCGGGAGGCAAAAAGGTTTAGCGTTTTATACATGTGAATCCTTATCAGAATTAAAAAAAAGAATGTATTACAAATATATATTTACTTTTTATGCTTTCATGATCTCAGTTCCATTAGCTAAATGTAACATGATATCACAGTGTTTAAATATTATATGTGACAATTTATGTTTGAATAACTAATTAATTATGAAAGCTTATAATTAGCCATAATTTTTTGAAGTCTAAACTATGAACACTTAAACACTTCAACTCCCCAAGTATTCATCAGATTTTGACTGAAGAACCTGTTTGTTTTTCCTTGTATACAGTTTGTCCCGGGACATCAGAGACTTTCTGAACGCGTGAGGAAGCGTCTATACTACGGTCTGGATCAGGATGCGTCTTTAGATGCACTTTCCTGTCCTGTTACTGGTGAGTGTGTACTTAGTGTGCGTACCGTGCGTCCTTCATTGAGACAGACATACACAAAAGCCAGGCCCCACCCTCTTCATTAGGACTGGCATACTCAGAATCCACACCTCCTTCATTGGGCATTACAAGATTAGAAGCCACACACTCTCTACTAATAATTGTGTATATATAGGCCATGCCTCTTTCATTAGCACTGATGGGCACAGAGACAGCGCCCTTCAGTGTACTGATTGATACATTGGCCATACCCCTTTCACAAGGACAGGTCAAAGGCCATGCCATATTTCCTGTTAATTATGGACATAAAGGCCACGCCTCTTTCCTTTGGGCCAGCATGATGTTAAAGTAAAGCAGGAGCATTACCGCTATTCTGGGACCATTAGATTTGTTACTTTGTTTGTGTTTGACACTAGATATCGCCGTCGAACTCCTGCAGAAGTCAGCCCCAAGCCCTATACGGAAACTCCGCAAGAAGTACGCAGCCCATGTAGCCAGGTGAGTGTGTTTACGTCCCTCAGAACTTCATCTGTAGTGGATTGGCTCTAATGAGATGAAATTAATTTGCACATTTAAATTTTTCCGTGTGTATAACTTGTATAAATGTTACTTGTCCCTTCAGAGAAGCGTGTATCTCCCCCTGCGCCATGATGCTGGCCCTGGTTTACATCGAAAGACTCCGACACAGAAATCCCGAGTACCTGCAGCAGATCTCGTCCTCAGACCTCTTCCTGATATCCATGGTGAGATTTTCATAAGCATGGAGATGATTTTTTTGCATGTTTAACAAATGATTAGCACCTGTTATAGAGCATGTTATGCGAGAACTGTGGGTATTTTCTTCTGTAGATGGTTGCTAGTAAATATCTGTACGATGAAGGTGAGGAGGAGGAAGTCTTCAACGACGAATGGGGCGCCGCCGGAAAGCTGGATGTCCAGACAGTTAATATGCTGGAGCTGAATTTCCTGAGTGCCATTGTATGTGAACGACGTAACGCATCAGTACACAGATGTGTTGTGTGTTAGTGAAGAACATATACAGAGTTCATTATTACTTAATTATATAGGATATGTGTGTTGTAGGACTGGCGTCTGTTTGCTGAGCCAGGGGAGTTCTTCAGTTTGCTCAGCCAACTCGAAACCTGGTTCGTATTTGATGTTTGTGATGTCATGGCTGATTTGTGTGGTGTGTAAGTGATGCTGTGAAAGGAAATCATGTGTTATTTTGGTCTTGACAGCATTGCAGAACGTCAGGGTACAAAGCGTGGCTGGTACACATATACTGACCTGTGTGTACTGCTGGAACAGGCCAAATGGAGGAATGCTCTTGCTGCAATCTACCAACACTTCGCCAAGGTGCGACCACATTTGGACATGCCTATTCATTCATATGAGTATGTGAAAATGTTATTCATATACACAAATCTCTCTCCAGGTCACGTGTATGCTCGGTCTCCTGTACCTAACGAGCGTCACTGGTCTCCTTGCCGCCTCCGCAGCTCTTCACCAGCTCAACCTGCCGAACACCGAGCTTGTAAATCCTACCGTCTTCCATCTTCACACCTCAGCCTCGTCCATCCATCCTCGCTGCTGCCTCCTTGCCAACACCACCCAAAAACCTGAACATGTTCCGGATTTCCACCAGCATCAGCATCACCACCACCGTCATGGCCTGACTTCTGCTCTGCCCCTCCATCCGAACTCCGCCCTCTCTTTGTGGAGCTCCCTTCTCTCTGCTCTCGTTCATTCAGGCACCCAGACATCGGAGCTTCATGTTTGTGGTGCTCCGAACCTCACCTCATTTGCCTGGTTGTCCTCGCCCCCTCTCCTCGCTCAGTCTCCTTTTCTCCCGAGTCCGCTAGCTGTTTTTCACAGACAGAGCTGTTGCCCAGATGCTGCAATGCAATATGGGAAGGCCCAGGTTCTCCTCATACCGACTTAAATAACCGCAAAATTGTCTTTCGGCATTTGTAATTTTTTTTTTTTGTGTGATTTTTGTATATTTAAACACCTCCAATAAATCTAAGTATATAAGCACTTTTATCCAAAGGCAGAACGATGGGATTTAAGCAAAGACCGTGTAAAAGGAGCTGAAAACAAATATTTAAACCAAAAGTAGAACCTTAAAATTCAAATCCCTAAATTTTGGCTTGTTTCAGCTGTCACTGTTACATAAAAAGATAATCATCATAATATTAAGGTATAAAATTATAAATTACACATGTGGTTCGCCTGATTATGCTCAGAACCCCTGTAATTATTATATATTTTTAAAATCACCTAAAACAAAATTGCTTCATTCTCTTTTTAAAAGCATGGATAAATATCAAAATTAATAAATAGATGTATTTTTGTGTAATGTACAGATTCAGATTTTTTTTTTTTTGTTTGTTTGTTTTTTTGTTGGTGTTTTGGGTTTTTTCCACCCAGTAAATAAATTCAGGAAAGTTATAATGGCACAAAAATATGAGTGAGGGTTTAGTTTGGTTGGTTTGTTTAATCTGGTAATTGGTATTACTGTTCTTGAGGTGAGGATCTAGATATCAACATGCCCTTTACCTGTGAAAAAGAATGGTGTTTTTTTTTTTTTGTTTGTTTTTTGCTGTTTTTGATGTGTGTGTGTGTGTGTGTGTGTGTTGATTTGTTTTTGCTTTTTAAACTATCCATGCCTCATCATAGCACCATGCTAAGTCAAGAACACCCATGGGCAAGTATTAAATTAATTCAAGCTTGTTTTCAATGAAGGAGTTGATAACAGTGCACGAAAGAGTCTATTTGGTGACTGAGTGGATGGATTCCAAACTTCAATGCAGGCTAACAAGTCGCATAGAAACCTCATGCTTTTTCTTAGCTATGCTAACAAGCTAGTGAGTATTCTGATAAGTTCAAACCTGACTGAGATGCTAAAGAAGAATGACCTCAAGGGTGAGAATGTTACACTTCTACCACAGCTCTGTTCTTGATTTTGATCAAATGAAAACAGCTGTAAATATTGTACTGACAGATTCGAATACGTTTCTGTAGTAACAGGATTTATACACTGGAGGCTAAATGTTATCTAAGGCTGGTGATAGCGTGCTGTTATTTTTTTTTTTTTACATATAATCATTAAGTTTTCTGTAAGAGGTCATTTATTTAGGGGAGGTTTGATGGGCGGAGTTTCAATCTTTGATGCTTTCTGGTTCTTTAGTAATGTGACAAGTCGAGGTTCGACTTTGTGGCGGTACTAAACTTAGTAGCGATATTTAGAATGTAGGGATAAAAGGATTAAAAGGATATTGGTGTGACGCACGTCAATAAATTAACAATTGTGATTGTTGGCAGTTTGAAATAAAAATAGTTTGGGATGCTAAAGTGGACGGATTCTCATGTATCATGGAATAACGTGCCATCCGTCTGCCATGGAAAATTAAATCTCATCTAGAACAATTGTAGGGTTTTAAAAAGAGCAATAAAGAAAATTCAATTTCAAGAGTGCTAACACGCTAGCTGTTACTGAGAGCAGTTGTGTGAACAGTTCTGTTTTAATGGAAGGTCGCTAAAAATGTTGATGATAAAATAAATAAATAAATAGGCCTAACCAAGCTTTTTGTTTGGTTTGAATTTGAATGATTAATCCAGACTTCATGGAAGTTCTTGTTTGTTCTACAGATTGAAGATATATAAAAGATTTGATTAGATAAAAGTAACATCTATGGTTTGTATGTACTTTTTCTAATCACTTTTTTTTGCGTGTTTTTAAGCATCATGTTGTAATCAGATTTCTAAAATCTGGAATATAATTAGGATGGATTTGCTACTTTAGTTATGGATTTCCTGTTAAAATTAGCGCCACCCTCACATAAGTTAGAATTTTGAAAGAAATAAAAATATGGCACAGATACATGTTTCATTAATGAGTGAAGTAGCTATGTTGATCAAGAACGGATTTGTAACGGATCACGGATGAACGTCATCACACCGTGGAGTTGTGAGAAATTAATGACTTTAGTCAGATTTTGAACTTGAAATGAATATTTTCTTGTAAAGATCTTGCATAGAGGGAGAAGGTATTGTACTGGAGGGTATATACCATGTTCAACACTGCAGTGTGTATCTTTTTTATTTTTTGTTATTAAAAAATACTACTGCATTAATTGAAATAAATACATTAAAATGTTGTTCTGTGCTGCAGTGTTTGACTCTGCTATTGTATTCTATTTAATAGAATATTCTATTTAATTCTTTTTTTTTTTGGGGGGGGGGGTACTTGTTTATTCCCATTTATGGAAGGAGTCTCCAGTGTCAGGAGTGTTGTTGGGTTTTTTTTTGTTTTTTGTTTTGTACATTTCCAGAAAAGGAATTTATGCTTTGTGGTTTCATGTGTAACATGACTAAGGCTAAGTATGATTAGTGTTCATTATTAAAGTAAATAGAACTTTAAATGTAAACAGGTTTTATCAGGGTGTTAAGTAATTAGTCTGTCCTCTTGCATCTCCCTTGTGAGGTGCTGAGTGTGTATTTTGTTTGCATATCCCGGAGGCCATGTGCTAAATCTGGATTGACCTGTGAGCGCTTTGGCATGCTAACGGTTTGCCCACGGATTTAGGAGGTGTGTTCAATCGGCACCGAGCTCAGTGTATAAGAATCTCCGACCTAGGGAACAAGTTATAAAAAGTAAAAGCTATGTACAGTAAGTTTTGTTTATGTACGCAGATATACTGTCTAGCCTGATTATTTAAGAATCTTCATTCTGTTTTGCACACATTTAACTGCTTTATTTGATTTGAAAACTTTCTTTTTTATCTTTTTTTAGTCCTTTTTTAAAAAAAAATTTTCATCTTTTTTTTTTCATCTTTTTTTTTTTTTTGCTGGCTACAGTCACACATTTTGGCTCATACAATGTGATGTGTTTTTCTAAAAAGTCTGATGTAAAAGATGATTATCCAGAGAGTTTTTTATGAAATTGTTCAGAAACGCGGTGATGCTCAGTACTCAATTTGGAGTATAATCATCCATAACGTCACATTTTTTAAAACTCAGAGTTTAAGCAAATACTTCATAGAAACATAAGAAAAGCAAACTAATATATAGATTTAGGCACAGTATAAAAGCAGAGATCTTGATTGATATCTCTATTTTTAGGTGTTCGAGGCTGGTGTTAGAAGAGCATTGCGGCTCCTTTAAGAAGGAAATGAATGAAGTCTCCTTTGCGTTTCCCGAATTTGTTCTGGAGAGAAAGAAGGAAACACTGCCTTCACTCGCTGTACCTAAAATATCTCTTTAAGTGTCTAATATGACAGTAGAAAATATGACATCTCTAGTTCTTTGGGTCATCTAAAGGAATTTGGTGTGTTTGGACATATACCATGGATGTATAGTATTATGATCAACCTCTGTATTTATTGTGGTGCCAACCTGTCTGAAGACAATGATATGGTGGCACATACGGACGAATGACAGAATATGCATTGAAATCATGTTCCATGCTGTGGATCTCCATTCAATAACTCTGCTAGTCTAAGGTTCATTCATGGTGTGTTTTTTCATTTAGGCCTATAAAGCGTGAAAATGTTCATATCGCTTACTTCCTCAAAACAACACTTCGGTGCCATTGGTAATGGCATCATTTGAAACTCACTCAAAAGTGAATATTTTTTTTTACCCTTTACAAACTCGAGAGGGCAGTGGTGGCCTGGTGGTAAGGTGCTGGATTACTGATCCCAAGGTCAAGCCCCACTATCAACGGGTTCTCACTGCTGTCCCCCCAGTGCAGCTAACTGGGTTATCAAATGCTGGCCATGTC
>JAQMYF010000009.1:2521495-2532983 GCA_030014195.1 Neosilurus mollespiculum
TTAACTACGGTGGCCGGGAAGTGTAATACAGCTCATATTACCTTGTCCTACTCCATGCCACAAAGCGAATGACAGACTTAACATATAGAATAACACTTTTACCTCTAATACAGCATGATAGGAGCTCTATTACAGGTGAAAGTGTTATTCTGTGGGTTAAATCTCTCATTCGCTTTGTGGCATAACGAAGGAGGGGGTGATGTATGTGGTACTGGCCACCATTCGTTATTCGCGCTATTATTGCTGTTGTCATTCGTCATTCGCTTTCCTTCGTCATTCGTTTTAGGGACTCCCGGATTAAGCTGAGCTATACATGATTAAAAGTAAACGTACCCTTGTAAAATTCAGCTTAGTCACGGTCGTTCTCCGTCTCTCACTTCAGGCACCTCGGGCTGTGTGTGGGTCGGTCTTCACAGGGCGAATACTGGGTACTGCATTTCCTCATGAATTCCACAAATCGTTTCCACTTCGCAGATATTACAGGGTCAGTTGGCCACTTGATGGTGAGAGACAACTCTGTGGGGGTTGTAACTGTTCTCCGAGTAGTTATTGCTACACCTGCCAACAACGCAAGATCTCACCATTTCGAATGAATCGCTTCCGCACTGAAGTGCTTTCTGTATGTGACGTCATCAGTCAGTTTTGGCGGAAAATGCTGAAGAGAGTGTTTGCGGAAGCACTCGGAGTGTGGGAAGTTTAAAGTGTTCTGGTTCATTAAGGGGGGCAATGTGAGTGCAGTACAACCCGGGTGCACTCTAGTACTAGCACTGTTATCACTTTTTGCTCATAATCGTGGTAAATAAAAAGCTTAAACATGTCGTTTAAAAGGGGCTTCAGCAATAAAATGTTACAGTCTGCACTGTGTTTGTATTTGTAAAAGGACTGTGTGTGTGTGTGTGTGTGTGTGTGTGTGTGTGTAGTGCTGAGTGTCTTGCTCTGGCCTCTGGTCGTGTACCATGAGCTGATCCAGAAGATGTACACGGGATTGGAACCCATCCTGATGAAGCTGGACTACAGCATGAAAGGAGACACGCAGCACCGCAAACACGACAAGAGAAGTGAGCGCCACCCTCAGAAATTACCTCAGCTCGCCCATGTAGTGCAGTACCACTGTAAATAATGGAGGTGCTACAACATCATGTGACTGAAAGAGATTTTTTTTTTTTGGTCACAGTTGATTTTTAAGTAGAAAAACAAACTTATACTGAATGAAAAGATTTGAGGATGAGTTTATTGGATTTTTTTTAGATCAGTAAACACTTTTCTTATACACTGATGGTGATAGAATTAAAGAACCAGAGCATGTCAGTCTGTTAAACGTCGCTGTGCGTCAAATCGCTAAACAGTATTAGTGTATGAATTGAACAGTAGCACTAGTGTAGCAGCTCTACCCCTAACCCAAGTACAACACGAGAAATGCATTGTGGCTAACGTAGGAACTTGTTAAGAGCTTAGTCTGGAATTTCATTCTGATACAATGCATGGATGATTTTAGGTGGGGTTTCTTAGTAGATGTAGTTGCTTTTTTAAAGCTATACATGGCATATCCAAATCAAAATTTGATGGTACTGAATAAATGATTTTGAATTGAGAAACTTTTAATACATTTAAAAATGAAACTTTTTGCTGATTACTTATTTATGGTTCCTCCCTGGTGTTAGTTATTTTAAGCTGTAAACATCTTGGTTTTTCTCATGAATATGCATGATGATTCAATGCCACTGCGCATGTGCACGGAAAAAGAGCATTGCTGCCGTGATGGAGGAGCTGAGCGTACTCGCTTATTTATATTAAAAAAATCATATAAGTCGTAATTGTGTGAATTTTGGGTAGATTGGAAATACGGGATTCGACACGGCCACGTGACCAGGCATTGCCCCTGGTTACAACATGTTCCCATCCTGGAGGCCACACGAACAGGTTACCACTCCAAAGGATTTAGGCTGACGCAATAGCTCTCTCGAATTACTATAATAGTCTTCCCCTTGCTGCACAGCACAGATACCTTCAGAAATTTGCTTTGTGTGACGGAATTGACCCTTAAAAACATGTATCACAAACGAGTGCAGACTGAACACTGAGCAGTCTGGAATGTACTTAAAAAAAAAATTAGTACATAAAACCGCTGCACATTATGTGCCATTAGAAAAGAAGCACATTTTAACAGATGGAAGTTCTCTTAGCATGGTCTCGACTCGTTGTTTCACACACCTTTGCTCAGTCTGTGCTTTGCTTTCAGTATAATTCTTTCTAATGAGTAGCTTTCTCATTATTATAAACAAAACAAGACAAAATATTAGCTTTAAATGTGAACTCACCGGTTATAATAAAATGGTCACTGCAAACACAGATCTCTACATCCAAAACTGCTCTGGAGATGTTGCTGAACCATTTAGCTCCTTTTTCTGTAAAGTTCTTCATGCTCGCCCTGGCTTTTAATAATTGCTGGGCCACAGAAAAAATGCTTGTCTCTTTTCCTCTCCATGGGGCTACCAATATGGCGATGGCACAGTGCTTTCGCATTGGCTTCCGGGTCGTGACGCGTATTCCAGTACATCTATAGTTTGAGACACATCACTGATGGGATGCTGAACAAGAAAAATGAACTGCTGTCTGTCGTGCAAACAAGTGACCCTGATGTGACCCTGCATTACTGAAGACGGGTCTTAACTAGAATAACTCTTAAGAGAAAAAAGGCAGCTTGGATCAAGATGGTGAGAAATTCAGGTCTTTATGGAACCGCTCGGCTGATACTATGAGAGAAGCACACAAAGCGTATGAATCAAAAATCACTGAAGATGTGACAACTACTCCAAAGTCTTTCTGGAGATATGTTAACAAGACCAAGGCTAAACAGCGAATCGTGAGTTAAAAAAGGTTTGGTATAAAAACAGCTAGTAACTGGAAGCGTAAAGTGTAGAGTCTCGGCTGGAGGAGATCAAAGTCAAGGTATTAACACTAGCAGACAAATAAAGTTTGGATTTGAAAACAGTTCATGAAGAGAACAACAGTTAGTGTTGTTTTAGTTTTTATGGGGGTTCAGGGGGTGTTGTGGTGTTAGATCATCGTACATGTGGAAAATGTAAGTATATGCTTCATGCTGATCGATTTCTTAACTCAGAAATAACTTTGGATAAAGAGATCACACTTTTAAAATAAACTCAATATTTTTGCATAACAACCTTATTACTCTGGACTCAAACGTGTGATAAGACACTATAAACACACTTGTGAAGTAGGAACCCTGCAGCTTCATAGTTAAACATCAAGTTCAGCTCCTTTCACTCTATTCCATCTCTCAAAATGCTCTCCAATCAAAATCTTTTCTCTGTTTCTCTCTCTGTCAATCTCGCTCTTTCCTTTCTGATTCAGTAAATTCTCTGGAGCCAGCTGACCTGCCTCGCTTTCTCATCATTGCCATTGTTGTTGATAGTCTGAAAATAGTGTCACGTGACTAATTTTAGGCGGGGTTAAGCAAAGCATTTGTTTTTTGTTTTTTTTCTGACACAAATTATTTGTTATGCAAATGACCTCAACTGTGTAATTAGCAGCAAAGTTTTATCTTTATCTTAAATTCTAATATATTCAATATTCTTCATAACTTTTATAGCAAAAATACGCCATGTATAGCTTTAATGAGTATGCAAAAGGGGTGGGGCATATGTTTGAGGGGCAGAGTCTGGGCAATGTGGACCACTTATTTCTAGTTAGAGGGTGTTAATCAGGTGTTCTTTTTTATTTTTAAGAATTTCATGAAGTAGAGCAGTGCCAAACAGACAACTGAATATCAGGATGATCCCTGATTTCAGCCAGTAGAGGGCTTTTTTTAATCATTTTCAAACCATTAAATGTTTTTATATATATATATATATAATTTAATTTTTTCATTCTATTTCATTCGTTTAATCCTAATTATGTTTGCAGGGAGGCTGGTGCTCATCTCAAAAATCTTATTTTGAATAAATTTTGATCACAGTTAAGTTCTATTGTTTAGTTTACAGGTAAAAAAGACATTGTTGTGTGTAGTGCCTCTTTAATCTCACCCTAAACATTCTCAACGTCCTGAGCGACGATGAATTAGACGTATGTGGATAAACCGTGTGTGTGTGCGTACGTGTGTACAGAGGTGAAGAAGGAGCAGGAAGAAGGAGATGAGCCGAGAGCGGAGACAGGGAGTGAGAGTGAGGAGGAGCTCTCCTGCTTTGCTCCCACCGTAAATAAATTCATTATTACTAACTTGTTGTGTACATTGTGTGTGTGTGTGTGTGTGTGTGTGTGTGTGTGTAAGTTCATTTGTAAGCCCCTTCCCCCATAATGCTGATTGGTTGTTTTGTCTGTCCTCAGGTGGACGTGAAGACTACGGCATTAGCGATGGCCATCACAGACTCCGAGCTCTCTGATGAGGAAGCGTCCATCCTGGAGAGCGGTGGATTCTCAGTGTCCAGAGCAACCACGCCACAACTCACAGATGTTTCAGAAGGTATAATTTTGTGTGTGTGCATGTGTTTTATTGAGAAGAGCTCTAACCATGCCAAGCCGAATACAAAAAGGGTAAAGTAAAGTTTGTTGTGCTTTTTACACTCGAGCCTAGTGGCTCATCACAGCTGGAATTTGTCGTGAAGCAACTAGGAGTTCAGCTCCTCCTGGATGGGACACTGGTACCCATTTATACAGCTGGGTGGACAGAGGTTCACTTGTTGTTGAGACCTTGCCCAGTGCTCTTAGCACAAAGGGGATTTAATGTGGATTCAAACCCACGACCTATCGATCATAAGTTCTGCACCATAACCACTATACCACCAGCAGCCAAGCTGAATACACTGCTGTACACGTCATCTGAATGTGACACACATTCCTGGCATCGCATCTGTGATGTACTGTAGTGTCTATGGCATAGCTTCCTCTGCACATCATTTCCATGAAATGCTCCTTCTTTTACATGGGTGTGACCAGACTCAGGTGCAGTCACAAATCAAGGACACGAAATAAAGGTGGTAGAATTTGTACTTAAGGTTTAAGAGCAGGGCTGAGTCCTCATTCATCTGTGTGGAGTTTGCATGTTCTCCCTGTGCTTCTGTGGGTTTCCTCTGGTACTCCAGTTTCCTCCTACAGTCCAAAGACATACACTTTAGGCTAAATGGTTGTTCCAAATTGCCCCTAGGTGTGAGTGTGAATGGTTGTGTGTGTGTGTGTGTGTGTTGTCCTGCAATGGTCTGGCAAGCTGTTTAGAGTTTACCCCACCTTCAGTAGGATTAAGCGATACTGCAAATGAGTGAGTGATGATGTGATTGGGTAGCTTCCCAAGCCTACTGATTTTCGTCATGGCCCGATATTTAATATGGCCAGTGCGGATGGAGGTTTTTTCTCCTTTGCCGGGCTCTTTTATATATATATATATATATATATAAAAGTCATGTTTACTTAAAAAAAAAAGTAAAGAAAAACCTTAAGGTTTAGGCCACGCCCATGTTTACATCACGTTACACCCCTCATGTGTACTTTCATCATAGTCCAAGTGTATATTTAGTTGAGCCTAATTCTTTGTGTCTAACAGATTTGGACCAGCAAAGCGTGCACAGTGAACCCGAGGAAAGCTTCTCCAAGGATCTCCCAGAATTCCCCTCGGTGGAGGAGTTCCCATCTGTCGAGCCCGGAATCTTTCACTTTCCCCTGGGTGCCCAGGAGGAGTCTCAAAGCCCAGCCAGTTTGCTCATCCAGCATCTCGCGTCTCCGCTGCACTTCGTAAACACGCACTTCAACGGACAAGCGCAAGGCCGCGGCGCACTGAGTGAGGCGGAGGCGTCACCGCGGACCCTGGAAGCCCTCAGTGAGGAGATTGTGAGCACAGCCATCTCCACCGTGGTGCAGAACACCCTCTCGGCTCTGCTGAGCTCCTCGGAGGCAGCCGAGGCACCCAGCGTTGCAGAGTTCCTTCCTTCTGAAATGCCACCATGTCCTACAGAATCCTCTCTTGAGGAAGCAGACAGAACCGGCGAGGACACGACACTCGTTCCACCAGAGGACGAGGACTTCGAGCTTCTGGACCAAAGCGAACTGGAGCACGTGGACGACGGGCTTGGGTTAGGGTTTGATGGACAGGTGACACCGTCAGACGCGTCATCAGGTGACCAGCAACCCCAGGAGTCCTAGCTTGTTCCATATCCATGTACCGAACTTCCCCGTTTATTTATAGTGTAGATACGTTCCACACACTGAAGGCTCTGTAATCAGTCGAGGAAGTGCACTGAGCGACTGAAAGTTCTGGCACCTTCATGTCCAACACGTGCAACTATTTGGATTGATGGTGGTGTGCGTGAGGTCCGGCGCTCTGGTGGTAACACTTCATGTCTTAAAGGAAAAATCGACCCTGAACAGCTTTTATTCAGATTATTCTTTTTTTAAATCTCGGTCTGATTTTGACAGTAGCTGGCGGCCCTTTTGATTTTGCGTCACTTACTGAACTCTGGGTTGAGGAGGGCGTCTCAAGTAGGAATTTCAGGTTGAGGGAACGTTTTGTCAGAGGTGGGAATTTGAGTTGGGAATTCTCAAGTTACTGGTTTTAGTAGAGAGAGTGATGCAGCGGCGCTTTAGTCACTTTGTCCAGCTCGTCTTATTAATTGCTAATAAGCCACACTGAACCTCTACTGTTATGTATCTGCTTTGCATTGTGGGATTTTGAGTCTGGCGTTCTTTGTTCCAGCACCTCTACTAGCTTGTGTGCTGCATTTCTCATTAATATGAATTCAGTTACAATTTTTTGGGGGGAGATAAAAGAAGCTCCGCTAACTTGAAAATCGAACAGAAGCATGTGCGAGCTCGCTGAATTTCCAAAATTATACTCACCTATGTTGGAACAAAAAGAAATTGGCACTACAGTCGTTGAAACACGACGAATATTTCAACTAGTTTCAGGGTGGAGTTTTCCTGTAACACCATCCTATAAAAATCTCTTTTCTAAATTTCTCTAACCAGTTTTTTCTTTCTCCCAGTCAAACTTTACACTTTTTTTTTTTTTTTTAATTCTCTCTTCTTCTTTTTTTTCACGGTTTCACATTACTATATTTACAGTAAAAAAAAAACAACAGGCTGAAGGGAGGAGACTTTTTGAGAGCATTACATCCTGCTGTAAAAAATAAATAAATAAATAAATAAATAACAGATATAACGTTTTATTAGTGTGTAGATTCACAAATCATTAACCGAAAGACTGAAGCACTCAAAGATGATACTAGTGTAAATTTAGAGATGTTTTATCCTTTATAGTTCTGCTGATGATAATATATACATATATATAAACATATTGTGTGTACGTCTGTGTCTTTTTGGGGGTCAGGGACTTTTTATTTATCCATACCTACTGCTCGGTCATGATGTAATACTGTACAACTTGATGTATTGCCTTGCTCAGTTTGCATTCTTTGATTTCTACAGGATGTTGTGTTCTATTAAAACCAGTTTGGCATCTTGCACTGTTATCATTTCTACTTCCTGTGTTCATTGATCGCTGCAGAGTGTCGGCGTGCAGTTAAGTGTGGGCAGAGACGATTTCAACAGGATGCACTCTTATGCACGTTATGTGGTCATAACACCATGAAATTTAAACTTTAACCTTTGTGAGTACGCCATAACGACTGATCTTCATTTGGTGCTTTTCAGTCATTCGACGATTTTAATATTTCTTCCATGGAGCACAAGATGTTCATTTAAAATGATTATAAATAAATAAAAGGCACCTTTTTTGGTTCTTGTTTTTTTCAAGGCTTTCTGTTTATCCTCTTCATCACACTAGTTTCCTGTTAAAACCCCAGCCATGTAAGATCAGGGTTATAAAGGTTTGCTGCCCTTTTTGTACACCAGTTTGAAAAACGGGATGTAATATGTTATCACGCTGTAGGGGCGGCTGGGCGGGTGGCGTGGACATTCAAGGTTTCCGGACAATAACTTGAACACACATGCTCAGATTTGAAAGGAAGTCAACACAGTTCTCCAGATCATAGAACAGAACCCTATTTAAAATGAGGTCAAAAGTTCAAGGTGACTATAACTTCATTTATTTTCATTGAATATTTGGTTTCTGGACAGTAGTACAGTAATAATGCAGTACTGTGTATCAAATGGGTGTGTCTTGCTGCTGCTATGGACCATTTTTTTAAAAATTGGGCTTATCAAAGTACTATATTTACAGAAGGTTTATCATCAAGTAACTGTTTCTTTTTTACTTTTTATTCTATATTAAGCTCAGAATAAAGAATTATTTGACTGTTAAAAAGCTGGACATGCCCACAAGTAAACCTTGAGATATACGGGGTGACTCCAAAAATCCTCCCACAGTTGTTAATATCAGTTATCCTACAATTATTTTCTCGCATGAAACTTAATTCAGTAGTTTTTATACATCATTATTTGCACACATGAGGCAGGAGAGGTGGTGCTAAGGCCTGTTGGTCACCCAACCCCAATTTGAACACATTGAGCTAAGGCACACACAGCTGGAAGATCACTGGAAGTGCTAAGGGAACTGTTTCCAGATCGGGTGATCTCATTGTGTAGTGGTGTTGGCTGGAGGCCCGTCCCCCTGCCCCTGCCCCTGCCCCTTGTGATTTTTTTCTGACACTACCTTAAGTCACGAGTGTACACTTATTGATACTAAACTCTTGAATCCCTTAAGGTTGTTATTCAGCAGGAGATCCCTGACATGACCCGTTGAGCCATGGCAGCCTTCAAAAATCACCTCCAAGAGTGTATAGACAACGACAGCCACCACGTGGAGGATCATCTTTAAAACCTGATGAATAAAAATTACTAAATGAAGTTTCAAGTGTGTAAATAATAATTAGATTATTGTTAATAATTTTGTTTCCATTTACCTTTGAAATAATTGAGGTTTTATTGGGTCACCCTGTGTGTGTGTGTGTGTGTGTGTGTGTGTGTATACAGTATATGTGTATAGTTTCAAAGACAACCAATAACTTGTATTCATAAAATAAATGTCCACTGGACAGCCAACTATCAGTATTTTGAGTTTTAAATTAATAAAAAATGTTGAAAGTAGCCGTTGGTCGTTAAAATTGGAAAATACTTCCATCGAGTAGTGTACTAGATAGTGTAGAGCAGCCTTTCTTACTTTACAGAGGGCACTTCTAAGGGAAGCACGGGGTGATTTGGGATTTGCCCCTCAAATCTCCTTCCTATGGGGTAATAATGTGAGTTTAATGCTAATGCATCTGTCACATTGACTGTTTTACTTAAACTAGATGTACAAATATGACAATATTAAATATTAACCAAGTTAGGCCATTCTTTTTTCATTCCATGTTTGGTGGATTTCTATTACATAATCCCAAGAGAGGAGACAGAAAAATAATTATTTAAAGAACAGGTATTTAAATTTTTCTTTACCATCATGACAGATCAAGAATACAAGAGACGGTACAATAGAAATATTTTTATTTTGCCCTCTCTTGTATTCTTAAAGAAGCCTGAACCAGTGGTTTGATTTAAAGATGTAATTATTTGAATACAGAAGTCTGTCCTGAGCTGATGGGGTATATGTAGTACTTTTCATACTTTGTATATTCTGTTAAAACTCCTGCTTCAAACAGACCAGTGGCACATCCTGTCACAACGTTTTCCTTAATATTCAAAAAGGAGGTTGCCCTAAAAGTACTTTTATAGCCCTCCCCTTTCACCTCGCCTCTGAGGGAGGGATTAAAATGACTGGACCCGCAGGTAGCTTTTGATGCTGCTGCCATCAGCTCAGGTTGGAGGATGTCTGCATGTAGAATCAAATCTGAAGTCTCTACTTTCAAAAATGCAAAAAAAAAAAAAAAAAAAAAAACCTGCATTGACCAGTTCTGTCACACATGTCGATAATATCACTTCTCTCACGCCAGACATTTGTACGTGCACACACTGTGTAGATCACTGGAATCAAAAAAGCAGCTGGGCATGGCTACACTTTGACGGGCAAGTACGCATGCACAGGTGTATTGATGTAGTCACAATAACTGCCATCACAGGGCGACGAAAGGACCGGCTTGGCGCAAACAAAAATAATAATAAAATATATATTAATAAAAACAAGGAATAAAAAAAGAATGGCCTAAAAATAAATTTTATTCCATTTATTTACCTCGCTAGCTCATGAACACGCATAGTAAGGAACAATGCGTGATCGATCACACACGTGTGTGTAAGAATGAAACTGAAATAAACAAGATTGCAGACTACCTCTCAAACTCACACAAAAACAAATAACATTACTTAGACAGTAGACAGATGTGCAGGTAATAGTTTGTGGAGGAAATATGAAAGTAAGAAGTGTGGCAGAGATGTGACTTAATATAACTGATTACTGAAGATTAAAAAAGTTTGTAGAGTCACCCTTATATTTGGTTTTGAAAAAAGTGAATACGATATTAATGATCCTTAATTACGGACAACTTTTACTGTCAAGAGAAACCAGCTGTTCGATATTTCAAGTAGAGAAGTTGAAGTCTCATTCAGGAAAAAAGGAAAATGAGGAATCAGGAAAGTGAGATTACATATTAATACAAAATGTAAGGATGGAAGCCAAGTATTATTACAAGACTGTAACTGTAGAAAATGAAAGCTGCTGAGTTTCAAAAATTAATGCAATAGATTTATAATATCTTGTTTTATCTTTATCTGGGTTTGTGTTTAATACCCTTTTTGCTAAATGACTCCAGTGAGTTCAACAGTGGCTTATTTGAGAAATATTTGAGAAACCTGAAAGAGCTCTGGTTATAGGAAGCTCTATTTTTAGACATGTGAAATTAGCTAGTCCTTTAGGAGCACCAGCAGCACTAGTTAGGTGTATCCCGGGAGCCAGAGCGCCGGACATAGCAGGTTATCTTAGGCGAGTGCAGCTTCTCTAAAATAGTTATAGAGGCTGGAGTTAATGATATACGCCTTCATCAGTTAGAGGTTACTAAGAGTAACTTTATAGAAGTGTGGAAATTAGCGAAGGCAATGTCTGATGCTGTAATATGCTCTGGCCCCATCCCAACACAGCATGTTGATGTAGCTTACAGCAGGCTTTCAGCAGGCTATGGTCGCTGAACTGCTGGATGTCCAAGTGGTGTTCTGAAAACGAAGTGGTCTTTACAGATAATTGGAGTACTTTTGAGGGTAAACCTGGCCTGATAAGGCGGGACAGTATTCATCACACTCGGGAAGGTGCTGCTCTCATTTCTTGCAGCATAGCTCATAGTCTCAGAACAGGACTAGTCAGTCAGTGACCATCCAGAGCCAAGGCCAGAGAGCAGACAAACAGGCTAATCCAAGCTTCTGCTAGATGCACAGAGTCGTCACTCAAGGTCAAGTTCAGTGCTATAGAAACTGTGTCTGTTCCCCGAACTAAACAAAAATGTAAAAACACTCAGAGAGTCTGTTTTAGTAATCTTATTAACATAAATTTAAATCATATTGAATCTACAGCCAGCACCTTTGATCTAAAGATAGGATT
>JAQMYF010000009.1:2533083-2543852 GCA_030014195.1 Neosilurus mollespiculum
GAGGCTGGCGCCCATCTCAGCCGACTCCGGGCGAGGGCAGAGTACACCCCGGACAGCTCGCCAGGCCATCGCAGGCAATTAATAATAAAATAAATAAAAGGAATAAAGGTCCATTGTTTGTGAGGTTAGGAGATGAGAGGTGTAGGTTGGAGACAATACGTGATGTGTGGAATCTTGGATCTTGCAGCAATGGCCGTAGAGAAATCTTCACGTGTTTATGACGTTCCAGGTTTCAGCGTAGTCTGTTCAACAACAGAGTAGTTTTTACATTTATATAACTAATATGACCATTTGTGACATCTTCCATACATCACAATAGATATATCTTCTTTCTGTTAGACTTTGTCAGAGGTGCAGCGGGAATCTTCCGATTCATTTTTTCCATGTGTGGCAATCTGGCAGAAGTTACATACATCCTGCCTTATCTTTAGCTAATAGAAGTGTCTTGTAAGTTTATCACAGGCTTTGTTTATACCTAAGTGACCACTGAGTGGGGCTTCATTTGCCAGTCTTAAGACCTCGGGACGATACTCCTTTGGAATCACAATTTGGTGTATGGTCACCCAATCTTCGGAAGCTGGGACATCTGGGGGTCTCCACTTCCTCATCAGCACTCTGTCTCTGACAGAATAGTTGACTGGGGCTTTAGCCAACTCCTCTTCAAGGAGAGCGGCATCAAAGAGACTTCAAATCAGGATCACCTCTCTGTTCCTAAATTAGTTTTGCTCTCAATAAAGACATTTTTGCCTTGGACGGTATTGACATCTTATTATTCACATCTGAAGCATAATCAAGATTATGATCTTGCCGGGATCAGCAAATATCTGTAACAAATCCAGAATGTCATCTTCAGAATCAATTTTCCTTGCTTCCACCATTTTCTTGGCTAGAGCTCGTGTCACTGGACAAGAAGGAAACTCTTTTGGATCCTCTTCTTTAAAGATGTCCTTTTTTGACAACGGGATTGGTTTGTAGGCTGTGGGCTCGGCATCGACACTCTGGCAACACCTGACACCCGCCAAATCATTTCCCAATATTAATGATACCCTCAATTCCTAAGTACGGCATAACAGCAACGACCACAGGACCAGATACCAAGTTTGACTTTAACATAATATTATGTAGGGGGGCTGTAACACAACCACCCCCACAACCTTGTAACATTAAAGATTCACTGGTGGCCGAACTCGAATCTAAAGGCAGTAACCCTTTTAGTAAAACAGATTGAGCTGCCCCGGTACTGGTTGTGCCAACAAGTGATACTGTGCCCTCAGACACATAAGAAACACATTCCTTTCTAATGTCAAACCACTTGACATAATCTTTAGTAACCATACTGTTAATTTCCAAAGATTTTCTAGAGGAGATAAGTGCAGTAGGCTGTTTTCTCCTTTTTAGAGTATAACATTCGGTCATTACGTGACCTTGTTTCTTACAATATTGATATGTAGAACCTGATCTGGTTTTGTCTTTCTCGGATTTCTTTTCCTGGATGCTGGGCTTATGATGGCTGCTGGAGGACTCAGGTTTTTGATCAGAGTAAGGCCTTGGCCTGTTGTAGCCGTAATTTCTCTTCGCAGTTAGCATGGAGAGCTCACTTGAATTTAGAAGTGATGCCATTTTTGTGAATGGACATGGCAAAGACAACCTGCATTAAATGTTGAATATAAACACTTTGACTAATCTATTTGTCAAACCGCTTAATCCTTCCAAGCTAGCGGTGAGGCTGGAGCCTATCTCAGCTGACACCAGGTGAAGGAGGGAAAACACCATGTACAGACCATCACAGGGCCAAAAACTAACCATACACATTCACATCCACACCTAAGGGCAATATGGAACAGCCAATTAGCATAAATGTATATGTGATTGGACTGTGGGAGGAAACTGGAATGCCCAATGGATTTATTTTTCCCTTCATTTTTTAAAATTCATTTTATTGTGATGCTCATTTAAGAAATTAGTTTTTAATTTTAAAATAAATAAAAAAATTTAAGAAAGAGAGATGATTTCAGACGCCTTCTTCTTTATTCCGTCTGCAGCAGCCTTCTCCTGCAAGCAAAAAATCCTGCTCAGTCAACTTTATATATATTAATTATCCCCCCCCTTTGTTTATTATGTGCTCACCGCTGTGATCTCATCTACAGCAGCCTCCAGTTTCCTCCACAGCTCTTCAGTGATGTTGACATCTGAAAACACCGACCACTCGCCCTTCTGGAAGGTCACGGGAACACAAAAAACAAGACCGGCAGGAATACCGAAGTGCCCTAGGTGATCAGAAAGGTTATCTGTCTGGAAAACTGGCACAAACTGCCACAAAGTGTTTTTGAATATATACATATTATATATACATACATATATATACACTATAGCAGCTACAAACTGTAGTTCCTACACCGGTCTCTCTTGAAGTTAAAAAGATGAAAAATAAAGCTTAAGTCTCTTTGGATGAACTCACCCGTCATGAGTACACCCAGTGAGAAGATCTCCTGAGGAGAGGAATCAATGATCCATGCGTTCAGAGCTGTAATGATTCCTCTGGCTGCTGAAATAGCTGCAGGCCTTTTAGTCTTGAGAGAAATGGCACGTCGGTGTGAGTCAACCAAGTTTGGAAAGTCATTATTCAGCCATTTTCTGTCAAGCGAAAGAAACAGGTGGAAAAGATTGCGCTCAGGACAGAGGATGATGGCTATCCCACCTTTTCAAAATGGTTTGTTTCATAATGCAGCAATCCACCCTCTTCCACATGTTACTGCACATACACTCGTGATTGGCTAGTTGCTGTGATGGACAAGAGAATCAGACTATGCTCCTCCCACCCAGAGATTACAGACCATTTTGCTCATATGCCTCCAACACTATTCAACCCTTTGAATGATTTAGTGAGTTTATCAATAAGAATCAATATTTTTTTATCTATATATTTTGCTTTCTTTGGACTACCCTTTTGCTATGATGTGGATCAGTCATCAATGTATGTATATCTCTGCCGACTCTGAGCAAAGGTACCCCCCATAGCAGGGCCAGCACACATCCTGGGGCAATTTGAAACAGCCAATTAGCCTTACAGTATGTCCATGTCTTTCGACTGTGGGAGGAAACCAGAGTACCTGGAGGAAATCCACACAAAAACACAAGAAAAACATGCAAACTCCACACAGAAATGCCTTCAGTGAGCCCAGGTCTTGAACCCAGGTCCTTCTTGCTGTACTATTCACTACATCACCATGCTGCCCCGTCCACAGAATATAGTTACTAAAATTATATTTATGTTAAAGTGTGTTGGGGGAAAAAACACTCTAACTGTTCTGTTATTGGCAACTTGTTGAATGTGTCCACTCGACATGGCTCTAATTTTGTGTCCTAAAAAATTTACCTGGTAATATAAATAAACATGGCATTTTATGGAACTAAACTGTTAGCTGAAACAGAGAGGATCGTTAGCGCACTTCTGTGACATCTTTACCATCTAATTGACCTTCACACTCTGTGATGAGGTCACAGAGAGAGGCCCTGCCACCCTGGGACATCCCACCTGCAGAGAGCTTAGTGCACTTTTTGGTTTTTAATTTTATTCCTTACCGATCATAAACCATCTCTAGGACGTCCTGAGAGAATCCTGGAGGTCCCCAGATGGCACCGGTATACCCGTAAACCTTGGCTCGTTGTAGATCAATGTGGAAATTACCACTGATGTTTCCCCAAATGATGACATCCTTGATATCTGGGATTGCAAAGATGTTTTTAGTCATGCAGAAAGAAGTTAAAGCAGGACAGAACCAATTTCAGAATAAAACAACAGGAACTAATTGTTGTTTTATTGTGTTCATACTTTTTATTTATGAACAAGGCAGTAAACTCCACTCGCTGCACAATCATGTCATCATAATATGGTATATTCCTGAAAACCAATTTACTCTTTGAGGTTGAAAATGTGGATTGGCTCAAGGGTTGAAGCCACCCCCCCCCCCCCACTGTTTTCAAATGTTGACCCCACCTACTTTGACATTATCACACCTAATTTGACATGGTAAAATAAGATTTGTAAAATACTGGCACATGGAATGGCCCTTTGATCTGCTCAGCCCACTTTCTGCCAGGTTCATTTGAGGAACTAAAATCATTTGCTCTTAAATTGGATAATATTCATCGATGCCTAAAGCCAAGATCTGCTGTCATAAACTGGTCAGGGGTGAGTTTTACCTCCACCAAGAGGGGAGGTTATAAGATTGAACCTGTCTGTCTGTTTGTGATCACGACAACTCTAAAACTAATGGACAGATTTCTGCAAAATTTTAACCAAATATAGGTCTGATCCTGATTCAGAGCGGAAAACTAATTTCAGAAAAGGCCACAAAGGGGCACCGTAATTCTCTATTATCTGCCACTATAACCCATGTGCACTACCTTGGTGGAGGTCTGCACTCTCTTAGTTAATTTCTAGTTGTTTTTTTTTAAGCTTTAGGGAACTTCTGGGGTGAATCATCAGGTGAACATAAATACCGCTGAACTATATGTTAAACGACTTCTCCAAAATGTGAGTGTTTGTGAAGTGAGACCACAGCATGATGTGTACTTTAAAATATCCATGCACATGAAAAACTAGTGCCAAGTTCACTGGAGTGGCTACAGCTAGAACTGCAACTAATACATGTTAAATTGGGGTTTTGATTCTGACAGGAATCTCCTTAATCTAAAGGGAAATATAATTAATTACTAACAGTGTGTAAGGTTCAGGACAAGTTTGTCTGTAGCCAGTCACTAGACATATCTGGACAGGCTCCATTAGGTCAAGTAAAAAATGGCATGCATATGTCAAGTTGTAACAACAATAGCAATAAATAAAATTCTGTCTAGCAGATGAGCAGCTACGTAAAATACCACTGAAAAGTAAGGATCAATAATAAATTCTATGAACCAGCAACAATATAACAGATAGTATCACTATTGGCTCATCTTGGTCATCTCCCTCCACCATCTACCGACCTGTAGTTTTCTTCTTCAGAAACCTTACAATTTCCATAGTCACAATCATGTTCACAGTAACATTCAGGTTCATCTACTGTGTAATCCACCAGCTTTAATTAGTTGTGTTCCCTCCATGATGTTGTCAGCCAGCTAATTTCGAGTTATGTGCTTTTTTGTAAGGCTGGTTTAAAGTTTAAGAAGGCGTGCTTGTATTACTGGCACTTTGGGGACTAATTTTATTATTTCAGGCATTTACTGGGCTGATTTAGACGCCCATTTTGGATGAACTTGAACTATTCATTTTCTGAACTGCTTAATCCTAATTAAGGTCATGGGGAGGCTGTCACCCATCTGAGCCAACTCTGGGTGAGGGCAGAGTACACCCCGGACACCTCACCAGGCCATCGCAGGGCAGAAACATGCTGATGGCAACCCAATGGCCCCCTCTTTAAGAACGACAGGAATGGTTATTTACATGCTTCTCACCACAGACAGTGAGAGACATGGCTGGCCTTTGATAACCCAGTTAGCTGCACTGGGGGGACAGCAGTGACAACTTGGTGATAGTGGGGCTTTAACCCCCGACCTTCAGATAAGTAAGCCAGCACCCTACCACCGGGCCACCACAACCCGATCTTTAACTATTAGAGCTTTAATCTTACCGAATCCACATTTAACAATAAAGAATTAGAGCTGGAATTATTCATACCTGGGCTTTTCACTGACAGCTTCATTGCGAGCTGATTCCTTGCTTCTCCTTCCAGCTGCGTTGCGATGGCCACAAAGCGAAGAGGATTGACAGAGGGTGCGTTCTCAATCAGGAGACCACACTTCAAGTTGACGTAGATGTCTCCTGCCACCAACACTCGTACATCCTTAGGTGCATTGTTCTCGATTAGATGTCCGTAGTGACAGAATCTTTTCACCACTTGACTCAGCTGCTGCTCTGTGTCCTCATTTGGTCCCAGATCGTCCAGGAGAATGATTAGATCAGCTGACTGGAACGCCTGACTCGTTTCACAGTAAACAGTGACTTTGTAAAGCTGCGGCACAGCCATGTCCTCGACCTCTGTTTTAAGAGCCATCAAACAGTCTTCATTAGCATCTATGTCCAGTAGGTAGAGGCTGATGGTGGGGACATTGGCGAGTATGCCCGATGTGAGGAGTAGTGGGATGAGGTGGTAGCAGGTACAGTTTAGAGCACTGCACAGATACACAGTTGTAGTAAAATGAATGTTAGGATCTATGATGTTCAGCTCATTTTCACATGAATAAAGTATCACCAGCAATGTGCAATCACCAATTCTGAAGTAAGATCGTTCATATCTGAACTTTAGAGACAAACAAATATACATCTCCCTTCAATACTCCTGAAGTGCCGCCCCACAAATTCATGGACTTGCATTGTCAAGGCAACAACACTAACCGTGACATCTCACCTCTAGACAATCATCAAGAAGGTACATTTGTGATGTAAATCAGCACATAAACAAACCTTGTTACTGATTGACTGGAATAGTGTCCACCACACATGTGTACACTGTTACTATGGTAATGATTTCTAAAGCACTGCAACATTTGACTAACAGGGCTAATTCTTACCAGCTGATCCAGATGTGAAAAGATTGGTGGAGTTTTCTTTGTTGTTCTTCTTCTTGAAATATTTTTTCTACCGTCTGAAGATTCTCTGCTGCAATTTTCAGCATCAGTTCTGTGCTCATGTCTGATGTGATACCATAATATTTCTGAATAAGAGAGAGAGAGAGAGAGAGAGAGTGAGAGAGAGAGAGAGAAAGGTCATTCAAGTAGATAATTCCTCAAAAATCTGAGTCCTCCATTTACTGGTTCACAATTGCTGTGCAAGTGCAAACGTTTATACAAGCTAAAATTTCTTCAAACATCTACATCTCCAACTCACTGAAATGTTTTGTGAGAGAGAGTCAGTACTTTGTCCAGGACTCTGTTTACCTGTAGATCCCTGCTGTCTAGACTGTGTTTTTCCCCTGTCTGTTGTTTTTGTTTTGATCTGCCATGTGCTTGTGCTCCGCCCCAACTGCCTCTCTTTGTTCATTTCCCGCCAGTTTTTGTCCTCACCTGTTCCTCATTCACTCCAATAACTGCCCTATTTATTATACTCTGCTCTTTCTGTGTTTTAGTGTCAGATTATCTCATGCACTGGGCTCCTTGTGTCTTACCTGAGTTTGGATTACTAACTGTGATTATTTACCCTAAGCCTAGTTTTAGTTTTTTAGACTTTGCCTGTTTGGAGATTTTGTTGTATTGAACATCTACCTTTGCTTCTCAAGATTTTTTGCATCTGACCTGTGAAGCCTGAGTTGCTGTACCTATCATCTGATTTCTGCTGCCTGGTTTGTTCCCAGTTAAGACTTTGTTAAGTTTATTAAAGAAAAGAACTAAACTTTTCTGCATTTGGGTCCAGTCCTTACATACAAAACCGGACAGTACAATCTGACCACAATATGGACCCAGCAGATCCCAACGAACTCAATAATATCCTTGACTTACATGACACAATGTTGGGAAAACACCAGAGCCAGCTTGACTCCAGTTGCGGGGTTATTAGCTCAGACACAACAGCTCCAACTTGCCTTGTAAACGCCCTGAGGCCGTCCTAGTTCTCCAGCAGCTGGCCAACCCCTGAGAAAGCCCTGTTTACCACCTCCAGAGATCTACTCTGGGGACTCTGGATCCTGTCAGTCCTTCCTCACTCAATTTGGACTGGTCTTTTCTCTCCAACCCTCCCCATTTCCAACAGACACTGCCAAGGTAGCGTATGTCACTACCTTGCTCTCTGGCAAGGCCTGTGATTGGGGAACAGCAGCCTGGCCTAGCAACGAAGCCATCTGTGAGAATTTTACTATGATTTTGTCAGAGATAAAGAAGGTCTTTGACCATTCTAAACAAGGCCAGGAGGCTGCTCAAGAGGTTCTGGACCTCTGCCAGGGATGTCATTCAATTTCAATTCATTAAGTTCCACACTCTGGCATCCTCAGCTGGCTGGAACCAGGAGGTGCTCTATGATGTCTTTTTCAATGGCCTGTCAGAGCACATTAAATACAAGCTCATTCCCCATGACATACCTCAAACGTTTGATGGACTAGTGGACATGGCAATTTGTGTTGATCTTAGGCTAACATAGGATGAGGGCACCCCTTGTTTTCCCTTGGCAAGAATTCCAGGCCCCTCTTCCAGGTCCCGTCCCATTTGCCAGCCCAAGCCAACCAGACATGTTAGTAGCAATGCAGGTTGTCCGAACCCGTCTTACCTCTGCGGGGAGAAAACGCCGATTATAGGCCAGGGTATGCCTTTATTGTGGACAGATGGTACATTTTGTTGAGGCCTGCCCAGTAAAAGAGAATGTTCATCATTGAGGAGAGCTCTTTTGAGCACGATCCCAATCAAAACCTCCCCACTACTTCAAACCACCCTGCTAGTCACTGTTTTTAGGGGAAGTCATCGGCAGACATCTTCAGCACTTGTTGACTCTGGTGCTGAGGAGAGCTTCATTGATACCACCTTGGCAGCCCAATGGGGAGTTCCCATCAGCACTCTAGCAGTGTCAGCCCTCAATGGAAGCTGCTTTGCCAAAGTGACACATTGTACTGAGCTGGTTAGACTAAAGCTTTCTGGAAATCACCTTGAGGAAATAGTGCTTTATCTCATTGACTCTCCTCCCAGTCCCTTAGAGATGGACCATACGTGGCTGATTAAACATAACCCCCATATCAATTGGGCCAAAAACACTATATTGGGCTGGAACCCATTCTGTCTGTCTCAGTGTCTGAAATCAACTCTTAACTCCCTGTCTGTTGTTCCTGAGGCACTTGAGGATTTCCCAGATCTGTCCAAGGTTTCCAAGGAGTATCTTGACCTTAAGCTGCTCTTCGGAAAATTCAAGGCCACCTCTCTACCACCTCATCAACCCTACGATTGCTCTAGTGACCTGCTTTCTGGAACATGTCCACCTTGGGGTTGGATATATTCCTCTTCTCCTCCTGAATGTCTGGCTATGAAGAACTACATTGAGGACTCTCTGGCTGCAGGTATCATCTGCTCCTCCTCTCCTCCAGCAGGGGCTGGTTCATTTTTGTCAGTAAGAAGGATGGCTCCCTTAGACCTTGCATTGACTATCATATCATTGAGCTGCTACAGGGAGCTACAGTCTTCTCTAAACTGGACCTGCATAATGCCTATCACATGGTGCGCATCAAGCAAGGAGATGAATGGACAACTGCCTTCAACACTCCTACAGGCCATTATGAGTACCTAGTTATGCCTTTCGGGTTAACTAATGCGCCAGCTGTTTTCCAGGCTCTTGTTGACATATTAATTTTTCCCAGATCATTCCTAAAACACATCCAGCATGTCTGGTCAATGCTTTCAAAGACTGTTGGAGAATCATCTCTTTGTTAAAGCAGAGAAGTCTGTCTTTCATCAGCACTCTATGTCTAACCTTCTTCTTCAATCTTCTCTAATCTTCTTGCTTCTCCAACCCCTCCCGGTTCTCAAATGACCATGGCCCCACATTGCCCTAGACTTTGTAACCGGACTTCCCCCTTCTGAAGGTAACACCACTGTGCTCACCATAGTTGATAGATTTTCCAAATCCATGCATTTTTTCCTCTGTCTATGCACACCTCTGCCAAGGAGACAGCTATTCTGGTTATGGATCAAGTTTTTAGGTCATTCATGGTCTTTCGTGTGATGTTGTGTCTGATCAGGGGTCACAGTTTGTCTCAGCCTTTTGGAGGTAGTTCTGCAGGTGCCTTGGGGCCACCAGTAGCCTTTCATCTGGATTCCACCCACAAACCAATGGCCAGACAGAGCGGGCTAACCAGAACTTGGAGCCGGTCCTGAGTTGTCCATCCTCCCAGAATCCAACCTCCTGGAGTCGACACTTAACATGGGCTGAGCAAGACCATGACTCTCTATCTGTTGCTGCCACCTGGTTGTCTCCATTTCAATGCTCTATAGGGCACCAACCCCCTTTGTTTTCTTTCCAAGAGTTTGAAGCCTGAGTTTTCTTTTGGATCTTTTGGCTTTACTGCTGTACCTATCATCTGATTTCTGCTGCCTGGTTGGTTCCCAGCTAAGAATTGGGTCCAGTCCTCACATACACAACGTTTCTGAATTTGGGTCCAGTCCTCACATACACAACCTGGCAGATTCAAATAAATTAATAGGAACAGGTCAAGGGTCAAGAGTGGCACTGTGGCATAGTGGTTACATCCACACATCTGCCTCACAGAAGAAGGTCCTGGATTCAATTCCCGAGCTCAGACATTTCTGTGTGAGTCTGCATGTTCTCAGTGCTTGCATGGGTTTCCTCTGGGTACTCTGGTTTCCTCCCAGAGTCCAAAGGCATGCACTTTAGACTAATTGGCTGCTCCAAATTGACCCTAGGTGTAAGAGTGATTGTTAATGATCGTGGATGTGAACTTCTGGCGCTGTCGAATTCGGCCACCATCGCAACTGCTCCTACCACTTTTTTCTTTGTTTTTGTTTTTTTAAGTAAATTTTTAATTCATGGAACCAGCAAATTCATCAACATGAAGTGCATTCGTTATGATAGAGATACTCTTATTTCTATTGGTGTACAATGTACTCACAGTTCGACCTTTTTAATCCCGGATCCAAGCTGGCCGAATGAGATCCTGAGGGAGAACAAATGACAGGACCCAAAGCGGTGGCCCCGGGGGAAATGAGCCGGCGTCAGGAACAGGCTGAGAGCTCGTGCACACCGCACACCTCTCCCCAGCATTCTGCTCGCCAACGTCCAG
>JAQMYF010000009.1:2543952-2562326 GCA_030014195.1 Neosilurus mollespiculum
CTTTTCTTCTTGTTACTTTGATAGTTTATTCTTTACATTTTGGACAGTTGTACTAAGCATTTCACTACATATTGTACGGTATAATATGTATGTGACAAATAAAATTTGAATTTGAATTTGGATGTGTTAGGCCTGGAATGGTCTGGTGAGCTGTTCAGGGTGTACCCCATTTTCGCACAGTGAGCCTCCCCACATCCATTTATGAACAGTGAAACAGCTCTTTACACTTGCAGAGTTCCTAGGGCAGCTAGGTTCAGCAGGGAGATATCTATGGGGAAAAAGCTGTTCATAAACCTGCTGGTTTTGGTATGGAGGCTCCTGTAATGCCTTTTGAAGGGGAGGAGCTGGAAAAGACTATGGTTGATATGGGTCATATCGACCCTAAGGATGGGAGGAGTCCTTAAGAATGCTACATGCCCGGTGTAGAATCGCTTCTTCTAGACATCCTCAATAGCAGGTAGTGAAGTCCTTGTGATGTGTTTGGTAGTGTTCACCACCCTCTTCATTGCCTTGTGGTCTGCAACAGAGCAGTTCCCATACCAGATTATGATACAGTTGGTTAGTATGCTCTCAATTGCACAACGGCAGAAGTTGCCCAGGATGTCAGCAGACAGGTGGTTTTTCTTCAGTGTCCTCAAGAAGAAGAGGTGCTGATGGCCTTCTTAATCAGGCTGGAGGTGTTGATTGTCCAGGACAGGTTCTCTGAGATATGGGTCCCCAGGAACTAGAAGCAATGCCGTTGATATGGATGGGATCATGTGGCTTACCCTTCTCCTTCCTGAAGTCCACAATGAGCTCCCTAGTTTTGTTAGTGTTAAGGAGCAGGTTATTGTCACCACACCATGTAGTCTATAGCAGACCTGTAGTCTGACTTATCATTGTTACTGATGAGTCCAATCACCATGGTATCATCTGCAAACTTTATGATGGGGTTGGATCCATACATAAGCCTGCAATCATGGGTGAAGAGGGAGTAGAAGAACGGGCTCAGCACACAGACAGCCCTTTGGTGTGCTAGTGTTGAGTGTGATGGTAGTGGAGCGGTTGTGTCCTGACCTAACATGCTGAAGTCTGTTGGTCAGAAAGTCCATGATCCAGTTGTGGATGAAGGTACTGATACCAAGATCACCAAGTTTAGTGATTAGTTTGGAGGGAATAATTGTGTTGAATGCTGAGCTGAAATCAACAAACAACATTCTTGCATATGTGTTCTTGTTCTCCAGGTGTGAGAGTGCAGGGCTGTGGATACAAGGGACAGGTTGAAGATGTCTGTAGAGACCCCAAGCTGCTCAGCACATGCTCTGAGGACCATCCATGAATGCCATCAAGGCCTGCAGCCAACATTCACACACACACATACACACACACACACACACACACCATTCACACACTCTTGCGCCTAGGGACCATTTGGAACAGCCAAACAGCCGAATGTACATGTGTTTGGACTGTGGGAAGAAACCAGAGTACCCAGAGGAAGCCCATACAAAACTTTCCATAAAAAACTCTTGTGATATCTTCTTTATGATAATACCTGTACATGTTCCAGAAAATCACTGAATCCCCCAAGAAGCATGCCCTTTCCTCCACGGTCGATCAGCTCCCTCCACACGATGGGACTGCTCTCGTGTTTCCAGCCATTGGATGAGCAAATGTCTTCAAGCCAGCTCTGAGAGAGAGAATTTCTCTCACACACACACACACACACACACACACACACACACACACACACACACACACACACACACACACTCCTTAAAAAAACACATTTAATGAGACATGGTTATAGTGTGAGCGTTGGGATGTGGTTGTACCTCCCAGGCATCAGAGAGCATGCAGATTTTGTGTATGTGGAAATCAGGCAGGATGTTTTGCAGTAAATCTGCTAGAAGCTCGGCTTTGGCATAATAAGGACAATCTGCTTTTCCTGTCCAAAAAAAAAATACATAAAAAAATACAGTCAATCAATCAATTAATAATAATAATAATAATAATAATAATAATAATAATAATAATTATTATTATTATTATTATTATTATTCATATTATCATAAATTGCATAAAAATGTGACATATTTAACTTAAAACTCTACAATTAACAAATTTAATCCTTATACAGTATCAGCCCAACCTGCTAAAACAAACTTAGCCATGGCTCAGGGTGTACGACAGTTGTTCCACAGTTCCACAGAAAGTGATTGGCTGTTTATTCGTTGTTGTTTATTGTCTTTTAACAGCAATTTTGGACTGTACTATAGCAATGTTGCACAGTTTGTATATAAGGGCCCCCTCTATGATGTCATCACAGATGTCACAGAGCCTCAGAGCTGTACTTTTTTCCCCTCTAATTTTCAGGAACAGTACTTAGAATCAGAGAAAAACATGAAACAAACATAAAGATCATGATAAAAATTGGCTTACAAAACTTTTTCATTCATTAAAATGTAATAATAATAGTAGTAGTAGTAGTAATAACAACAACAACAACAATAATAATAATAATAATAATAATAATAATAATTTTTTACTGTAATGTTGTTACTGGGCTTAAAATTTTAAGGCTATTATTATTGTGGGATTATATATTAATGCCAGATTGTTATGATTATAATAAATTGTAATTATGGGCGGCACGGTGGCGAAGTGGTTTGCTTGACCGCCTCACTGCAAGAAGGTCCTGGGTTTGATTCCTGGGCTCGGTGAAGGCATTTCTGTGTGGAGTTTGCATGTTTTTTCTGTGTTTTCTTGAGTTTACTCCAGGCACTCTGGTTTCCTCCCTCAGTCTAAAGACATGCACATTAGGCTAATTGGCTATTCCAAATTGCCCCTAGGTGTCAGTGTAAGTGGTTGTGTGTGTTGGCCTGCAATGGACTGGCGAGCTGTTCAGGGTGTACCCCGCGTTCACCTGTTGTCGGCTAAGATAGGCTCCAGCCTCCCCGTGACTCTAATAAAATTAAGCACTTTAGCAAAAAAGAGAGTGATAAATTGTAATTAGTATTACTGTTATTGTTGTTGTTTTTATTTGCATAACAAATCGAATATGTTTAACTTTAAAGAACAACAAAATTTTTTTTTTAAATAAAAAATTAACACATTTTACCCATAAACAGTATCAATCCAACCTGTTTGATCAAACCTCGCTTGGCCTCCTAGCTTATAACAGTTGCTAAGCAACCGCTGGTGTTACACAGAAAGTGATCGGCTTGAAACATTACTTCACTGTGACTGTGACTGTCGTTTAAATTAAAAAAAGGATAAACAAAGTAATACATATTTTTTACATTATATTAATAGCACACTATACTATCTTACCAAACATAATTTCTATGTAATAAAAGGTTTTAATTTCTTCTTTTTCAATCAGGTCGGAATGATTTCGGGAGGTACCAGAAAATGGCCGTCGCCTGTATATTGGCTGCCTTTAAAATCACTGTGTTCACTATGCAAGCGCGCTTTAAGTTCTTTAGCTTGTATACTTCATGTAGTGCACTTTTTTTAAAATAGCGATGCGTTCGGAATTCAACCGGTGTATCCATGTGAAAGAAATGGAGCGGATAACATAGTGAAGGGTGAGTGGTGTTGAAATAAACATTAATGACAGGTTTATTGTAATTGTGTGGTGAAAATTAAATTTTTAAAAAAAAAAATCTACATTACAAAATTTATACATGTTTTGAGGCTCTGAAGTCTTTTAATTAGCTCTGAAAGCTAACTTGCTCACTAGATGTATGGCTTGCTAACTAGCTAGTAGTACACAAACTAGGTAGGTGAACGAGTGTTATTTGTGTCATGAAGGAAATTTAACAGAAGTTTAGGGAATAAATGTAACATTGCTTTGTTTTTTTTTTAAATAAACAGAATGTTAACAAATGTATTTATTTTTTATTTCTCAGATCCTAATTTGTAATAGTTTCCATCAGTATCAATATGTTCCTCTTGAGGAGGTCAGGTGAGATGTTCAGGTTTGCTGCCGTCTTGGGTAGGTTCTCATCACTTTACCAGAACATGACTGTTATCCAGAATCCCAGATCCACTAACCCAGGTTTATTGAACAGCGTGTGGTCTTGGAGGACATTACAAGGCTCTACGTTTAATAGCATCAGACATTTCTGTCAACAAGAAACACATACATTGAATTGTGATGACAGGACCGAGAGTCTGAGCTCACAAGTTCCTGCTTCTAAAATGGACCAGAGAGCCACGTTCTACCAGGAGCTCAAGGAGTGCTGGTCTCCTTCGGACGTGCTGGACTTGGTGGATCGGTGCAATGTGGCACACTGGTGCATCAGTAACAGCTTGACCCGGATATGGCACACGACCAAGAAGATGTCGGAGGAGCAAAGGCACTGGGAGCTCCAGCTCATGACCGAGCATCCAACTTTTGAAAAGCTGTGCCACAGTGCCAGGACGAATGCATCACGCATGCATAGCCACAACCTGGCATTTACTCTGCTGGCCTTGGTCAAGCTTGGGGTCCCTCAGAGCAGCTACGTGGTGCAGACGATACTTCGTGTCATCCAGGTCCAAAATCAAACATTTTATATTTCTTGCTCATTTAACTTCCTGGGATTTGAACCCACAACCTTCTGAGCAGCATTAACCCATAAGACACCACTTAGTAAACCCCTGCCTTTCGTACAAAACCCTTAAACCTCCATAAATACTCATCTATTGCTCACAAATTCAAATCTACCTTATTTGCCGAAATACTTATTCCTATTAGGGTCACAGGGAGGCTGGAGCCTATCTTAGCCGACACCGGGCGATGGCACTGTACACCCTGAAGAGCTCACCAAACAATCACAGGGCCAACACACACACACCCATACACAAAACCATTCACACATACATACACTCACACCTAGGGGCAAATAGAAACAGACAATTATTGTGCATGCCTTTGGGCTGTGGGAGGAAACCGGAGTTCCTGGAGGAAACCCACACAAGCACAAGGAGAAAATGCAAACTCCACACAGAAATGTCCTTGCCATGTTTAGGACTCGAACCTAAGACCTTCTTGCTGTGACGTATTAACCACTACGCCAGTGTGCCGCTCCAAATCTACACGTTAGATCCCATCCCACGTAATATCCATAAAGATTTGATCTTTGAACGCCATCTGCTGGAGTCATGCAATGATTTTGTTGTGGTGTCGTTACAGGAACGCCTGAACGAGTTTGAAAATGAGAAGGCGCTCTCCGTCCTGGCCGCCTGCCTCGCCGAGATGGAAGGCAGCAAAAACACAAAGGCGCTTAAACAAGGCTTGAAGTATGAATTGTTTGTGTGAGCTGTTTTAAAGGTGGTGTTTGTCATTTTTAAAAAGTGGTCCTGGACCTGTAATAAATATGCATTTTAAAGGTATTTACATCGCTGCTTCATAGTGATGTTGGCCTGTGGTAAATTTGGCTGATTCTCAGCTAGTTTCTTCTGGTGTCTGCATTTTTTCTGGGTCTGAAATTAGCCCGAACAATTTGTTTGTTTGTTTATTTATTTATTTAAAGTTAAAATCAGCTCTTAAGGTGTTTTTAGGATGTTAGAGAAGTGTTGTATTTACATTACGGCTGTATGTTCACCTCACGGCTAGCACATGGTGCTAATAAAAACACACACTACTCCTTTAAGGCTTATATTGGAGGAGCGGATTCCTACTATCCAGACCGTGATGCTTTTACACACCACCATGCGTCTGTTCGGGAAAGACGCCTCACCGGCCATAAAGCAGAAGCTGGAGGTGGGTTGATTAGGAATCTTTGGAAGATTAAGAATTGAAAAGTTGCTGTAAATAAAAGTTTGTGCCCTGTACAGAGGAAGGCTCTGTCTCTGGTGGATCAATTCACGCTGCTCAACGTGCAGTACATGCTGGACACGCTGGCCATTACCCACCTCAACTCCAAACCACTGCTAGACATCTGCAGGAAGAAGCTCGCTGGTAAAGAGATTTTATACAGAATAAGCAAGTAGGAGAAAAAAGGACTCTGGAGCTTACTAAGAACTAATTTATTCCCAAATTCATCCTTTAGATAGGAATCAGATTCATATAAAATTAATTCTGTTCATACCATCTTTTTTCCTTCTCCAGAGAATGTGCACAATATTTCCTTCACCCGGCTGATGGCGATGCTGAAGTCATGCAGCGATCTCCGCTACAGGAACCTGCATCTCTTCACGTCCATCTCTGAATACCTGTCCAGCACACTGCCCATGTGGAGCAACAAACAGGTGCTGAGTCTACTGACAGGTTACAACACGCAAGCAAGCCAGTGACGCATAATAATAATAATAATAATAATAATAATAATAATAATAATATTAATAATTATACTAATCAATCGTCCTGGGGGGCGGCACAGTGATGTAGTGTTTAGCACGTCCACCTCACAGCAAGAAGGCCCTAGGTTTGAATTCTGGGCTCAGGGGTTTCTCTATGTTCTCTGCATGTGGGCTTGTGTGGGTTCTTCTCACAGTCCAAAGACATGCACAGTAGGCTAATTGGCCGTTCCAAATGGCCCCTAGGTGTGAGCTTGATTCTCAATGTTGTTGTTTTTGTGTGGGAGGGTGTGTGTTGCCCTGCAATGGACTGGTGAGCTGTTCAGGGTATAGCCCACCCTCGCCCAGAGTCGGCAGAGATAGGCTCCAGCCTCCCCACAACCCTAATAGGATTAAGCAGTTTGGCGAATGAATGAATAAATGATGGTGGTGGTGATAATGATGATGGTAGTGGTGATAATGATGGTGGTAATGGTGACGATGGTGTGGATGATCATGGTGATGATGATGTCGTTGCAGGTGCTGCCGATACTGTTGGAGTTTAAGAGACTTGGTTTTCGCCCTGTTGCTCTGATGGACGCGTTTGCTGAGAGAATCATTCAGAAACCGGACAGCCTCACACTGCGGGATCTGCAGGGTGTTCTGAAGTCCTACTCCTTCCTCAACCACCATCTGCAGGAAAATCAGCAGGCGTGAGTGTCAACGATTCACTTTACTCACTTTACTATTCATTTTACTCTCTTTCTTTCTTTCTTTCTTTCTCCCTTTCTGTGTGAACATTAAAGATGGAAGCGATCATTGGGGTCCCAGCAGATGATGGCAGATAGCATTATAGATGATATGGGGGTGGGGGGGATACTATAGATAGTATTTCAGCTTTCAAGTAGCAAAAACAATGCTGGGTTTCAGTAACTGACCCATGGCAACTAAATTGAGTATTGTAGCGCCCCCATGAGGCTGAACCAACAAACTCTTAGAAATATTACGCTATTATATATTAATAATTAATAATCTCTGGTCAGATTTCTGGACAGCGTGACGCACGTACTGCAGTCGTATCTGCCCAAGATGTCCAGCTCTGACCTGCTGAGGGCTGTCAGCTGCCTTTGTGTGTTTGTACATTTCCCTCAGGCTCCTCTGGAGAAGTTGCTTCAAAAACACGTTGTGGAGGAACTGCTACAGAAAGGTCCAGCGCTCCAGTACAATACACTTTATAAATCAGTAACAATAACATAACTCTCATAAATCCCTCTCTCTTTCCTTCCCTCTCTCTCCCCTTTCTATCTGTGCTTTTCTCTCCTTCCTCTCTCTCCTTCGCTCTCCCTCCCTCTCTCTTTCCTTCCCTCTCTCTCTCCCCTTTCTCTCTGTTCTTCTATCTCCTTCTCTTCTCTCACCCCCTCTCCTGTCTTTTCCCCCTCTTCTTCTCTCTCTCTACCTCTCTCCCCCTCTCCTCTCCCTCTCTTTCTCTTTCGTTTATTTCCTCTTAAACTTGTAGAAAGTCCATATAATGCGCGACAGGAACAACTGCTGCGGACCCTGGAGATGTGTTTACGCCTGGACCATCACGCTCTCCCTTCCTCCGTCACACCCACCCTAGTGCTCCACCCCTCGCCTCCACAGCGCCGGCCTGTTAACCCTGCACTGCTCAATACTCTGGAGAACCTGCTCGGGGAAGACGCAGTGACAGACTCTGTCATTGTAGAGGGACACTACTTCATTGGTGAGATGGAAGAACTTGCAAGATGGCGGATATTTTTTTTGTATGTTTTTGGATGGATAGTCTAATGTAATGTAATGTAATCAATGTTCTCTTTTCTTTTTTTTTTCTCAGACTGTGTGGCTTCACTGCCTCCGAAAACAGAAGGCACTCATTCTGTGAGGTAAAGTTCACTTCAAAACTGTGACATGCACCAGATTGCAAAAGTATTCACACACACCCCACCCCCACCCAATATATCTTCTACAATAGTTACAGCCATAAATATCAAAGTAATCAAACATAGTAAGCTATTTTTCAAATAAGCAAACAGAAAAGGGTGGCATGGTGGTGTAGTGGTTAGCACCTCTGCCTTACTGCAACAAGGTGCTGGGTTCGAGTCCCGGGCTCGGTGAAGGCGTTTCTGTGTGGAGTACTCTCCATGATTGTGTGGGTTTCCTCCAGGTACTCTGGTTTCCTTGCACAGTCCAACATAATGCACGTTAGGTTAATTGGCAGTTTCATATTGCCCCGAGGTGTGAGTATGTGTTGCTGTGTGATGGTCTGGTGAGCTGTTTAGGGTGTACCCCACCGTCACCCAGTGTCGGCTGAGATGAGCACTACCCTCCCTGCGACCCTAATAGGATTATGTGGTTCATCAAATGAATGAATAATAAAACAGCGAACATGATTGTATATTATTCACACACACACACACACCCATATTAAAGTCAAGCAGCCATCAAGATTTACTGTTCATATAAAATAATAATTATAAAAATCAGGATTGTTTCTCTTGCAGGATCGCGCTGCTCTGTGCCTCCCCAATCTCATTCTGCTTTGGTACAACCCATCCCATCGGTGCCGTGGCTCTAAAGATCCGCCACATCGAGCTTCTGGGATATCAACCCGTCCTGGTGTGTTTATTTATTTATTTACTTTCTTACTTAGACAAGATGAAAGAGTTTTGATTCTGTGCAACGGAGATTTTGTGGTGCTTAGGGCTGAGATGGATCTGGCTGGGTGGGGTGTGTGTGTGTGTGTGTGTGTGTGTGAACGTCCTGTCTTTTGCAGTAAAAATTAACTAATGATAAAATTCTGATCTTTTCAAATTTTTGCAGTTTCTTTAAATAGATTTAATTTATTTTTTGTTGTTGTGTTCTTGATGAAGATATTTCCCGAATTCATTTTAACTCAATAATACTCTATATATAATTACTTAGTGTGGATGAAACATGTTCCCCTTTAGCGATGATGAATTTAGCTCATATTTGTCCAAAACCTGGGACAGAACATGTAGTTTATCTCTTTTATGTTTGTTTTGTGATTAGTTTTATTGATTTTGATTTATTAAAATTTTTTAATTTGCTGCTCCAACACTTTGTCTGTTTATCCCAGCATTTCTTTTGGCGCTCGGCTTTTACTGATTTGCCGGGAGCACCTGATGATCTGTATCACGCCGGTACACTTTCCTTTAAACTGTGTGTGCTGTTAGTGTACTTAATTATGTTGTAGATGCTGTAACAGGACGAGAGCATCCCAATACAACTGCAGAATTTTAATGCATTCCACACCTTCCAGTCTCATTGTTATAATATGTTGTGGCAAAAAAATGGACAGAGAATTTCACTTGACAAGTGACATTGGCTTAAAAAGTGCCCATTCCGCTCTGATTGGTCTACCATCCACCAGCTCTGATTGGATCCTCAAAGGTTCTCCTCTCACCCATGACTAATTTCTAGACTCTGATTGGTCCCTCAAAACCCCTCCTTTTAAAATAGTCTCTCCTACCAAAGAATGACATCATATGTCAACTCCACCTTGAAGGTCCTAGCTCAACGCCACCTGGTCGAGCTCCTTGTTTATCACTAGAACACGATGTTCCCTGTTTAAGGTCAGCCAGGCAATCATCTTTGTAAAGAGTGGAGTGGCTGAGAAAAAACCTAATACTTAGTTCAGTGAATAAATTCCTCAAACAATAGTCACATAAACCATCCCATAATTAAATAATGCAGTAAATCATACAATTGCTCTTCTATAGGTATAATCATTAACAATTTAAACATTTTTCATTGAAGACATTTTCACTGGACAGTTTTCCATTTCAGGATTACAGATGTATTTAAATGAAGGAAATAGATCACTCATTCCAAAGCTATTACAATTTCTGTATTCATATTCATGTTGATGCTGTTAATGATCAGTAATTGATTGTAGTGCATGTAAGGGAAGTCCAGAAATTTTCATAAGATTCATGGGGGACTAAATATGACAGATCACCCAGTCAGATCAGGCAGGCCACAGGCCACGTGCATTTCTCAGTTCATGGGTCCGAAACACACAGCGCCCCCAGTGGCACCTGATACCCCTGATTTTTTCCTCCACAATAACAAACCAACATAAACTAAACCTGTCTATAAATTCACTTTACACAGTTAATACACTCTAATAATATCATGCTTCCATATCTGATATGTAAGTGTTCCTCTCAGTAAACGTGTCCCTACGTCCTGTCGGTCTCCACTGTTTCCAGGTGACTGTATAAATGACCAGCCAGCAATAATGTTGAGTGATAATAAATGGATCTAGCTGTGTCTGATGGTACTGTTAGTGGGGCCGATCCGTTTGGATCATCTTCAGTCATGTCCTGGTTTATGAGATGCTCTCTTAAATAATCTGATATCAATAGAACTGCTGCTTTATACATTTCTCCTATGAATACCACAATTTCATGCTAAGTGATAATATGGGGAGATGTTCGGATTTCATACCCGTAAAGGTGAGAGTTCAAATAGTCTAATATTAATATACAACTCGTATTATCTTTACAAATAACACCACTTCATGCTGGCAGATATTAAAGGAAGATTTTTGGGTTCCATGCCCATAAAAGAGTAATAGCGTATATCTATACGCAGTTTCATAACCATGTTTATATCTCATAATAATAACATATCACCTTTAAAGATGTGCTACATGTATTCACCTCTAAAAATCTGAACCATGGATTTTCTACAGGTATCACTAATAGATTTAATTTTAGTGAATAAACCCAGAACAGGAGACGAAAGGTCTTTAATTCGTATTCGGTTCACTCTTTTCTTTTCTCCAGGTGCCAATGCAGGAGCTCCTCTCTCAGAGCGCGGATGGGAGGCTCAACCTGCTGAAGAAATTAATGTTTCCCGATCAAGAAAAGCTTGAATGTGTCCAAGACTGTGAAGTGAAATAATTAAGTGTTGACTTCTGTAATGTCTTTTTAATGTTCTTAGTTCAGAGTATTCACAGAGTGACTGCTTTGAAGTTCTATACATGTATTTGTGTTTTTATTTTCACATTTCATTCTTTCCCCGATTTTTCATGTGTGTTGTCTCGAGGTGCCATGTTAAAATACACGTGATAATGAAAAGTAATGCATCACTGTGACCTGTCTGTTCATAGTATAAAACCCATCCAATCAAAACTGTTGGCCAACCTTAACTTAGCTGCATCGTATGTCACACGTCACTTGGTAGAAAACCTGGATTTACCTTGAATTTACCAGTCGATCTACGTTTCAACCCTCACCTATATTCAGGAGTGTAGTGACCAAAAGAACAAAATCGAGGACAGAGGCTGCTGAAATAAGCTTCCTTCGCAGGGTGGCGGGGCTGTCCCTCAGATATAGGATGAGAAGCTCAACCATCCGGAAGGAGCTCAGAGTAGAACTGCTGCTCCTCCACATTGAGAGGAGCCAGTTGAGGTCTGATTAGAATGCCTCCCGAACGCGTACCTGGTGTGGTGTTTCGGGCATGTCCAACTAGGAAGAGACCTCGAGGTGACCCAGAACACACTGGAGAGCCTACGTCTCTCGGCTGGTCTGGGAAAGCCTCGGTGTTCCCCCTGGAAGATCTGGAGGAAGTGGCTGGAGAGAGGGACGTCTGGACCTCACTGCTTGGGCTGCTGCCCCCGCGACCCGACCCCGGATCAAGTGGAAGAAGATGAAGATGATGAATTAATAGAGTATAAAAATAAAATAATAAATAGAAAAAATAGATTAATTTATCTTACGCGATTAATACAGGATATCTGAATAAAAATAATAATTGATGTCACAAAGTAGCTTTGCAGTGTAAAACAAATTTAGTAAAGAATTTAAACTTATGATTTTAAACATTTCTTCATAAACCCCATGCCTCCCTCCTGAGCACATCCGTGGTGACAGTGGCAAGGAAGAACGAATAAAGCTTGAGAGGAACCAGATGCAAAATGGAAACCCATCCTCATTTTGGTGAAACTAGATAAAAATACAAACCATGTAGCAGAAACTTCCCTATAATTTAACATGAAGTCTAGTTGGTTATCCAATTACTGTAATGTGAATTGTAGTCCTAAATCATTTCAGTAAAAGAGTTTATATCACCAGCAGTGACAGGTCAACTTCACACTTTCTGAGTGGATATTTAGGTCCATATGGATCATCATCAGCAGGAGCTCGGGGCTTCAAACTCCAAGAAGTAGTAGCACACCAGGACATATCACAGGATTCAGAGAGCAGAGGGATCAGGATTATTGGTATCTCAGAAGTAGCATGTGTACCTCAACAACCTCACACACACAGATCAAGTTATTGTGTATGTTCATAAGTGTTATAGTTGAAGTAGAGAGTTTATCGGTGCTGAGTGCAAGCAGTGACTCCGGAATGACTGACTGTGACTGACACACATTTAAACCTTTTATAAGGTAATTAGAGAATTTTATATTTTATATAGATTTAAATAGAATAAACAAATAAATACAAATATAAAGGCCTATTGTATGTATTAATTATGATAAAAATTACATGAAAATGATAATTATAATCAATTATGTTAGCCTGTTGTTGCTGTTTGTTTATTGTTTTTTAACAGTGATAGAGGACTGTACTAGTGCATTATCATCACTCAGAGCAAGCCAACTAGCTCATCGTGGACTACAGGAGAATGCAGGGTGGAGGGCACACCCCTATCCACATCGAGGCGACAGAGATGGAGAGAGTCAGTTGCTTCAAGTTCCTGGGGATCAACATCACTGAGGATCTGAACTGGTCACATCACGTGGGTGTGATCAGAAAAGCAACGAGACAATGGCTCTTCTTTCTTCTGCGGCTGAGGAGGTTTGGCATGGACTCCAGAAAACCCACCAACTTTTACCAATGCACCACTGAGAGTATCCTGTCTGGCTGCATCACTACCTGGTATGGCAGCTGTAATGCTCTGGACCTCAAAGCTCTACAGAAGATGGTCAGATCAGCACAGCGCATCACCAGGACTGAACTGCCAGCCATCCAGGACCTCAACAAACAGCGTTGTAGGAGGAAGGCCCAGCGGATCCTCTCTGATCCCGCCCACCCCAGCCACACACTCTTCACGCTCCTGTCATCAGGCAGACGGTACAGGAACATCCGGACTCTCACCAGCAGATTCAGGGACAGTTTCTACCCACAAGCCATCAGGCTACTGAACTGCTGAAACACCGGACAATCTGCACACAACATTTTGCACACTCACTGTACACACTGTACATGTACACACCACTACCTCTGCACTACAGCCACCTCAGTATTTAAGTATTCTGTATTTATCCTACTGTATATATATCAGCTTCTTTTAGCTTATTATTTATAGAGATTAAATATTTTACTAAATCTCTTCTTTACATGCAATATTTGTCTTTAATGTGCAATATGGAGAGGGCGCTGAGTCCAACACGTTCATTGCCGGTGATGTTCCATTGTATATGACAAAATTAGAAACTTGAAACTTTGGTTTGAAGTTATCTGCTTTAATTTACAGACTAATTCATGGTTTACAAAAAGAAACTCGAATTCTTTTTTACAGTCTTTATCACTTCCAAAACTATTAGTCGATACCTGGTGACTTTGTGATCTAGTCTACTCAGCATTCCTCTTAAACTAAACTCGTTTCGACAGCGTTGTGAATTTATTGCCCGAACACCAGATGGCAGCACTGCGTTATGACCATAGACGGCAAACTGTAGAAATGCAATGTAGAAGAAGAATCCAAAGCGCTCCGATTGGACAAGATAAGTCATGTGGTAAGATCACATGGGGTAGCCCGGAACTCGAGAGCAACACGAAGGCTCGGTAGCTAAATATGTCACGAAAATTCAGAATGGTTTAAAAGCATATTTAAAAATATAAGTTATGTCCGAGTCCAATCCCGAGCTTAATGATTATTTAGAGGGTAGAATTACCTTCGAGGAGTTCGAGAGACGGAGAGAGGAACGAATCAACTCGAAGCTAAAGGTAACGTTAGCGCTTTATGTCTGGTTTCCAAATCACAACCAAAAGATGAAGTGCACTAGTTAGGGGATATGACGCTGTCTTATAGCGTCTGTGATGTGGATTATAGAGTGGGATTTGGGATTCGGTTCTATTTGAAGTAAGTCTAGTGTCTGTTTCTGGGCTTTTTTGAATTAAATATATAAATATTGAAAGATATATATATTAGACCTTTTTATAGTTTTTCAAGACATTCATGTGCCATTCTGTGTCAACTCAACAAATTTTTTGGAAACTTTCCAGGTGATCTCATCAGATATTGCTGGGGAAAACAAATTCTTAAATTTAGACCTTTATGTCTCTACCCTCCATGCAAAATATTAGCTTTCAGTTCCTCATAGTATAGAAAATATAGGCCTTTGAAATTTGGTCATAAAAACTTTGATTCTAGAGGTACCCGGAGAGCTGATAGTAGATTTTTTTACTGAATGATGTTCAAATTTTACATTTTCGACACCAGAAAGCCTCTGGAAAACATATTTATCACACTATGGGAAGCTAAAAATGGCTTTTTGGCAAGTTATTGGAGTTCTTCTGAAAATATTGACCATAACGCAATCATTATAAGGTTGCTATCTATACACAGGAACATTTTTGCCAGGATAACACAATGAGTTGTTGATTTATAAAAGTTTCAGCAAAAGCGCTTCCCTCCAAAGGCTCAGAAATAGGCCATGTGGCTCGGGGTTTGGGATCCTCATGTTGTTTCTACATATTGCCTCATATAGGATGTATTTACTGACCAAATGGAATTATCTAACAGCAAAAAAATATCAGTTAATTTAGGGGGTGACCTGGGGACCCTTTGTTGAGTTGAGACGGAATGATCCTAATACATATAACATTTATTTATTTATCTATTTTTTTGTTTGCAATTTTATGCAGTTGATTTCTTCCAAAAATCCTAAAGTTGATATTAAATTAAAATAAACAGACTTCTGTTCAATAACATATGCCAATCAAAAATGTAAAAGAAAGAAAGGAAAAAATAAAAAAGAAGCTTTTCACAATATGCCAAATGTGAAGTATAAATTATAATAAAAAAAATTAGGAAATGTAAAAAAATAATAAATAAAAAAATTTCATGGTCATACACAAAGTTTTTTTATTTTGGTGTTTTTTTTCCCTTTTTTTTTCCTCCTTTAATTTTAGTTGTATCCAATTCCCACCCATCAAGTGTTACCTTTTGTGTCATATGTCCACCACCAACCAGGAAGGGTCGTAAGCACCCACACTTCCCTGACATGTGATGCTGCCACACCCATTTTTAGAAACTGCTGTGTATACATTTTTTTGGGCGGGGTGTCACTTGGAGGTCAATTGCTATCGGCCCCCTTGAGCTCGTAGACGCCCATGATTGGCTGGTGACTACAGGGAAATGAGGCATATGCCATCCCTCCCTCCTGTGAGAGCTCGGCCAATTAGCTCCCATGGACTCCTGGTCACAGATGGCTGTGGCATCAACCTGGATTCAAACTCTAGGGTTATACTTGAGCACATTGTGGTTGATTGAGCTCAGGTCATACACCAAGCCTTATTCTTATCTGTGATCCTTTCTATGCAACTAAAAAACATTATCTGGTTAAAATGTAAGAAACACAAGGAATAAATAAGATCTTCCCCTGTTTCCTGGTGCAGGAGGATGGAGAAGACGCTTCTAATGAGAACGATGATGCTGTTCCGAGCACGTCGAGGCAAAGTGTCAAGAAAACACACAAACATCCCACAGGTACACAGACCACAGCAGGAGTACATGTGCTTACGATCAATACAGAAACAACCTCTCAACAGTGTATTACTGTGTCTGCATCTCTGGGTTATAATCTGATTAGTCAAATATTTTCTGGATTTTTTAATAAAGGGTTTTTTTTAAAGTGAGGTTTCTTTTTTATTTTGATGTAGGAAAAGAGAAAATCTTGAAAATGTAATTTAGTAGGCGTGGTCATCTGAAAGGGTGGGCGGTCCTACTGTGTGCTTGTTCTCTGTGTGACTGTTGATCCTGATGCTTTCAGCTCATTCTGCAGCTCTTGTTCTGTGTGCAGGTATCGTGTTATTGTTATTGTTGATGAGGAAGTTGTGTTGGATTTTTTTTTTTCCCCCACTGGTAGGTGAGGCAGTAGAGGGAGTCAGTCCGTGTGTACAGAGAGCCTTCGCCTCCATGCTCGGGCTGGAAGATGATGAGGATGACGGTGATGGTGACGTGGAGTGGAAGGATATCGGGGAGGTCTCTGCAGGTAACATCAGAAATGAGGTAACGCCAGGGGACGTGCTCGCTCTGGAGATGGAGCTGAACCGGGAAAACAAGAAGATGATGAAGGTACGTCCCGCTTTATGGAAATAACAACGAGGAAACTTTAATTTCTTCGAGTAAACGTTTATTTACTTATGCGTAGTAATATGTAAACCATGATTCTCAAAGGCATTTATATTTATGTTATACCCAGAGGATGATCATTATACTGTACACCAGTTTGCTAAAAATACAAACTTCTAGTAGTGTTAAATTTTTTTATGATTTGGTGATGAGTTTTATATTAACCATGTACTGATTATTATATATTAATATAAAACAATGTAATTTGTTTTAATATTTTTATATTAATGTTGTTTATCTTATTCATTAAATAAATAATTAAAAACTGCACTGTTATTTAAATATACCAAAGAATTTTCTTTTCTAGAAAAATATTTTATTTGTTATGTAAAAAAAAAAAGATTTTTTAAAAATATATTTTGTCATATTTTAATAATACAAACTGTTTGACACTTATTATTTTTATTGTTATTGTTGTTGTTATAATTATTATTATTATTATATATTTTTTTTAATCTGATTTAAATATTTGTTAGGGGCAGTGGTGGCCTGGTGGTAAGGTGCTGGTTTACTGATCCCAAGGTCAGGGGTTCAGGCCTCACTATCACCGGGACGTCACTGCTGTCCCCCCAGTGCAGCTAACTGGGTTATCAAATGCAGGCCATGTCTCTCACTGTCTATGGTGGGAGGCATGTAAAAGAACCATTGCTGACTTTTGTCAAGAGTAGGCTGCATAGCCGTCAGTGTGTTTCTGCCCTGCGATGGCCTGGCGAGCTGAGCAGGGTGTACTCTGCCCTCGCCCAGAGTCGGCTTAGATGGGCGCCAGTCCCATCTGCGCGACCCTAATTAGGATTAAGTGGTTCAGAAAATGAATGAATGAATGAATGAATTTTATTTCCCAAAATGTATCATGATCCCTGCAATAAGAAAAAGAGTGTATTGTGAGATAAAGAATCTCAGTAATGATGTATCATCACTCTGCCATGCTGATTAGTTTTGCACCTTGATTGATTGATTTGTGTGTGTGATATTTAAGGAAAAGCGATCCCGCAGTAAGCTCCCGCGTGCCCTCCGAGGCTTGATGGGTGAGGCTAACATCCGCTACGCTCGCGGAGAGAAGGACAACGCCATCCTGATGTGCATGGAGATCATCCGCCAAGGTGTGTTGAGTTTAGCAGTAGGAGGGAAAACAGTCATCACAGCTGTCGACGTCTTCTTAAATCTGATTGGTCAGAAGGTGTTGCGCTTTTTTCCTTTTAAATTCTTTTAAAATGTTGAACATAAAAAAAAAAAAGGCTGGTGAAGAGACGTATGTTTCCGGGTTACTCTAGAATTATAGTTATATATAGTTATAACCCGGTTATTTATACACTGGCTTGCAGCTTTTCCAGGAAGGTTGCCCTTGTGTATTCTCGCTCATTTCATTTCTGTTAAAATCATAATTACACAAATTATCTCAGATTCCAATATGGCAGACTTCAACGGTCCAAAAGGCAAAATTGTTCATTATGAGGAGTGGAACCTTTATACCAAGTTTCATGACCATGAAAATGTTGAATTCAGTTGTTGATGGCTGCAAAGTCATGTGACCTTCATTCATTCATTTTTGAAGCCACTTACTCCTAATTAGGTTCGCGGGAGGCTGGTGCCCATTTCAGCCGACTCTAGGCACACACCCTGGACAGCTCACCAGGCCATTTGTGGGCCAACACACGTATATACATTCACACTCACTCTCACAAATTTTTTTTTTTTTTTTTTTTTTTTTTTTTTTTGCC
>JAQMYF010000009.1:2573508-2590124 GCA_030014195.1 Neosilurus mollespiculum
AGGTGGAATGTGATGGTTGGATTAGGTATGTTGGAATGGGATGGATTAGTTGGAATATGATGGTTGGATTAGGTATGATGGGATGGTTTAGTTGGAATATGATGGTTGGATTGGGTATGATGGGACGGATTAGTTGGAAAATTATGGTTGGATTAGGTATGATGGGATGGGATTAGGTGGAATATGTTGGTTGGGTTAGGTATGATGGGATTGGATTAGGTGGAATGTGATGGTTGGATTAGGTATGTTGGAATGGGATGGATTAGTTGGAATATGATGGTTGGATTAGGTATGTTGTGATGGGATGGATTAGTTGGAAAATTATGGTTGGATTAGGTATGATGGGATTAGGTGGAATCTCATGGTTGGATTAGGTATGTTGGGTTGGGATGGGATGGGATTAGGTGGAATATTATGGTTGGATTGAATACGATGGGATGGGGAAATTATACGAGGAAATTGACTAGGAACGTGATGAATGAGCTGATGCTGGATTAAATATTATGGGGTGGGATGGCATGAGCCAGTAATGGGAATGGGAAGAATATAATGGATAGGATTATGTGTGAGTGAATCATATTGGATTATGTTTGAGTGAATCATATTGGGATGGTATAATGTGAGTCAGTGATGCAAGGAACATCCTTCAGTACAATGCCGCAAAGGATACTATAGAATGGGATGGTGTATTATGCATAGGAATGGGTTTGGATGAAGTAGGAATCTATTGGATGGGATAAAATGGCATTGGATACAATAAGATGGGAAAAGTTATGACTATAAGGTCCAGCCCCTCTCTAGATGGGTGGTTCCAGAGCCCAAGCTATGTGTTGAGGTGAGTCCAATGGGCTCTGGGTGTGGATGAGATCTCAGGGCTCTGGATGTTGTAGAACTGTCTTGGTTGACACATCTCTGCAACATCGTGTGGTCATCAGGGGCCTTACCTTTGGATTGGTAAACTGGGGTGGTAGTTTCCCTTTTTAAAAAAGGAGGCTGTGTTCCAACTATTGTGGAATCACACTCCTTAGCCTACCCAGGAAAGTCTATGCAGGAGTACTGGAGAGGAGGATGGTTGCTGTAGTGATTCGCTACTGAGTGTGAGTGGATGAGAATCAGCACCTTCAAATCTGTGGCCATGGCTCTCAGCTGGAAATGGGTGGAATGCTTCCTCTTGGTCTGGAATGAGGTTCTGCCCCAAGTGGAGGAGTTCAAGTATCTTGGGGTCTTGTTCACGAGTGAGGAAATGATGGGACGGGAGATGGACAGGCAGATCAGTGCAGCCTCTGCTGTAATGCAGAGCTTGTACTGGTCCGTCATGGTGAAGAGGGAGCTGAGCCGAAAGGCAAACTCTCAATTTACCAGTTGATCTATGTTCCAACCCTCACCTATGGTCACAAGCTTTGGGTAGTGACTGAAAGAACAAGATTGTGGATACAAGCGGCTAAAATGAGCTTCCTTCGCAGGGTGGCGGGGCTCGCCCTCAGAGATAGGATGAGAAGCTTGGTCATCCGGGAGGTGCTCGGAGTAGAACCGCTGCTCCTCCGCGTTGAGAGGAGCCAGTTGAGGTGGCTTGGGCATCTGATTAGAATGCCTCCTGAACGCCTACCTGGTGTGGTGTTTCAGGCATGTCCAACCAGGAAGAGACCCCAGGGTCAACCCAGAACACGTCTATGTCTCTCTGGGTACGCCTCGGTGTTCCCCCGAAATAAGTGGAGGAAGTGGCTGGGGGGAGGGATATCTGGACCTCACCGCTTAAGCTGCTACCCTGGATCAAGTGGAAGAAGATGAAGCTGAAGATGAAGTTGGGACTAAATAAGTTTAGTTGCTTGAAAAGCTTCAGCGGATCCTGAGTAGTAGTGTGTATCATACGACTTTCAGGTACAAGCTGGTGAAATGCTGTATACATGCTTCCTACGATGTTATTTTATCATTAGCATACCAGCCTCCGCTGTGTCCACACATCTAGTGTAATAAATCAGGTTTATTGAATAAAGGGGGCGGAATTAACTTGTTTCGTCTATGAACCCTGCGTCCTTGTGCACTCTGCAGCCGATGGTGACGTTGATGATGGAGCAGAGTCCGGAGGAGTTGGGGGACCTGTATTTGGACGTGGCTGAGGCCTTCATGGAGAAGGGACAGTACGGCTTGGCTCTGCCACTGCTTGCGGCGCTTGTCTGCTCTGAGAGGTACAACCTTGCCGTAGTGTGGCTCCGACATGCAGGTATAGTTTTAATTACATTTTTGATTTCTTATCTATTTTAGTTTGTTTTTTTCTCGCGTTTGTTGTGTTGTTGTTTTTATGCTTTTAAGACTTAAGACACCTTCCGGGTCCATTTAATATACCTGCGGCGTGAATGGGCCCCTTTAAAAACTCGTTTTGGCTATGTTTTTTTTTCTTCCATGCCTTTTTGTTTGCTTCTTTTCTTTTTTTCTTGTCCCCCAACACACACACACACACACACATCTTGCACTGTGCCTTATTTCCCCCCCCCTTTTTTCACTCATTATTACGGAATGAAATTGTTTGTATTGATAGAAAATTAAGAATAAATGTGAATACATGGTATTATATGTCACTCATGTGTCAGCTGGTGATACATAAGTGTTTGAGTGTTTACACTGTGTATGGTGTCTGATTTCAGAGTGTCTGAAGGCCCTTGGTCATTTAGAAGTGGCTGCTAAGAGCTACAGTAAGGTGGTGGAGATGGCGCCTCTGCATCTGGAGGCACGGCTGGCACTCTCAACCCTGCAGCAGCAGCTGGGTAGACCTGACTCTGCCCTCAAGGCGCTTGAGCCTATGTACGACCCGGACACTCTGGCTCAGGACTCCTCGGCAGCCCAGCAGGTCACTGTTACGAATATGTTGACATAATATGGCAGCTAGCTTTATCTCAGAACATTTTGAATGAATGTTGAATCGTATTGTGTGGTTTCAGGAGTTGAAGTTGTTGCTGCACCGCTCCACACTTCTCAGATCTCAAGGCCGAATTGATGACTACATAGACACTCTGCTGATGATGCTGTCCATGCTGCTTAAGGTTTACCTTAACTACACTTAATTTTCCTATGTACCTCGAAGTAGTTTTTCCATCATACGCAAGGTTTGCAAGTTTTTAAGACGTTTGGCTGTTTTCTCGTCCTCTAGGTGGCGATGGTAAGAGCGCAGGTGTGCCTGATTGCTAGCACATCTTCTGGTACCAGGCACTTACGCCTTATCAGGGTGTCCAAGAACACGCTGGCAGAGATCGAGGACCAGGAAGCGGCTTACTTAGACGTGACAGGTCAGGCATGGTTGGTTCCAGTAGGGCTATATCTAACTATTTATGATTAATTGGAGTTTTTTTGATGAATAATGATGTTGCGTGTTTTTTAATCAATCCATTTCATCAAAGCATGCCATGATATAATACACTGACAGTCAACGAAAACTTCCAGGCAAATTTTTGGCTCAAAATTGGCTTGAAATGTTGGGTCTGTGTGCAGGAAAAACGAGCGTGTTGTCACGGGAGGATTGGTGGAATCTGCTGTCGAGCTGCCTCGAAGTACTGTGTGAGGAGAAACGCTTCACAGAGGCAGAACTTCTTGTTGATTCGTCGCTCGAGTTCTACTCTTTCTACGACGACCGCGTCAAACGCAGAGAGCTCGAGTACCTGGGCCTGAGCGCTGCCTTCCTGGATCGCAATTTCAGAAAAGCGTATGACTATATCAGGTGAGTGCATCACATATAGGAAAATTGGCATGTCCCCCAAGACAAGTTGTTGTAAAGCGATAATGAGATTCCATGTCTCAGGCTGATGCTGATGCACACTGTGGAGCGAGCTCAGCTGTGGAACATCTTCAACCAGGTGACGTTGCACTCGCAGGACGGACGCCATCACCGCTTCTGTCTGCGCCTGATGCTGAAGAACCCAGAGAACCACGCGCTCTGCATGCTCAACGGCCACACGTCGCTCGTCTCTGGGACCTTCAAACACGCACTGGGTATGACTCAAGTCACGTGGTGGACATGTTATTGCCCGGATTTATTTTCTGATCACAGCCTTGATCTCTGGTTTTCTTGTATGATGAGCAGGTCAGTATATGCAGGCGTTCAGAAATCAGCCGTCCCACCCACTGCACAGCTTGTGTGTCGGCCTGACGTTCTTTCACATGGCCGCGCAGAGGTTTGTCACTAAAAGGCACCCGCTGGTGCTGCAGGTATGTTTTCCTCCCTGTCACTTATAGCAATCACCAGCCAATCAGGAGCGTTTGTAAGCTCATTCGTACAAGGGAGCGAATAGCACCTACCCTCTGAGTGTGTTAAGACACCCCAAAATATGCAGATGTGGGTGGCTGCACTGTGTGTCATGGAAGGAACATGTACATGTTTCTGACCCCTCCCTGGTTGGTGGTGATCTTCCGATAGGGAGGCGATACTTGACGGATGGATCTCTGTATAATGTTCTTATAACTTGGTTAGGCGTGTCGTTTATCTTTGAGATGAACCACTAAAATAAGACATTTATCAGAAACAAACCATGAATGTGCTAAGAACAGTTTTATCAATCCATAAGAAAGCAAAGTGTCCACCAGTGCAGTAAATACTTTTCATACTCTTGTCCTGCAATGATCACACTCAGAATGCACATGAAGGTGTAAAAGAATTCAGGGGGGAACATTTGTGGAAGTGTGTGAAGCATGATGGTGGGAGCATCATGGTTCAGGACTGCTTACAATTTAAAGTTCTTTTGTATTCTCTCTCTCTCTCTTTTTCTCCCCATGCAGGGTTTCTCCTTCCTGTGGCGTTATGTGGAGTTCAGAGGTCACTGTCAGGAGAGTTTGTACAATTTAGGTCGTGCTCTGCATCAGCTCAGTCTGACCCACTTGGCCATCCATTACTACCAGAAAGCTCTCAGCTTACCGCCTCTCAAACTGAAGGTCAGTCATCACCAACCAGAGCCCTTCATTTATTTATGTTGGGAATGATAATAGAAGTGATAAGGAATAAATAATGATATGAGCTTCTCTCTGGTATGGGTGTTAGCAAAACGGAAAACTGAACGAAAAACGGATTTTCGTCATTTCAGTATTTTTGGGTTCTTTGCTGAATTTACCTCAACCAGAAACAAATGGGCCTTATCATGTTCACGCTGAGACTCATTCATAGCCACACTCATTCAGACATGCCTAATTCAACAATAAATTACATACTTTGTATTTTTTGTTTATTGTGTTTAACTGTTCTTTTTAACCCTCTGTGCCTTTCCAAGCTTGCTTTCTTTATTACAGCAAAACTTCCCAGTACGCCGCCATGTTGACTCAGGCAGATTTGAATAGAAGCACTTGATAGACAAATAGTTAACTAGGGCTGCGGTTGATGCTATTATTGTTCACTCCTTATAGAAGGAGCCAGTTGAGATTTCGATGTCACCAAAAAGGCCCCTGGTGTCTTGGTTTTAGTAAGCCGAGCTATTTGCCTGCGCCAAATGAAGCTAATGAAGTCTGATAAGGTTCTAGGTAAGGTCCAGGTAACGCTTTAGGATGTCGGTTGTAGTATACAATTGAGTTTATTTATTTAGAAACATGTGCAGTGGACTTTTTTCTGTTTATTAAGAAGTAAAAAGTGTATGGAAGTGTATAATGAAAGTCTCAGTTTGATGAAGCCTGTCAGTGAAGTGCTGGTGTGTATGTATACACACACATACAGACTCCCTTTAAATATAACTGCTGATTATCAAAGTTAGGCAATTTTCTCCTGATTCACAAATATTATCATGTGAAAAAACTCCAAAAAACAACAGTAAGATAAACGGACAACACAACTTTATTTAAAAATTGATCATAAGTCCACATTTATCGCCGTACAATCTTAAGCATCTCACATCGTTCATGCTTCAGTACCTCCTGATACTCATCAGCACTGGCAAGGCTGAAGGTTTGATTAAAAAAAACAGTGATTCAAATGTTTTAATTTGTTAATGTGAACAATCAAGTTTCAGTTTTACCTCCTTTAGAGCATAAATTACATGCATACATACATGCGGATATACTTGACTTATCTCTTACGCTCTTAGAATGCTCTTAGTGCAGACAGAAGTCTGGAACTTCTCACATTTATTTGGACATTTTATTTTATTTTCCATTTGTTGTATATTTTTTAGGTAGAAAGGGGTTCAGAGTTTTTTTTTTTTTTTTTAAACGGTAAACCCCTTCTGCACACTGCCTGCACTTTGCAAGCGCTGCTACGTCCCAGCTGGCGACCGGCCACCTCCACCACCCACTTCAGTGGACACAAAATTTTCAGTTCTATTTTTTCAATTTGCTAACACCCATCACCCTCTCTGGTTGTGTTTCAGGGAATTGAGGATGATCAGGTGGACCTGCGTAGAGAAATCGCCTTTAATCTTTCACTTATATACCAAGCGAGCGGCAACAAGGAAATGGCCCGATATTACATACACACTTATTGTGTTATCTGAGTGAGTGACTGAGTGAGTGAGTGAGCGACCAAAAAGTTTGTATAACAATGTTTTCCACTTTAATAAATTTATTTATGATTGTTGATAGTACACGGAGGTTTTGGTGTTATGTCTGGATTTCACGATTAAGGGGTGCTGGATTCCAAAACATGTTCACTTACTCATTTGTCAAACCACTTAATCCTAATTATGGTCAGGGGAGGCCGGAGCTTCTCTCAGCTGACTCTGGGTGAAGGCGAGGTACACCCTTAAACAACTCACTAGACCATCACAAGGCAACACACAACCATTCACGCTCACACCTAGGGGTGATTTGGACAGCCAATCAACCTGTGCATGTTTTTGGACTGTGGGAGAAAAAAGTAATACCCAGAGGAAACCTACGCAAGCACGGGGAGAACATGCAAACTCCACACCAAACGCCAGAGCCCAGGACTCAAACCCACCCAGGACCTTCTTGCTGTGAGGCGGATATGCTTACCACTACACCACTGTGCCATCCCACCATAAGAACATCATAAGAAACTAAACAAAGTTTTCATTGAGTCAGTAATTAAGTTGAAATTTGTGCAAGTCTATGTAAAACAGTGAAGCAGGTGCTGTTGAATCTTTGTGTGTATACATTTTATATATATATATAAATGTATATATACACATATACAATTTTTTAATCTTTCTGAAACTTTGGTATTTTTAGTGTTTTTGTTTATTAGCCATACCTTACCTCAGTATACTTGTCGGAATTATATTTTTGATTCTCATTACCTACGGTAGCATTGGTCAATACATTTTCACCAAAAAATTATAGAGAAGTAATTTTTTACTAGTAGTCCTTTTAGACAAAAGTGGTGGTGTATAATCTTCACTGCACACTACTGTATATCATCATAATCATTTTCCACTTGATCCAGGGTCAGGTCGTCGGGGTAGCAGCTTAAGCAGTGAAGTCCAGAAGTCCCTCTCCCCAGCCACTTCCTCCAGCTCTTCCGGGGGGGGGGGGGGAGGGGGGTCACTGATGCGTTCCCAGACCAGCTGAGAGACATAGACCCTCAGTGTGTTCTGGGTTGACCCTGGGATCTCTTCCCGGTTGGTCATGCCCAAAAAACCACACCAGGTCGGCGTTCAGGAGGTATTCTAATCAGAAGCCCAAGCCACCTCAACTGGCTCCTCTCAACGCGGAGGAGCAGCAGTTCTACTCCGAGCTCCTCCCGGATGGCTAAGCTTCTCACCCTTTTTCTGAAGAACAGCCCCGCCACCCTACAAAGGAAGCTCATTTCAGCCGCCTGTGTCCGCGATTTTGTTCTTTTGGTGACTATCCAAAGCTTGTGACCATAGGTGAGGGTTGGAACGTAGATCGACTAGTAAATTGAGAGCTTTGCCTTCCGGGTCAGATAGATTCTTACCCACGGCGGACTGGTACAAACTCCGCATTACAGCATAGGCTGCACCGATCCGCCTGTCGATCTCCCATTCCATCCTTTCTTCATTCGTAAACAAGACCCAGAGATACTTAAACTCCTCCTCTTTGTTACCAATACGGACCAAGCTCTAGCTCCAGTGGTATAGAGACCTAATGGCCTGTAGCAACGGGTCCGGTACCCTGTACTCCATAACAGTCAATGCAAAAAAGGTGTTTAAAATCATTACGAGGGTCATTTTTACATTTTGACTCTTGTTGGATATTTTTCAAACTGTCATTTCAAACGCTGTCAACCCCATTGCACAGGGAATATATCTGTGTGGAATTTGCATGTTCTCCCTGTGCGTGAGTGGGTTTCCTCTAGGTATTCTGGTTTCTTCCCACAGTCCAAAGACCTGCACCTTTGGTTAACTGGCAGTTCCAAATTGCCCCTAGGTGAGAGTGTGAGTGTGAATGGTTGTGTGTGTTGTGCAATGGATTGGTCAGGGTGTATCCTGTCTTCACCCAGAGATGCTGGAGAAAGTCTCCAGATTTCCTGCCATGTTAGTAGGATTAAGCAGTTTGGCGAATAAATATTTTTTTTAATCATGCTTTGGATGTTTTGTGGGTTATTACACTGTCCATCTATCCATCCATTTGCCAAAGCGCTTAATACATAATTCTGTATTCAGTAAGTAATTCAGGTATGCCCTGAACAGCTCCTCACTCCATTGCAGAGCTAACACACACACACTCAATCATTCACTCTCACACTTGGGGGCAATTTGGAACAGCTAATTAGCCTAATATACATGTCTTTGGTCTGTGGGAGGGAGCTGGAGTACCAGAAGGAAACCCATGCAAGCACTGGGAGAACATGAAGACTCCACACAGAGGAGCCTTGCAGTGAGGCAGGTGTGCTCACCACTACACCACTGGTTATTGCATTAATGAAGATTTAAAAAATATTTGCATACATGAATAATGACGTATGTATGCAAATACATGCATGAAAACGTATAAAGCATGGAAATGAGATGCTGATATCGTAATGAACACGAGTCAGGATACTACAGATGCATTTGTAATCTGAATATTGGATTAAACAAACAAACAAAAAAATGTAAAAGGACTGGCCCCGCCCTCTTCTTCCACTCGGGTTGCCAGGTTGATATTTTTTATAAACATTCTGAGTAAGCAATGTTGATCGCTTTGATCAGCTGATTAGCAGCCTCCACCGTTCATATATTACACACTTATCCTTCATTAGCATACTTAATTAGCATATGTGAGGTATGAAATTGGTAAGTGATCATAATTGAAGCAGATTTGAACACACAGCCAAAACAAAAGGAAGAGCGGAAACCCACCCCGTTTCTTTCACCTCCACGCGCACGCATTTATTTATTCACTCATTAATTAATTTATTTATTTGGCGGTGGGCGGAAACGAAATATCTAAGGCTGTGTTTTAAACGAACGCAGACGGATGTTCTGTTATGTAAAGAAAAGGGAAAAAACACGTCTGTCTTTTTTTCTCCTCCTTTCAGCTGACGCCTTCCTTCGTCCTGCGCGAACACGGAAGCGGATTCCTCCCTCCAGCGCGCGCGCACTCCATAAAGGAGGCCAGAGAGAGGGAGGCTCGAGCGCTGAACTGTTTAAAGGGACATAAAATCCGCCAAAAACGAATATTTGCTTCATAATTGTTATTTTGAAGGGTTTGTTTTATTTTTTGCACCCCTTCCACATTCTACGGTAAGTTAACATCAAGTGTTTATGAAATGTTTGCGTGTTCGCTGGATAAAACAGTGTTGTTTACCTCAGTGGAGGTAACCGTCTTTTACACGAGGCTGATTAACAGTCTGTGCGCGTGAAGAGTTTAACGGTTTTAACCGCTTTTTACAATTTTTTTGGGGAAAAAAAACAAAACTGAGCAGATAAACCAAAAGAAAAAAGCCTGTTTAGATATTAGGTTGCTATTACAATACAATTAGCTACAGGTTTTTACAGGTTTCATAATATGTCTATATACATAATATAGCAGCTATATATGATGGATAGATAGATAGATAGATAGACTAAACATTTCACTGTATTGACATTTGAGGCTGTCAAGGCATAATTTCCCTTCACAGTCCATCAAATGGTTGATGACAGACAGTCAATATGTCTGTTTCTACCTTCAGATCTGATGTACTGTAGTACTCACATGTCATGTCCTCAGTGCATTAATACATTAAAATCGGACTGAAAAAGTCAGTTCTGCGTTCACACCACACACTCTTACACATCTGTTTCTCATCCTGAGGTGTTTTTATATATATATATATTACCCTAATCCACTCACCCACTCAACAGCTTTGTGGGAAGGCTGGAGCCTGTCTCATCCGACAAAGCGCAAAGGCGATGTACACCTTGCACAGCTCACCAGACCATTGTGGTGCCCACACACAAAACCAACCGTTCACACTCACACCTAGGGGGCAGTTTGAAACAGCCATTTAGCCCTAATGTGTATGTCTTTGTACTGTGAAACTAGAGGACTCAGAGGAAGCATGGGGAGAATATGCAAACTCCACACAGAAACACCTGAATCTTAAACCCAGGTCCTTGTTACTGTGAGGCAGAAGCTCTTGGGTTCGAGTCCCAGGCTCAGCGAGGGCGTTTCTGTGTGGAGTTTGCATATTCTCCCTGTGCTTGCGTGGATTTCCTATCTCATCCACTATTGCTAATATTTTACTTTCAGATATTCCTTCACCAAGGAGGGTATCTGTCTGTATGTGTGTGTGTGCGACCACAATAACTCAGAAACAAATGAACAGATTTTCATAAAGTTTTAACCAAATGTGGGTCTTGGACCAACAAAGAACAGATTACATTGATCCAAATTCGGATCCTGGAGGTTTTGAAGGATTTTTTAACACTGTGTGATAGGGCAAGGAGGTGGAAACCAGCTGAATGTGCTGGGAGAAAAAATACACAGCTCCGAAATAATTCTAAACCGTAATTCTACATCATCTTGGTGGTGGTCTGCACTCTCTGTGTGAATTTCTAGCCTCATAATGTTACCCCATTCACCCCTATGGTATTTGTAACGTTCCACAATTTCCTGGCGATCATGAGAAGAAGAAAACTAACCAGAAAGCTGTTGATTCCTTTTCTTGATTTCTAAGTGATGCTGATTGACGAGGACACCGTTTCCCCGACGTTTCATGTTATTGTGTTGCCTGATGTATAAACACCAAAACATTTTCTTTACTAACTCAGTTTTCAGGTGTAAATGCTCCTGTGTAGAAACAAATTGCATCATTAAATAAGGTTTAAGAAAGAAATTAAGCTCCTTGTCAAATCCCTGGTCCGGACTAATACCTCATGAAATAGCTGTGATTGTCCTGCAGTCTTCGACTATTTATTGTGGCCTTGTTCACTTTCAGTCCAATATCCATCGTCCTAATAGACTCACTTAAATGTCCACAGCATATATCGATTCTGGCGCCGTGCCCAGTCTCTGTTGGGCAGGTATTCCACTTTGGCAGATCTCTCATCATGGTCGGTATTAGGTGGTTGCATTTGGAAAGCAAAACAGTCGACAGGTGCTAGATTTTGGTCGGCAATATGGATTTGAGTGTACACATTTTTCAACCACTCCCTGAGCATGCACAAAGCGACTCATCACCCAGAGAAAGCTATCATTGTTCAAATGTCTTTACATGATCTTGGGCAAAGGAAATTGAAAGAATTTTTAAAAAAAGGCTTAGTGATTCAACATGCTAAAAACAGGGTATGTGGTTATAAGGACCTGCATGTAGTTGTAGAAAAAACACAAACTGATGTTTGTGTTAAAACTTCCCACCAGCCCTACAATTTAATTCAGGATTCTGAACCTTGAGTGAGCTGTGGGTGGCATGGTGACGTAGAGGTTAGCATGTCTCTCTCACAGCAAGAAGGTTTTGGGTTTGAGTCCCGTGCATGGCAAGAGTGTTTCTTTGTGGAGTTTGCATATTTGTCCTGTGCTTGCATGGGTTTCCTCCCGGTACTCCACAGTAGGCCAACTGGCTGTTCCAAATTGCCCCTAGGTGTGAGTGTGAATAGTTGTGAGTGTTTTGGCCCTGTGATGGACTGGCACGTTCAGGGTGTTCTTGGACTTCATCCAGACTTGGCTGAGATAGGCTCCAGCCTCCCCGTGACCCCAGTAGGATTAAGCAATTCGGTGAATGAAATTAGTGATGCATCAATAGCAATTTTCCTGGCCAAGTTTGATTTCGACTTTTTTGCACTTTATCACTAATAATATCAGTTTATTATTACACGTTTCATGTTATTACCAATACTACTAATTACTGTTATTATATAGTAATAGTAGGTTATGTACCTCACCTGGAATCTGAACCTTCTCTGAACTACCTTCAACAGTGTGGTTTTAGTGCGGTGATGGCTGGAAAGTGCTAGCTCTACAATTTTCCTTTGTTAGCTTCTTCAGACTGGACATGTTCAGCTGGGAATGGTGTTTTAAGTGTCTCATTCACTTTGTAGCTTCGAATGTTTTCATGGTAGTTTCTTGGCCTTCCATGTATTGTGTAGGGGGTTGTAGGAAAATGTTTAAATTCTTTTTTAAATTACTTTTGCTTTGTAAAGCTGCTTTGCGACAATGTCAGTTGTAAAAAGCACTATACAAATAAAACTGAATTGAATTGAAATTGTAAATTACTGTGGCTTTAAGTGTGCATGTAAGTGTGATGTAATTAGGACATATTAAGGCATATTAAAATATATGTCTTGAAATGTTAACAATTTTATTTTACATTACAGTAATATGTTAGTATTCATTCATTCATTTTCTGAACCGCTTATTCCTAATTAGGGTTGCGAGGAGGCTGGCGCCCATCTCAGCCGACTCTAATTACAAGCAGGAATAAAATACAATACATTTTGTAATAAAATAAAGGAAACTTTTTTAATAAAGTAAAATACACTTTTTAGATTAAGTAAAATACACTTTTTAATAAAATACAATACACTTTTTTAATAAAGTAAAATACACTTTTTAATAAAATACAGTACACTTTTAAAATAAAATACAATACACTTTAATAATATAAAATACACTTTTTAATAAAATAAAATACACCTTTTTAATAAAGTAAAATACACGTTTTAATTTAAGTAAAATACACCTTTTAATAAAAAAATACACTTTTGAATAAAATAATATACGTTTTTTTTAATAAAGTAAAATATACTTTTTAAATAAAATACAATAAACTTTTTAAATAAAATACAATGCACTTTTTAATATAATAAAATGCACTTTTTAAATAAAGTAAAATCCATTTTTCTAACAAAAAATACACTTTTTAAATTAAGTAAAATACACTTTTTAAATAAAATACAATGCACTTTTTTAATAAAGTAAAATAACTTTTTAAATAAAATACAATTCACTTTTTAAATAAAATACAATACACTTTTAAATAAAATGCAATACACTTTTTAATAAAATACAATACATTTTCTAATAAAACACAATACTTTTTTAATAAAGTAAAGTACACTTTTTAAAATAAAATACAGTTCACTTTTTTAATAAAATTCTATTCACTTTTTTAATAAAGTAAAATAAATTTTTTTTATAAAGTAAAATACACTTTTTAATAAAATACAATACACTATTAATAGAATACAATAATAGAAAGTAATGCACTATTACTACTGCACAATGCATTACTCATTTGAATAGAAAGGCTTTTAACCCAGTCACATTGAGGGATCGCATGATGTTTCTGGCGTATATAACGTCCTTATGGAAGTAAACGTATCCAGCGGTATGACATTTCGCTACCCTGTGGTGATACTCGGTTTCCATGAAATAAACCGCTTAATAGCGTAACTCTTACAGACAATATCAAAACTTTGGGGAGGGGCGACCATAACGTGATGGTTACATGACATTACATCATCAATGGCATCATCAAAACCAATTCACATTGAAACCTTTTATCTGGAGGTTATTTATTTCTTTATTTTTAAATTTTAAATCCCAGTTGTCAATACATGACTTTGCCCTACTTTTTTGTCACTGGAAGTCATTTGGTCTGATAAAGCCTGCTACATTTACTTTACATTAAACAAAATACCAGTAACTGGGCCCTCTGAGCTCCTAAAAGCCCACAAAAAATGAGAAAAATGTCCATGTGTGAAGGGATTGCTCAACAGGCGCTGTTGAACAGTGTGTTTTTAGCACTTAAAGGGTGGCCGCTGCGCTTTGGCTAGTGTAGCCAAACCACATCTCGCTGGGCGTTTATGTGCAACAACACTCTTCTTCTTCTTGTTTTTTTTAATAGACACCATTTGTATTGGAGCATTACAGCATTCAGGAATACACTATCAAATTACTGGAAAATGTTTGATTGTTGTTTACTTGTACAAAATCACACAGTAAGCCAGCATAATTGCAACTCTCTTTTGCCAAGATTCTCCTCCTAAACTTGAAAGACGGTTTGTTTATAGCCGTGCGAAACACTGTCGTCTCTGTTTAGCATCACTGGTAAAAACGTCTGACTCTTAAATGAAACTCTTTTCTGTTTATCACTTGTGTTCTTAGCAACGTCAGGCTTGATCTTGTGTCTCAGCATGGTCTTGGGAAGCGATAAATATTATAAACCTGTAAACTACAGTATTTTGGTGATTTGTTTTGGAAGCTTTGTATAAAGTATAAACCTGGAGACAGTTTCAGGATTAATGCTGGGGTTCGTAATTCTTTTAGCTGTATTTACAAACTGGTATATTGGTTAAAATGTTTTTTTTCAAGGGCGGCATGGTGGTGTAGTGGTTAGGTCCCAGGTTCGATTCCTGGGCTCGGGACCTTTCTGTGTGGAGTTTGCATGGTCTCCCCGTTCTTGAGTGGGTTTCCTCCGGGTACTTTGTTTTCCTCCCACAGTCCAAAAACATGCACAGTAGGCTAATTGGCTGTTCCAGATCACCCCAAGGTGTGAGTGTGAGTGTGAATGTGAATGGTTGTGTGTGTGGCCCTGCACTAGAATGGCGAGCTGTTTAGGGTGTAAACTGAGATGGGTGCCAGCCTTCCTGCAACCCTAATTAGGAATAGGTGGCTTAGAACATAAATGAATAAATGGTTTTACACCCCGACAGAAATTAATAACTTATGAGATATGAAAAAGGTCTAAAAAAAAATTTCACCAGTGTAATCCAGTAACAACACTGACCAATCACAGCTTCATGGTATGCTGGGAAATAATCAATCAAATGCTCACGTAACTCCCTTCCTGTGTATCTATGCATGTGGGGGGTGTGGCTTTTGAAGAGGCTCCAAGGGAAGGGGGAGGGTTTAGCCAGAGCCTTGAAGAGATGCTACGTTTGCTAGCTCTCCAGATTACCAACTCCAGCTTTAAAGGACTCATCTGTTAAAGCACTGATGTGGTTGGAACTTCTTATCATCCTGGGCTAATGCAAGTTCTGCTTCAAGCTCCTTTCCTAGCAAAGAGGATGAAATTCCAGACTCTCATATCCTGTTTCTGTTTTGTTGTGTTGAAAATCTTAAGCACTCCTGCCAGTCACTATGTACCTGGACTTATTTCAAACCTCAAGACAACATAGTGATTTTGTGCTACAATCAGATCAAGATGTACAGTTCCACCAACGCTGACGTTTCTGAGATGATGTACGTTCTCAAAATCCTTCCTTGTTAGAGTTGTATTGAATGAGCATCTGCTCACGATGATATGATTGGGTTTTTTCCCCCACCTGCTGTATCACATTATGCATATGCTAAAAAAAGAAGCCAGGGCCATTTATATACTTGTATCTCCTGCAGGTTTAAGCTATGGAACATCTGTTTCCAGCAACTGTACGTATTTAAGCACTGAAGCCTGATATTAAGTTCATCCAGCGCTGCTCTGTTTATGGCCTCCTGTAAGCTTACATTATCATCTGTCTTCATCTAGATACTATTCATTCTCTGGTCCAGATGTTTACTTTAATGGGAATTGTCCTGGGAATTTATTGTGTTGTGTCGGACTTGTTCTTGTTCTTTACACTAACTGTGGTCCATGCGCTCTTTGTTTGGGACGCTGCCATGGTTTACTCCTTACGCGGTGACCCTGGAAGCATAACGCTTCATCCTGCTGCGTATTACACTTTACTGACAATACCTACAGTCATTTACAGAGTTACATTTACAACCACTACCCTGTTCCTTGGTTCTTTGGGTGTTGGATGTCACTGGAAGCCTTTTAGTTTAGCCACAGTTCATAAAGCAGCAGTTCGTCCCCTGAATTGACCTGACACTGAATACACAGACACTGGTGTCCTATTTGTCACCGACGAGGTGTAGCAATTGAATCAGGCTGTGTACCGGTCACAAGAGGACCAAGTGCTCCTGATCACATGGGACATGTTGTCAATATGATTACTTCACTTCTTTTTACCAGGGAGCTGTCTTTTTTTGTATCACATGACAATCAGACAAACAAAGATATCTGCAAGACTATAAGTCTTTCTGAAATGTCACACATCATTATTTTTCAGAATGTCATGTATTAAGGTATTTAATTTCTTTGTATACCACAGCAACTTGCTCAGTCTCACAAATTCTATTCATTAAATACAGTGTATGCACAATTTTAAGGCAAGTCGTATTTTTGAAGATTAATTGTTATTGTACAAATATACAGTGCTCTTGGTCAATCCAAAATGTTAACAAACCCTCAAACCTGAACATTTAAGTAGTAAAAGTGAAGTTTT
>JAQMYF010000009.1:2656907-2679666 GCA_030014195.1 Neosilurus mollespiculum
AGAGTCAGCTGAGATGGGCGCCAGCCTCCCCGCGACCCTAATTAGGATTAAGCGGTTCAGAAAATGACATGACATAACTGGGTTATCAAAGGCCAGCCATGTCTCTCACTGTCTATGGTGAGCGGCATGTAACAGAATCATTGCTGACTTTCGTCAGGAGTAGGCTGCATAGCTGTCAGCGTGTTTCTGCCCTGCCCTGGAGATCATGCATGTTCCAATAAAACATTAATTCATTCATTTTATGAACCGCTTAATTCTAATTAGGCTCTAATTAGAATTAAGCGGTTCATAAAATGAATGAATGAATGTTTTATTGGAACATGCATGATCCCCATTAAGCATCACTAGCCTCTCTTTTTACTTACCTAAACTTAACTTTACTTAAAAAGTAACCAAAAAAAAAAGTCTAAACTCATGTGTCTTGAAAACAGGTGGCTTTTTATTAGTATTATTATCATCATTATTATTATTATTATTATTATTATTATTGAAATTATCACAGGCCAGCCATGTCTCTCACTGTCTGTGTATAATTGCTGTCGCTTATAAAGAGTATCTAGCCATTGTCTTGCTGTTCAGGGTGTACTCTGCCCTTACCCAGAGTCAGCTCAGTTGGGTGCCCAGCCTCCCCGCGACCCTAATTAGGCTTACGTGGTCCAGAAAATGAATGAATGAGTTCCTTACTGAAACCAAACGCATTACCGCCTGCAAACAGCAGATGGCAGACTTAATCTTGTTTTGAAAATCATTTTGTCTCGTCACTCTTTTTTGTCTTACTGTCCTTATGAGGACCTTCCACTGATATCATAATTACTGCAGAAAATGTATGCTATGCTATATCTGAATTTATTTATTACCTTAATCCTGTTTACCTTTAATATTTTCTTTTTTAATAAAAGCTGTAAAAAAAAAAAAAAAAAAAAAAAGGACAAACTTTAAGTCCCAAGACTTTGAGATATTTACAATTGTAAATACACCGCTTCCAGGTTGTATTTGTTATTTAGCCTAAATGATTAAAAAATAATAATAATAAAAAAAAAATAAAAACCTGAAAGCATAAAGTATTTTTCCGGCGGTGCTCCAGCAGGTAAGTTTCAGGACATTTGCTAATATTATTGAACGGCGTTGCCGGGTTTCAGTGATTTACTTCTTCATGCATTCATTCATGTTCTGAACCGTTTAATCCTGATTAGGGTCACGGGGAGGCTGGTGCCCAACTCAGCCGACTCTGGGCGAGGGCGGGGTACACCCTGGACATCGCAGGGCATGATTTACTTCTTTTGTATTAAAAAATATTTGCTTAATTTATTAATAAAGTGAGTGTGGGGCAGCGGGATTTGCACCCCAATGAGCCACTGTTAGAGTTTGTTGCATTACGTACCACTAGGTGCAGTAATAACTCTATACTGATCTATATATGGCATAACCATGGATGTAGAGAGTACAAAATCACCAAAACACACTTTGATGACTAACAGAAATAAACTAGCCGTGGTTGAGTAAAGAATAAAACTGTCAAAGTTTAATTTGGAATATTAGCGTTACACGTGCTTGGGGAAGTATTATCTATTTGAAAAGAAATCCGTCCTCTCACTGTAGTAATACATTATATAATAAAGCTGCGTCTAGGACGCAGTTTGAGTACCCGAGCCATACACATGTTTTCCATTAGAGGGAATAAAGTGTGGCTTAACCTTTGCTTTGCTCTAATGAGCAAATCTGTGAGAACAAGTACAAGATCTGGTAGAGGACGGATGGTATTATATTCGGATCACATCAGGCGCTTGAATAGAGGACTAATTCTATTAGCGCCTAGAAGAATCCAGTGCCTGGATGAATGAAATCCTAAACAGCCTGGATACGGTCCGTCAGAGCCGATTAGGAAACAGTGAAAACAGAGAGAGAGAGAGAGAGAGAGAGAGAGAGAGAGAGAGAGCTGTGTAACTAAGACCAAGAGTAACCTAGAATAATCTTATAATAATGAAAGAAATCCTTCTTGCGTTCTGGGTTGATTGGTCAGAAGGTGTTGATTAATTTTCTATATGAGCGGCTCTGACAGTAACACAGCTTCAGATCACAGGTTTTGTATTATCGTAGTTTGTATTATGTACTTTTTCCGCAAGCAAACATTTATTTAACGCTTGTGGGAGGAGTTTCGGTGCTTTATTACATGAAGTCAGATGAATTTTTTGTTCTTTGTTGTTTTTTTTTTTTTTTTGTTAAATTCACAAAAGAGAGAAAAAAGTGATGAAAGGACAGTTTGTAGCTACAACAGTCATGCACTCACCCACTCATTTTCCAAACTGCTTAATCCCACTTATTAGGGGGTGTGGGGAGGCTGGAGCCCATCCCAGCCGACACTGGGCAAAGGCAGGGTACACCTTTAACATCTCACCAGAGCAACACACACACAGCCATTCACACTCACCTCTACGGGCAATGTGTCACAGTCAGTTAGCCTAATGTACATGTCTTTGAACTGTAGGAGGAAACCCAAGTACCCGGAGGAAGCCCATGTCAGCACAGGGAGAGCATGCAAACTCCACACAGAAACGTCCTTGTGAGCCCCTGACTCGAAGCCAGGACCTTCTTGCTGTTTGGTGGACATGCTACATACTACACCACCGTGCCGCTCTCTGCGTAGATGAAAACTTTTATTGTGAAATGTTCCACAACATTAAACGTAACTTCAAAGGGATAAAAATAAGCTCAGAACCCCATTTTTAAAAACTGTACTGCAATGGTAATGAGATAGATTTTTTTTCTTGCATTTTTATGGAATGAAAATTTGATGCGATATTTTGTGAAATGAAGCAAAACACTGTAGCCTATTAAACCCCAAATCATTCGTGAAGACCTTTCCATCTGGGCGAGGATTTATCCGCACCAGAAGTGGAGTGGAACGCATGCCTTATCATGTCTGTATAATTGCCAAATGATAAGACAATAAGTCAGACTGATAGCGGCGAGCTAGAGGCGTGACGAGGATGCCCATTTCAATTATGTCCATTAGTTATAGATGAGCAAGCTTTTGAGAATAAACCATCCAGGAGACGTTCGCCTGAGTTAATATGGTGCAGAAGACCATTTTTGAGTACATATTGCACCCTGATTATGCGTTAGTTATTGAATTAGCCATTTCGTCTGTTTGTCTCGAGTTAAAGTGCAGAAGAATCATCATTTACGAGGCTACTAAAGGACCCAACTGCAACATAACATGAAAGAGAGAGAGAGAGAGGGGGGGAGAGAGAAAATGAGAGAGATACATATAGAGAGAGAGAATAAGAGAGAGAGAGAGAGAGAGAGAAAAAGAATAAGAGAGAGAGAAAGAATTAGAGGGAGGGAGGGAGAGAGAGGGATAGAGAGAGTGAGAGAAAGGGAGGGAAAGAGAGATAGAGAGAGAATGAGAGAGAGCGAGAGAGAGAGAGAGAGAGAGAGAGAATTAGAGGGAGGGAGGGAGGGAGAGACAGAGGAGTATTTGAGGATCATCAGTTTAGTAATGAAGCTTTGAATTGATTTTTTTTTCTCTTTTAAAAATTACTCAGTCAAAGGCATGATGGAACATTTTATCCAGATTTGTTTATGTTCATGCTGCTACTGATGAACTTCTGGTTTGACTTTTAAGATGGATTGTTTGCAGTATCTTTAATATAAAGTTTGAGAACAGTCAGGGTCAAGAAGCGAACATGTCTCAAGTGTTCATTGCTAGCATGAGTAAACTGCTATTTCTCTCTTATGCGCAAAAGTTGATAGATTTTTACATTTATGGAATCTGGAAAGCGAGAGTGACTTACATGTGTCATTTTTATATGAGTGAGAAATTGAGTGTTAAGGATCTTCCTCAGGGGCTCAGCAGTGGCATTTTGGTGGTATTAGGGGTTACTTTTATTCAGGGTTCCACTGATGGTGAACTCACAAAGAGTAACATTAACCAATATTAGAGAGGTTTTTAGGTGCTTAGAAGTCGCCCTACTGCAATGGTCTGGTGAGCTGTTCAGGGTGTACCCCGCCTTCACCCAGTGTCGGCTGAGATAGACTCCAACCTCCTCCTGACCCCAGTAGGATTAAGTGGTTCAGCAAATGAGTGTGAGAGAGAGTAAATGAGAAAAGTCACCCTGGATTTCTTTGTGACCTCACAGATTATGGACCTTTCCCCGAGTGCGCTAAGCTCCGCTCTGCTGTTTATTTTTTCACAGCCTCCCAGCAATTCTCTTGCATATTCCTGACAATATCGCCATATGTTTTTTGCCAAATGCATCGTTTTTAGCCAACAGAATTCTACAGAGGCCTCAATTATTTTACTCGGGTGTATGTTCACAAAGTCAAGATTATAGGTGGAACAGGGAACATGTAAGAGTCTTAGCAAAGTTGTCATATTCAGTGGCAAATCAAAACAAACACTTTACAAACTCGAGATTAAAATGCAGCAGGACAGATTGCTGGAATCCCACTCCAGGTGTAAAGCAGGGTGAGTGGAATGTTTTGTATCCATTTAATTTGTGAATATTAAAGTTATAGGCCAGCATGGTGGCGTAGTGGTTAGCATGTCTGTGTCATAGCAAAAAGGTCCTGGATTCAAGTCCTGGTCTTCTTCTTTTTCTTCTTCTTCTCTTCTTAAGCCCTTCGCTCCTTTTTGGAGCATAGGCCACCGACAACAGTCCACCAGAGTCCTCTGTCCTGGGCTGCCCTCTCTAGTTGTCTCCAGGTATATCCCATCTTCTTGGTGTCTGCCTCGAGATCACATCACCAGGTGTTTCTTGGCCATCCTCTCTTTCCTTTCCCCTGGGGGTTCCACTTCAGTGCCTGCCTGGTTATGTTACCGGCTGGTTTCATCAGGGTGTGCCCGATCCATCCCTATCTTCTGTGCTGGATCTCGTCTTCAGCTGCCAGCTGGTTGGTGCGCTGCCACAGGTCTGTGTTGCTGGCCAGCGGATCTGGAGGATTCTTCTCAGGCAGCTGTTGATGAAGGTCTGCACTGTCCTGATGGTGGTCTTTGTTGTCCTCCATGTCTCTGCTCCATACAGTAGGACTGACTTGACATTAGAGTTGAACAGCCCGATCTTCGTGTGGGTTGACACCACCCTGGAGCTGTTCTAGATGTTCTTCAGCTGCAAGTATGTTGCCCTGACGTCTGCGTCTGTACCGCCATGCTTATCGATGATGCTGCCCAGGTACATGAAAGCCTCCACTTCTTCCAGCTCAATCCCATGTAGTGTGACTGGGTCCTCGCTTGCTGTGTTGATCTTGAGGATCTTCGTCTTGCCCTCATGGATACTGAGGCCAACTTGTGATGTGGTGGCTGCCAACTCTGTTGTCTTGTCCTGCATTTGCTGGAGATTGTGGAAAAGCAAGGCCAGGTCGTCTGCAAAGTCCAGGTCATCTACCTGGTCAAACAGTGTCCACTGGATTCCATTTCTTTTGTCCGCTGTTGATTGTCCACTTGATCTCCAGGAGGAAGAGGAAAGGTGACAGTAGGCATCCTTGTCTGACTCCGGTCTTCACTCTGAAGCTGTCTGTGAGCTGTCCTCCATGGACATTCCTTCATATGAGTTCTTGATCAGGTTGACCAGTTTGGTTGGCACTCTGTTATAGCAAAGCAGCTTCCAGAGGGTTTTGAGATACACGCTGTCAAATGCGTTCTCTGTTAAAGACCTTTCCTGGCACTGACAGAAGCATAATTCCTCTGTAGTTGGCACAGTTGCTGAGGTCTCCTTTCTTGGGCAGCTTGATGAGCTATCTGTTCTTCCAGTCTGCTGGTAATTCTTCTTCCCAAATCTTCTCATCGAGATCATACAACATCTCTACGGTGGTCTCCAGGTCTGCCTTGAGTGCTTCTGCAAGGATGTCGTCTGGTCCTGCTGCCTTGCCGTTTCTCAGTAGCTTAATGGCTTTCCTGACCTCCTCTCTGGTTTGCTGCTCACAGCTGATGTCCAGGTCTGTCAGCTAGGTTGATGTCCAGGGGGTTTGGAGGGACGGGTCGATTAAGGAGCTCTTCAAAGTGTTCTGCCCATCTGTTCAGTTGTCACTCTGTTCCAAGGACAGTGTTTCCTTCCTGGTCCTTAACTGCTCGCTCAGGCCTGTTGTACTTCCCTGACAGTTTCTTGGTGGTGTCATACACCTGTTTCATGTTGTTATTGGCTGCTGCTTCCTCAGCCTCCTCTGCCAGGCTGTCAATGCTCTTGCACTTATCTGCTCTTGTGCTCCTTTTGACTTCTCTGTTGGCTTTTATGAAGTCTTTCTCTGCCTTGTCCTTTCTTGCTCTTGTCTGGCTGTTGTTTACTGCTGCCTTCTTCTGCTTCCTCTCCTGGGTCTTGAACAATGTGTCTGCAAATATCCATTCCTTCTGTTGGTGTCTCTTGGGGCACACTACTTCCTGACAGGTTGACGTAAGTGTCTCTTTCACTTTCTGATACTGGTTCTCTATGTTGACCTCTTCTTCAAGCAGTTCATGTAGCACTTGTTACTTGTTGCTGAGAAATAGTCTAAATGCTTCTCTATTCTTCAAATCTTTCAGTAGGCTAATGTTGTACTTCTGCCTCTTTGTTGTTGCTTCCATCCAGTTCTTCAGTTTAAACTTCAGCCTGGCAACCAGCAGGTGGTGGTCAGATGTGGCATCTGCTCCTCTTCTCACCCTTACATCCTGAAAGGTCCTCCTGAATTTTTTGGCCATGCAGATGTGGTCGATCTGGTTTTCAGTCACTAGGTCCGGTGATACCCATGTGGCCTTGTGTACTCTTCTGTGTGGGAAAGTGCTGCCACCGATGACCAGGAAATCTGCAATCTGCAAATCTCTCGCCATTCTCATTCATTCCTCCCAGTCCGTGACATCTTTCTCTGGGTACTTGGCCATGACATTCTGCAGTTTGTTGTAGAACCGGTGTTTGGCTTCTTCATCACTGTCGTTGGTTGGATCATAGCACTGGATAACATTCATCTTGATTTTCTTCTTTGTCCTGAAGAATGCTGATTCTTGATCTATATGCTCCTCCTTTGTCACCCAGGCTTGGGACCGACCATGGCTGAGTTGAGTCCTGGGCTTGGTGAAGGTATTTCTGTGTGGAATTTGCATGGTCTCCCTGTGCTTGTGTCAGGGTACTTGGGTTTCCATCTGCAGTCCAAAGACATGCCCCATTAGGCTAATTGGCTGTTCCAAATTGCCCATACGTGTGAGTGTAAATATGAGTGGTTGTGTGTGTTGCTTTGAAATGGTCTGGTGAGCTGTTCAGGGTGTACCACACCTTCACCCCGTGCCTGCTGAGATAGCCTCCAGCCTCCCTGCGACGCTAATAGGATTAAGCGGTTAAAAGTGTGTGAGAGATGTTCAGGTGCGTGTGGGTCCTGTTCCTTTAATCTATCATAGACACTTACCCAACTGGGTTTTCAGCTTTGATAAAAGAATCAAATGAGCTCCATGTAGCCTTTCAGGAGAACTTTTGTCAGGACTGCATGTTCCCAAACACATCTCAGAACCATTTTATTTAGCACCTATGGCCTTAAGTTCTTCCATCCCTTTATTCTGGATTGATGTCCCTTAAACTCTTTGGAGATGTTTTTTTTTAACCTTTTCAAACAACTCCGACTCTTGAGTGCTCAAAACTTTTCTGCGTTAATCTCCTTCACAGCAAGGGTTCGAATCCCGTGATCGGTGAGTGTGTTTCTGTGTGGAGTTTGTATGTTCTCCCCATGCTTGCATGGGTTTTCTATGGGTACTCCGGTTCCCTCCCACAGTTCAAAGACATGCACATGAAGCAAACTGGCTGTTCCAAATTGCTCCTGGGTGTGAGTGTGAATGTAAATGGTTGTGTGTGTTGCCCTGCGATGGTTTGGCGAGCTGTTCAGGGTGTACCCCGCCTTCACCCAGAGTCAGCTGAGATAGGCTCCTGCCTTCCTGCAACCCTAGTAAGATTAAGCAGTTCGGTAAATAATATGACTGAGTGAAAGTGTTAGCAAACTGGTGCTATCATGTTCAATATCGTTCCATCACAGAGCATCAGGGTATCGATACATTTTTGGTAGAAAAGGACACAGATAAGGCAACATTCATGAGATTCTACTGTTTATTACACATGATGACATTCTTAAATAAAACTGCTTCACCCCAACGGTTCTTGCATAGATATATTACAATACCGATTTTAAAAAAGGATTACGAAAACCAACAGGTAACAAAAATAAACTCTTCTTCTTTTTCTCTTTTGTCTTTCTTAATAGAGAACCTCATCATACTGATATCATGTAAAACATTAAAAAAAAATGCTTTGTACAGCAAATCAAACACAAATATAACATTGTAAATGATGTCAGAAAGATGCGGGACCAAAGAAAAGACAGTGGGGAGAGTGTGTGAGAAATCTCAAGATGAAAGCTGGAGAATGAGGGTTAAAAATTAAATTAAAAATAAATGAATGTCAGGGTGTAAAAAATGGTTTAAAAATATCTGATCTATTTAAAAATTCTTGAGATTAAAAGCTCAGCTGTTTCATCACTGGTATTTTATATTTTATATATTTTTAACTGATTTCTAAAGACAAAAACCCCAAATTTTACTCATTTTACTCATTCGTCGAACCGCTTTATCCTACTTGGGTTGTGAGGAGTCTGGAGTCTATTTCTGCCAACACTTTGAAGGCAGCGTACACCCTGAACAGCTCACCAGACCATCACAGGGCCAACATCTACACAATGTCTCACACTCACCCATAGGGGCAATTCAGAACAGCGAAATAGCCTAATGTGATTATTTATGGACTCTGGGAGGAAACTGGAGTACCTGAAGGAAACCCATGCAAGCACAGGGAGAACATGCAAACTCCACATAGAAACACCCTCACCAAGCCTGGGACTCGAACCCAGGACCTTCTTGCTGTGGGGCAGACAAGCTAACCACTACACCATTGTGCCACCCTATTATTTAAGTGATTATTTTATTAATTACTGAAATAATTAATGCTTTTTATATATTTATGGCTGCATTGAAATGAACAGATGGCGGTTCTGGAAACGTCGATATGGAACATGGTTTTTGGAAGAGTTTCTTTTTTTGCTACCCAGTTAAAATAAATAGAGATAGAAAGAAAAACACATCCAAAAAGTGCTGCTGTGTACTTCTGAAAAATGACCCACTTCATGGTGGCAGCTTTTGATTCTTTTCCTATAACAGCACTTGCACGAGAGACTCAAGCGTCGAGAGTCAAGCATAAATTTTGGTACAAGTTGAACAAGATGTGAGAAGGTTTAAAGCAGGAAGGGGAAGCATTATGTTCAGACATTTGTTAATTATTGGCTTGATGGGCGGGAAGGCTGCTTAAAGCAGGTCCTCAATATGAAAGTGTATGTATGGTGGGAATTTCCTCAGTCCTCAGGAAACTGAAATAACAACGTTAGCATTAACGTTGAAAAGTGTGTTTGTGTGTGTGAGTGTGTGTGTATGTGTGTGTGTTAGTGGTATGACCCTGCGTCTTTGTTATTTTGTTGGGGTGAAATCGACTGTGACCGAGGCGGCCTGATGCCAGGAGGAGCGCTGAAGTCAGATGGCTCTCGTTTGAATTCATTAGAAAGGGCAGAGTACACGATAGCGACAGATGAGCGAACAGCAGGAGCGCAGGCTTAAATATCACCAGATCATGCCCAGCTTTATTTATTCCTTTTTATTTATTTCGGAAGGTAGAGAGATGGGTGAAGCAGATCTGAAACCACAGAGTGTAAAAGCTTCAGTATGTGTAACGGTGCCATGTATCATACGCTGTCCGAGACACCTGTGTGTCTCCGCAAATTATAAAAGAACATTTCAACAATGAAACCTTTATGCTGTTGTTGTTGTTTTCATGCTAGTCATGGAGGAAAGATCTCAGGTTTATATATAAGAGCAGGATATTAAAAAAAACCAAAAAACTAAAGGAACATAAAGAAACAGCACAGGTCAAGATGTGCGCAATAACAAATTCTGTCCCCGATCGAATATTAAAACTGTTCTCCTCCACTGTGCTTGTGCAAAGGTTTCTTCATTGTGCCGTAAACAGGATGGGTCTCACAGCTCAGACAAAATCAACTCAATAGTCAGTAGATGTCCTTCGTATTTATCCACCCACAAATCATTCAATAAATCAATAAAAACCTCCTGTTCATCAAAATCCCACACCAGGTTAACATGCTCAGAGAGTTCACTTGGACGGAATTCCTAGTTCACTTGTGGAACCCAAACCAGAAGTGAGTTCTGATTGATCTCGTTTAAAAAACAAAACATTCGCTTCGCTCGTAGCCAAATCGGGTTCTGCGCTCTCCACCTCCTTTTTATACTTAATCCCATCGTCCCATCCAGTTTCCTCTTGGACACGTCCTCCTTTTTTGCCTTTAAAAAAAATTTTGAATTAAATGTGCCTTTTCATGTGGAGCGCCAGGTGATCCGAGCGCGAGAAGCACCTGCAAGACAAACCGAATCAACATGGATATGGTTACTGCATCTAGCTAAACCAACCAACCAACCAACCAACCAACCAACCAAAAAACAAAAAAACATACAACCAAAACAAACAACCCAAACAAACAATCAAATAAACATCCAAACAAATATATAACCAAAACAATCAAACAACCAAAACAAAAATTCTTTGGCATGGGGGTGCAGTGGGTAGCACGTCCGTCTCACAGCAAGAAGTTCCTGGGTTCGAGTCCTGAGCTCCAACGTTTCTGTGAGTTTGCATGTTTTCCCCAAGCTTGTGTGGGTTTCCTACAGGAACTCTAGTTTGCATCCATATTAGGCTAATTGCACTGTGATGAAACACATCGATGCTGGTGTTCACTCCCTTATTTGCCAAACTGCTTAATCCTATTAAGGTCACGGGGAGGCTGGAGCCTATCTCAGCTAACGTGCGTGAAGGCGGGTTTCACCCGAACAGCTCACCAGACCATCCCTGGGCCAACACACAACCATTCACACTCACACTCACACCCAGGGGCCTAATGTGCATGTCTTTGGACTGTGGGAGGAAACTGGAGTACCCAGAAGAAACTCATGCAAGCACGAGGTGAACAGGGGACTCGAACCCAGGACCTTCTTTCTGTGAGGCAGACGTGTTAACCACTACGCCACCATGCCGCCCATGTTGGTGTTAATATTGATATTTTATTTACAAGTGTTTTATGAATTTATAAACAGAACAAAATGCCCTTTAGTGGTTAAAATCATCCTGAAACGTTTAAAACTCATGCTGAATATAGAGTCTGTAGTGTAGTACATCTCGAACTCATTACATTTATATATATCCAAACATCCCTTTAACCAGAGGTCTATGGTCCCTCCATCCCCAGCCCTGCCCTTTGAGTAAGAGTATGCAAGGCCTATTATTTTGGATTATACTGAGTGAGACCACACCCACTTTTTAAAAAAAGCATTTTTCACAGTGCTCTCACTGAGTTCGACTCAGCTTAGCTGTGTGTGTGTGTGTGTGTGTGTGTGTGTGTGTGTGTGTGTATTGTTCTCCACTTTAATGCAAGATAATGATATTTATTTATTTAGTTTGGAGACGAAGAAATGCCATATGGTGCTGCCAAGAAGCATCAATACCAGCTGGTCGAGGTGATGCTACAGGTTCTGTGTGTCACTGTGCTGTACTTAAGGCTCACATTAAGAAAAGAGATCCCGTTAGACTCTCTCTCTCTCTCTCTCTCTCTCTCTCTCTCTCTCTCTCTCTCATTATAATGGTAATCTGAGCCTCTCCTGACACAAGTGGATTCCTGAAGGACACAAGAGTGAAGGTGTAAAAGGCATGAAGGACTTATTTACATCAAAGGGAGGATGCACTTGAGATCCTGTTAGACTCTCTCTCTCTCTCTCTCTCTCTCTCACACTTCCTCTTTCTCTCTCACTCTATCTCTCTCACTCTCTCTGTCTCCCACTTGCTCCCTCTCACGTTCTCTCTTTCTGTCTCTCTCACTCGATCCCTCTCTTTTGCTCTCTCTCTCACTCTTTCTCTTGCACTATCTCTCTCTCTCTCTCTCTCTATAATGCTCCTTCTTTCACTGTCTCTCTCGCTCCCGCTCCCTCTATATCTCTCTCTCTCTCTCTCTCTCTCTCTCTCTCTCTCTCTCACTGTTGCACTCTTTCCCCTCTAACTCTCACTCTCTCTCTCTCAGTCTCTCTCTCTCTCTCTCTCTCTCTCTACCTCTCTCACGCTCTCTTTCTTGCTCTCTCTTGATCTCTCACCTGTCACACTGTGCACATTTGAAGGGTTTGGCGCCTGTGTGTTTGCGGTAGTGTCTCGTCAGTTCATCACTGCGTGCGAAACGCCACTCACAGCCTTCCCAAGAGCACTTGTAGGGTTTCTCACCTGATAACACAACCAACACACACACACACACACACACACACACACACACACACACAGAGGGTTATCACACAGAAACCTCAAGGGATTGCTGCAACAGTTGAATTCAGTGACGTACATGAACACGTATAAAAATACCCTACGGAGGGAGACAAATGAGAGAGACAAGGTTCTCTCTGTGTGTGTGTGTGTGTGTGTGTGTGTGTGTGTGTTAGCTTGTTTATCTGTGTAATAAAGCAGGGGGGGATGGGGGAGTTTATTTGGATGCTATCATTAGCGTGGTAATGATACTTAATGGGGAGGAACGTCATATTTACTGTCTGCTGCCTGCCTCTGAGCCACAGCCACAAATCTTCCCAACGAGCCTTTAAAAAAAAGAAAAAAGAAAAGCCAGGACTGAGCACAAATCAAAGCTAAATTGTGTGTGCATCAATTGAATCCTCTGGGATAAAGAGCAAGGCAGTAAAGCAGAGAACGTGAGAAAGGAAAGGCTTCCTGGAGAGTTAAACAGCCCGGGCGCATTTATTTATCAGCGAGTGTTGATTTCACTGCACCTGGTTTAACTAATAAAATAAGGGAGGATTTAGATTCATAGATTGGTTCTGCTTGACGAGCTAGCTCTATAAACTGTATCGATAAGGGAATGCACGCTTACGGGATATCACACACACACACATGATCAATGTTTCTGTTAGAGATCAATGTTTTATCTCTTCCTGCACTTAATATGAGTACTAATGTGTCAGTGCTGCTAAAGAGAAAACCTTAACGATCCAGAGACGCCACAGAACGTGTAGCGCGTGTCAAACACTATTTATAAAAAAAAAAGTGACTGGTTGGATTTATGTCCTTGGTTTGTTCAGCATTTCCATGGAAATGTTAAGCTGCTTGTGGCCTCTATATTAGAGTTTGTGGGTTCAGACCTGCGCATGCAACTCGGCGCAATTAGAAGTCACGGTGGCATGGATGCTGGAGACGGTCGCCTAGCAACCAGGCGCAAGCACAATCTAGAACTAGCCAATTACGGTCTCGACTGCCAAGGGAAGATGCAGTCGCCTGGCAACCAGAGCCCTACACACTCTGTGTACGTGCGTGTGTGCGTGCGTGCGTGTATGTGTGTGCGTGCGTATGTGTGTGTGGTGACGCCAATGCTAGGAATGAGCGGCTGTTCAGCCAAGATGTGCAGGTTGCTTAGAAACCACTCCTACTCTAAACTTGCAAAGATAAACACACACATGCACATACGCGCGCACACACACACACACACACACACACACACACACTCTCTCTCTTTTTGTCTCTTTTTCTATATTGCTTAAATACAATACAGCTGTCTCTCTATCCATTTGTGTGTCTTATCATCTCTCTCTCTCTCTCTCTCTCGCTCTCTCACACTGTGTCTGTATCTGATCATCTGTCTCTATCTCACTCTCTGTCTGTCTGTGTCTCTGACTGTCTCTCTCCCTCTCACTGTCTGTGTCTCTCTATTTGTCTGTGTCTCTGATTGTCTGTCTCTCTTTCTCCCCCTCTCCCACAACTGTCTGTCTGTCTTTCTGTCTCTTTCACTGTCTATCTTGCATTGCCTTTTTTGTTTCTTATCCTCTATCTCTGTCTTTCTGTTTTGTACCATCTCTCTCTCTCTCTCTCTCTCTCTCTCTCTCTGTTTGTCTCACCTGCTCTGTCACTTTCACTGTCTGCTTGTGTCTCTCATCATGTTTGTCTCTCTTACCATCTGCTTGTGTCTCTTGTCAATTGTCTGTCTCACTCACCATCTGTCTTTCTCACAATCTGTCTGTACGTCTCATCTTCTGGTCTTTCTATATATCTGTCTGTCTATAATCATCTGCCTTCTCTCTCACACCTGTTCTGTTTCTTGCATTGTCTGTCTGTCCCTCTTAAGTCTGTTTGTCTTTGACACTGTCTGTCTCTCTTATCCTCTCTCTCACTCTTTTTTACTGTCTTTCTCTCACTGTTTGCTTGTCCTACTCTCTCTGTCACTCACATCACTTATCACAATCTCCTAATGTCTTTGCCTTTTTCAGTCTTGCTCTCTCTCTCTCTCTCTCTCTCTCTCTCTCTCTCTTTCTGTCTCGCTCTGTGTCTCTCGCTCTTTGTCTATTTTTCTCTCTCACTCTATCTCTCTTGCTCTGTCTCTCTCTGTCTCTCTCACTCTGTCTCTCTCTCGCTCTCTGTCTCTTGCTCTCTTTCTCTCTGTCTTTGTCTGCCTCTTTCTCTTTCTGTCTCTCACTCTCTGTCTCTATTTCTCTCTGTCTCTCTCTCGCTCTCTCTGTTTCTCTGTCTCTCTCTGTTCCTTTTTCTGTTTCTCTTTCTGTTTCTCTCTCTGTCTCTTTCTCTGTCACTCTCTGTCTCTCTTTGTCTCTCGCACTCTGTCTTTCTGTCTCTCTCTTTCTCTGTCTCTCGCTTTCTCTCTTTCTCTCTGTCTCTCTCTCTTTCCAATCTGTCTGAGTCTTTGTTAATTTTCAGTCTGTCTCTTTGCTTCCTACTCTATTTCTCTCAAGCAGTCTGTTGTTCTGTCTATCACTCTCTCTCCCTTTTGCTTACCTTCTGTCAGTCCCCCCTCAATAAGGAAAACACGTGAAGGTGAATCTCAGCTGGTTGCTTCTACCTGTGTGTGTCCTCTGGTGTGCCTTGAGGTGAGAGCTCTTGGTGTAGACCTTCCTGCAGCCCTCAAACTGACAGCGGTGCACTCGCTTCTTGCTGTCAGCCAAGTCTCTGGCCCCAGCACTGCTCCTGGCCTTTTCGCCGTCGCTGAGTCCAGGCGAGAGTGGCCGTGCCACAGCCAGTTTCAACGTCAGAGTTCCATCCGCCGTGGTGCAGAGGGTGTGGGTGGTGGTCTTGAGAGATTGGCACTCCAGTTCCGGGGATGAGGGCGGAGTCAGCGAGGTGAGCGCGTTCAGTTGGGCCACATCAAGATCTGTGCTGATGTCAGAAGTATACGGGCTGGACGGCGAGGTCAGCGGCTCTCCATCGAGGTGCAGCGGGGATGATGTGAGGCTAAAGAGGGACTGCTTGTCCTCTCCGAGGCCATCTGTGAAGTCTGGAGAGAGGAAACGATCAAGTTCATCTTCAAGGAACTCCGACAGTCGCTTGGGTTCCGTCTGAAGGTAGCGTTCCAGCTCTAGACATGTCTGAGGAAACAGAAGTTAACAATAAAACACCCTGCTCTTCAACCTCATCCCATTAAGCTCTGACACTGGAGGCTCCTTCCAGAAATGATAAACAAACATCTCAGAACAAAAAAAAATATTTCCATCAATGACATTTAATTAATGATTATAAATCAAACACATGTTTTATGGAACACACTCTTTATATTACCTTCCTGTCCAAAAAAAAAAATCTCAGTTTACTGGTTAACACACAACACAGTTTTTCATTCTTCACCGACATAAAATAATACAGCAGGAAAAAAGATGAAGAATCAGTCTTTCCACAATCTAAACCCAGTCCCAGTAGTGCTGCATGATGGCAGTGATGAATGGTTATGTGTGTCCACTTCCCTGACCTACTGATGGACTCTCTCTCTCTCTCTCTCTCTCTCTCTCTCTCTCGCTCGCTCTCTCTGGCATGTTATTTGCCTCAGCAGGTCTTCAGAGATAGATGGTTAGACCTTGATTGATTACACAGCGGCGACTGGAGCTCTCTGAAGCTGAAAAAACACAACTGACCTGAATTACCTACTGAGGGAGGGAGAAAGGAGAGAAGGAAGACAGAGAAAGAGAGAACCAAAGATGCCAAGCGCCAAGGAGAGTTCGATAAGAGTGTAGAGTGAACGATGGAAGAGAACGTATGGGCTTCTCGCTAGATTACAAAAATAGGTGTCTTGCGATCTATAGTAACCAACTGAAAGAAGTGATTTCTTTAAAAAAATAACAAAACTTCCTATGGTTGAGGTATGGTGACAGTTTCCATCTTTGCATCACCACCCCATTGAAATCCTTTCTCGGTGCATGTCCAGTCTTTGAGTTGTTACCTGACTGTGTACATTTGTGTTCACATCCGTGTTAGTACATAGCAATAAATACAACATTCCTGTCCATCAGTGTTATAGCCACGAAATATTTTCGATTGGTTTCTGCCGAAAATACCGTCATCATGCTCAAAATATGTCTAAAAATGCGGTTTTTTTGAAAACCTTCAAATCTATTTAATTGTAATTTTTTCCCCAATTTTGCGCAGGTCCAAAATTTTTCACCATGACTGCGAATACGGATCATTTACCACGAATTCGACTGACTATTTCCGAAAATTCCCATTCAATTTATTCAATTTCTTTTAAAATAAAATTGGCTTGTACTTTTGGTCAAGATCGCTTACGTGTGAGTCAGGTCACAGGTCAAGTGTGAACTGTTGAGTGGGTACATGCACACTGGCAAGCGCTCTATCCTTTTAAAAACTTTCATCATGATTGTTGTTGAGGTGGGGTACTACAGCAAGTACAACTAAACTTGGCAGGACAGGGGGCCCTGCATGCAGGGATCAAGGTTGGAAACGTCTGGGACTCCTTCAGCTATTTCTGGCAGTTTTGCTGTTGCTTATAAATTAATAAGTTGACTAAATAACAATGTGATTCCTTTTTCGTCTTGAAATGTTTTCTTTAATGCCAAACATCTACACACACACACAACTCTTCACACTCCCATCCACACTTAGCGACAATTTGGAACAGCCAATTAGCCTGTAATTATCCTGGGGGGAAACCGGCGTAGCCAGAGGAAACTCACTGTCGAATAGTACTAAACTGTGTCTACTGTTAAACTTGGTATTAAGGTGTAACATGAATTTTCCAGGACGTGCACATGTGCTCCAAACCACCTACAATAGGGAGTAAAATCCAAGGTTCATGATTTGACCTCTGTTACGTCTGCCACTTGACCTTTGCTTAAGGATCACTGGTGAGTTACTGATCAGGTGTTCAAGCCCCATTACCACCAAGCTGCCGCTGTTGGGCCCCTGAGCAAGGTCCTTAACTAGTGTTGGGAATCGGCAATGTACAGCTTGCTCAAGTTATCGTGGCTGGGTCGAGCGTGTTATGGAGCTGACTCTTTTATAAAACCTGAGTTGTGTTTTCTGTTCCAGTTTACTGTAATACTGAATTGTTATTTTCATTTGCTTGTTTGCTTTCATCTCCCCTAGCTGTGCTTCCATCTCAGATTTGATATATTGCACCTTCTGTTTAGCTGCTCTGCTGTGGCTAATGGAATGAAATAGTAATGTGTCGGCCATAAAAGAACTTTTTAATGTCGGCACTGAATTCAAACAGGCGCATAAACATAACTGTTAAACTTCATGCTTGTGGAATGTCCTGATGTTAAAATATTAATGAATAATCACAGCGCTGGAGAAAGAGCGACGATCGAACAAAGCTTTGTCACAATCTCTCTCTCTCTCTCTCTCTCTCTCTCTCTCTCTCTTTCACTCTCTCTTTCTCTCTCTCTCTCTCTCTCTCTCTCTCACACACACACTCTCTGTCTCTTTCTTTCTCTCTTTCTCTTACTCTCACTCACACTCTCTCTTTCTCTCACTCTTTCTCTCTCTCTCTCTCTGTCTCACACACACACACATTCTATGTCTCTTTCTGTCTTTCTCTCTTTGTCCTTCTCTCTCTATCTGTCTTTCTCTCTCTCTCTCTCTCTCTCTGTCTTGTTGTTTAACCTCAAAATAATAAAACTAACACATGGAGATGAAGAAGTGAAAGAGGTCAGGACTCGAGATGTGTCTGGTGGAATTGTGGAGTGTGACAGTGTATGGGTTCTACAGATGGAGGGGTAGATGGAGAAAGGGCAGACAGTGTTTCTAGGGTGAACGCTGAGGAAAGGTCCGATTGGCTACTCTTTTTCCTTCTTATCTCTCTTTTCTGTCACTGTTCACCCAGAGGCCCTGACATTCGCAGGATATTGTTACCAAAAATGCCAGTGAAATCATATTCGTCCCTAATATATTAACACACACACACACACACACACACACACACACACACACACACTTAAAGCCTAAAGATAATGAATGGTTCATCTTGGAGTGTCTAGACTAGGGGCATATCAGGTTACCACTGGTACAATACAAAAAGGACATTTCTCCTTTAAGATTCATTCCCCCCTCCAGGTAAAACAGACTGTATGAGGATTACTGTGCTGTCTTGAATTGATAAACTGATGATGGATGGACAGATGGGCAGATGTGTAGATGGATAGCACTCATCCACAAAATGGTTTCCCTTCAGTCAGTTTCTCACTCAAGCGCTCGATAGATGTTTGATCAACAACTGGAGGTAGGAACGCCAGCTGGAGACTGATGAACAGGGCCGGCTCATTCGTCCAGTCCTGTTATAGCTCATTGATTTGTAATGTTAAACTAAGGCCAAGGGGTGGACACACACACACACACACGCACACACGCACACACACACAGACAAATGAACCTCTGCCAACATGTTAAGGAGCAGGCTTATTGTCAGCTGGACGACAGTTGATCAATGAGAAACAAAAATCAATAAATTGGGGGGATGGGAAAGGATAGTTTGTGTGGGCGTGTGATGTCATCACCAGAGGCGCTACACTGGGGGTTTTACACCTAATTGTACAAGTAAAACACGTATACTGGCTTGACAAACGTATACTCAAGAGCTTCAAGAAAAGTAATGGTTGACACCTGACCTCCACATCCAGATGTGGTTCTGCTCCAAGTTAGAAGCACACAATGGTCTAGAATGTCTCTGTATGATGTAGCGTTACACAGTCCCTTGACTGGAACTACTGTGGGTGGAATGATGGTGCAGTGGTTAGCATGTCCACCTCACAGCAGGAAGGTCCTGGGTTTGATTTCCGGGCTCGGTGAAGGTGTTTCTTTGTGGAGTTTGCATGTTCTCCCAATGCTTCTGTGGGTTTCCTCCAGGTATTCCAGTTTCCTCCCACAGCCCAAAGACACATTAGACACACTGTTGTGAATGTGAAAGTGTGTATGTGTGTTGGCCTTGCAAATGCTTGGTGAGCTGTACAGGACATACCCTGACCTTGCTAAGAGTCAACTGAGAAAGGCTCCAACCTCCCTGTGACCCTAGAACTCCCAGAATTAAATGAATAAATAATTGGAACTACCTGAAGGGGAGACCCACACCAGGTGACCTGTACTATGCCCAAGATAATTAGATTTTTTGTTGCGTACCAGGCTCAGGGGAAGTTGATTTCCACAGGACAGAAGAGGTGTGCTTGATGCTCAAGCTTAACACCTATACAGGGGATGGCAATGCCCCCATGCAAAAAGCCAACCTTTAGCCTTTTAGATAGTTTCAGGCCTTGAGAAAGTACCAAAAAAAGCCACAAAAGAGGGAGGTTTTTGTGTTCTTTAAGAGTAATTATCCTGACATCATCCTTAGCAACCACCTGGTCAGGTTTGTGGTAGCTTTATAAAAAAGGTTAATACACATTTGGAAACAGGGCAAATAGTACTCATTTTCATTTTCGACACACTGTCAACTGCCAGTCAGCTTTCTGGAAAGTCACTCCCGTTATACACATGCCGGGTTTAGCCGAACACAGCCTAATGCCTGCTGACACTTCTAAGCAGCCGTAAAAAGCAATCTTGTGAAATGGATCCTGAACAGGCTGTCGGCATAAACGTTAATAAACCCGGAGGGGAGCAGTGAATGAAACAACAGACTCAGCTTAATATCAGGAAATTTCTCGTTTCCCTTGAGGAAACTGGATGGTAATAAATTCATGATGGGCGTGCTTAACTCCGGCGGTGGCTAGCTCCGTACACCATCGCCTCAGCTTGTTTGAAATGGCCGATAGCTTGTTTCAAAAGAAGCAACGCATGCTTGGCAGCTGATAATCAAAGCTAGGGATGTGACATAACTGCAGTTAAGGAATCTATCTCTCTCTCTCTCTCTCTCTCTCTCTCTCTCACACACACACACACACACACACGCATGCTCACACACACATGGACACATGGAGTACTTTTTTAATGAGAAGATAAACCTCTCCAAACGTTTTTTTTTTTGCTGCTCTTATATTTTAATGCGCTAAGCTTGGGTAGTGCCAAGAAGTAACGGCTGGGTAATTAGCAATAAAAACTAGCACTCTGATAGCTGTGGATCAATCGACGCAGGACTGTTTGATGGGTGCTTTTAATATGCAAGTGTCAGGAGGGGTGTGAAAAGGTTCAGTGTTTTATTTCTAGACACAGGCTTGAGAAAATCCATGAGATGCTAAATGAGTTGAGGCGGAACGTCCTTGGAGTGGATCGGTTGGGTAACGTTTGCCAATGAGTAATCTCTAGAAAGAGAAGATGGATGTGTGATATTTTCAAGTTTTAGAAGGAGAAACTCCAGCAGAACTTCGTAGCTAATCCCAAGAGATTTAATATAAGGTGAGTTTAGGACATTCTGCTTAATGGCGAAAGGGCTAAAATGGTTTTTGGTTGCACCAAGAGGATGCTGGGTATTTCATTAACAGTACCAAATGTTTGGGGGTATACTCCCATTCACCATCTTCCAGCGATACTGAACGTCATATTTATGAGAAATCTAGTGTAGAACTAGTGGAGATGCTGGTGCCAACAATGGACTCAGCATTCCCAGAATGCAATGCAGCTGAGCCCCAAATCAGCTAGTCAGGAATGGAAGAGATTGACAAGTGCTATGGCGTTGACGCTAATCTGTTTGGTCATGAGGAGGAAAGTACTAAACTGCTGCTGCATTGCTTTCTTTTGGTTGAGATAAAGCAAGAGCACCATGTTGAGAGACCACCGTGCGAGCAGCATCCTTTCCTAAAATGTTGTGTAATTCAACACAAATGCAACCCAAATTCAGTATTGAGTTTTCATGGGATTTACACACTTGTCAGGTTGTTGACTCGCTCTTGCCTGTTTAAAGAAAATACTGGCTAGATCAAATGCCCCCTGCAGGTTTTTTTGGTCATGGTGGTGGGATAAGCATGCAGGGAGAACTGAGAAGGATAAGTCACACTTCTTTTGAAGTCAGATGCTGGCTTCTTGTTTTCGCAGCATGATGCTTCTGCTTCATTTCCCTCAATGAGAGAGAAAAAGTGGACCAGGGGTGTGAGGAAAAAACATCAGGAGAAAAGGGTTTGCATGCTCTCTTTAACACACACTTAGGGATTTGTGGCTTTGTGTTGGCTAGATGCAGATGTGAATGCAGAGTAAATGTGTCTTGATATAACTGATATTATAGCATCCCATAAGCATGGAACATGACCTCAGTGATTGTCCTGTGTTCATGAATGAGGTGATCCTAGTTAGCTGTTATGTACCACTGACTTTCATGACAACAGGCAACAATAATGAAACTGAAACCCAAAAAATATAGGTTCTGACACGCACAGAATAAAAAAACAAAACAAAAACATAATTTAACTCAGGTTGGTAGACAAACTTTTGCAGAGCAAAACAACACTGAATATTAACAGATGCACAGAACATCAACTCGTTAAACAAGTAATTAAATTAACAGGACAGGTGATACAGATGAATGCGGAATTCAGCAAGTGAAAGGTGGTGAAGAATGAACCTTAGGCAGTGACTATATCTATATATTATTATATTATATAGTTCCCATTATACTCCTGGTGGTGGGAATCAGAATAAAGAGTCCAAACTCCACGATCAAACAATATATATTCACTGATATATTCATTGTATATTCATTGTATATCTTCCTTAGAAACGGCCACAGTGCTCAAAAGAAATGAGCATACACTCACTGTTGAGAACTGATATACTTGCTTTATGATTCTGATCTCATGGCAAGTAAAGTGTACCAAAGATCAGACATGATATTTTTATACCTGATATCAAGGCACACTACACTCTCTCTGCATTGTGAGACTGGTGGACTTATTGCTGGTGACATTTTGATCAATAGCCCAGGCTGCTTCTTTGTAGCAACATTTTGTATGTAGCTCGACAAGGATTTGTTTACTAAAGCCACCATGAGGTTCTGTTGGAATGTAGAATGAATCTGAGGCTTAAGAATCAAAGACCATCGAGGTGATTTCATTCTTTTAGGGAGATGGCATAGTGCAGGGGTCTCAAACTTGTGGCCTGCAGGCCAACTGCAGCCCGCAGGACGATAGTTTGTGGCCCCCACCATAATATGAAAGTTTAATGTTACTGCGGCCCGCAAGTTTAATATGTTTGGCACTTTACAGTGTTGTGTGCGGAGCTGAGCAAACCTACCAATCACAGTGGGGTATATGGCTCTCGGGGGCGGGACATTGGGCGGGTTTGATGCAAGCAGAAAAACATTTCTCAATGAGTGAAAGTTACAGCAGCGTTGTCATCGAGAGTTTTCTTCCGTGCCTGGCTGGCTGCCTTGTTTCTATTGGGCTCACGCGGACATTCATCCCAACGCGCTGCGTTCACAACACTTCAAAATAAAAGTGTTTTTAAGT